>OY756936.1:1804230-2030064 GCA_963580335.1 Leptographium flavum
GGGAACAGCCTACGAACGAGCGCCGGAACCGGCACCGGCACCGGCCCCACTTCGGCCGCCTCGTCGACGACGTCCCTTGCCCGACCCGCCTCGGCCGACGCGGACGCGGCCTATCTCAAGACGATCCTGCTGCAGTTTCTGGAGCAGCGTGACAACCGGCTGCGGGCGCAGCTGGTGCCGGTGCTGGGGAAGCTGCTGCGCTTTGAGGGGTGAGTATTTTCCAAAGGGCCACCAGGCGGAACACGGCGAAACACGGCTAACCAACAGGACGGACGAGACCAAGTGGCTGGCGGCGATTCAGCACTTGTCTGCGCGGTAACTGTCACGTGATGTGCGATATGGCGGAAGGGCAAAGGGCAAGACGCAGGAGCACATGCACAGGAAAGCAACAGCAGCACAAGCACAGGAAAGCAAAAGATCCGTTCCATTATGGTACACTATGCCGCAACCAGTCGGTTGCCCCAACGCCAAACATGCCATCGTAAATCGTCTGGAGCCGGCTTTTTGAGCCGCTGCTCCTGCATTTGAAGCTGAATTTGACGTTTTGACGTTTTTAGGCGGCTCTTGCCGCTTCGAGTCTTGTCGGGTTTGTCGTTTGTCGACTTGTCTTTTTGGTTCTTGACGATTTCATCGACTCTGACCGGTCGTCTCGTCTTCTGCTCATCCCTTCCGTTCTCTCGTCTTCTCGCCCTCGTCTCGTCTCGCCTCCGTCGCTCGTCACACCCAGCCCTCCACCTCCACCCCGCAGTCCGGAATCTTTACCCCCTCCTTCAACACCCGGTTCACGTCAAACAGCCCCCAGTGGTCCTCCCACGCCGCCGTGTCCGTGTCGTATGCAATCTTCCACGGCTCGTCAAACGCCTCAAACCAAAAGTACTGCGTTCCATTCGTCAACGCCGCACACACCCAGTCCGCCATGAACCGGTTCAGCTCCGCAATCCCCGCCACCGCGTGGTCCGGGCAGTCCGTCTCGTTGGACCCGGAGCCGCAGTCCGTCCCGCCCTCGGTCGGCCAGCCCGTCTCGCTAATCACATTGCGGCTCGCATTCGCCTCAAAGTACGGCGCCACGCTCTCCGTCCAGTACTCGACCGTCCAGGCGGCCGCCGCGCTCGCGTTGATGCCGCCAAAGAACGGGTGCACGTTCGCCATGACATAGTCGGACGCCTCCGCCAGCGCCGCTGTCCACTCCGAGCCCAGGTCCGACGTCGCCACCGGCAGGTCCGCTGCGCCGTGCGCACTCAGGTTCGCCCGCACGTCCGTCAGCAGGCTGCCCAGCTCCGTGACCGTCATCTCCTCGCGGAAGAGGATCTCGTTGGCGACGAGGATGCCGGCAAACGGGTCCGGGCCCTGCGCGTCCAAAATGTCCCACATCTGCGCCAGCTGCCGCGCATTCGTCGTCGCGTTGCCGTCCTGCCACACGCCCAACCACAGCTTGACCGTGCCGTTGAGCGCCAGCCGCTCCAGCGCCGTCAGCGTCATCTCCGTCTGGTTGCAGTCCGTCCCGTACAGCCGGATCGTGTTGGTCAGCTGCGACAGCACCGCCACGTCCTGCGTCACATTGTCCTGCAGCGGCGGGTCCGTCAGACAGGCCGGGTACTGCGTGTTGATCGGCGTGTAGTCGATGCCGGGAAAGACCTTGTGCAGCTCCGTGTTGTTCAGCAGCTTCTGGATCGTCTTGCTGTTGCGCGTCAGCCCCGTCGACGAGTCGTTGCTGTCGCTGTCACCGCTGCTGCTGCTGTCGCTGCTGCTGCTGCCGCTGCTCTTGTGCTTGAGCACCGCGCCAAACACGACGCCGCACACAATCGCCGCCACCGCCGCCACGCCCAGTCCCAGTATAATGGCCCAGCGCCACCGCCGCGAGCTGGCGTCCTGCTGTGCCAACCACGCCGACTCCTTTGGCGGTTCTTCGATGAACCCGGCTGCGCGCACATCCTCGGCCGCCCGGTTGAAGCCGTAGGGACCGCCGGGATAAACGCCCTGGCGCACCGATGTGAAGTCGAGATTGGCTGCTCTCGATCCTGCTGTCCCTGCTGCCGCTGCCGCAGCTCCTCCTGCTGCTGCTCCTCCGGCTACTGCACCCGCAGGCAGCCCCCTGCTGCGCCGCCGGTTCTGGCCAAGACCCATGACGGACAGACGCGACCCTGCTCCTCCGCCGCCCCCGCGTGACGTGTAGTCTAGCCCGTCGTCCCCGTCGTCGGCAATCGCGCTCGGGTCCAGGTAGCCCAGCGTCGGGTCCTGCGCCGTGTAGCCCTGGTACGGGTCGTCGGCGTACATGTCCGTCACAAAGCTGTGGGCGCTGCGCGAGGCCGTGCGGGAGCCGGGCGTCGCGCTGCCAGGCGTTGGCGCCGCCCCGCCCAGCCCGCGCAGGCTAGACGGCGTGCTGCGGCCGGGGCTCTGTCGCCGTCGCTCCGGCAGGTCGTAGGCGTCCTCCATCGCGTGCAGACCGCTCGCACGCGCCGTGTGCTCGGCCACGGTGTAGGCGATGCCAGCCATGCCGCCGGCGGCCGCGTCGCCAAAGTTGTCGGCGCCGGGCGTGACGGCCGAGGGCGCGTACGCGGTGCGGTGCTGAGGTGGCGGCGGCGGCTGCTCGTCGTCGTCGGCGGCGGCCATCGTCTGGGCGGGCGACAGGGGTGAGACGAGGTCGTCGCCGTCGCCGCTGTCCAGCGGCCGAGCCGGATCCGTGTCGAGACGCGGCGGGTCGTAATAGGGCGGCGGAGACGGCAGCCGCTCGCCGTAGGCCTCGAGCGGCTGCCGTTCGTCTGGCTCGGACTCGCTCGAGTATCGTCGCTGCATGGAGAAGGAGTTGTGTGAAGTGGAAGGGCACGAAGAGAAAGTCGATGCAGTCCTCGGACCAGGACTGTCGAAGCCTTGTCGAGTCCACGAACGTCAACGAAGCCGAGCCGAAGAACAGTCAAACAAGACAATGGCAAGACAGTCTTGGCGACAATGAACAGAAGAATGCCAAACGGATCAGACAAAAGACAAACCAAACGACCCGTGTTGCCCCAGCAAACCAATGCACGGCCCCTGTCACGGCAGGACGCTAGACACGGCGCAGTGCAGGCGGAACCCGGGGGCTGTGCAGGCCTAAATAAAGAACAAACGACGATATGCCGCATGGAGAAACAAGGCGAATCTGAACATCAGGCAAAAGTACACGTCTTTTGCATTCCGAGACTGTCCTCTGTGCAAAGAAGGCACGATGGTAGCCATACTCGTACTGCTCCGGGCAGGCGCGCCAAACTGGCGTTGCTCCGTAACGAATACGAGGAACAACACTGTTTCAGCCCCACCCAAACTAGTCCCTGCTTATGTCATCACCAGGGCCGGCTGCCGATCCAGATGCCGATCGCAGTCCGTCTCTGCAGCGCCAAGTTTGTTCTCGTCTTGTCTGTCTGCCTTGCCGCCGCAGCAGCCGCGTACGCTTGAGCGACACATTTCGTTGACAAGCTCGATACGTTGACGAAGCCATGGGCTTGGCGCTGTCTCCCCTGTCCCGGACAATTAGGTTCTCTGCACGCACACTCCTCTTGCCGGCGCCAGGCATCGTCGACGCTGATATAAAGCGCTATAGAGGCAGCTTGTGAGCGCATATTGACCCTTTGCTGCGGCTTCTGCTACGAGCGCTGCGTTAAGCAGCCGGTGCTCGTAGAGCTAGGTCAACGGAAAGATGTCTATAGTGGCCAGCTTGGGGAGAAAGAGATGCCGTAGAGAGACAGCGCTAGATAGGGGGAGCGGATGGAACTTTGCATGCGCAACAGTTGGACAACAGGGAGATTTATAAGAGCGAGAAAGTATTGAGCGCAAGCTTCTAGATATCTAGATTATTATTATTATTATCCGCCTTTCTCAGCCAATCCTGGCTATTGGCGACTGGCTAGACAGAACCCTCATGGGGAAAAAACTGTCACAGATCTAAGTGAGTGTGTGTTCTAGATACAGGTGCGTGTAGTAGGCCACGAGTGGCTACCATAAACAAATAAACAAATAAACAAATAGACAGATAAGAAAGGGTAGTGCAGATGTAGGCGTTGCTTCACGTCGGCGTCGGTGACCTCTCCAGTTCTCTGGCTAGGCTGTACTCCGGGAGCCTCCCGCTCTGGATAAGCCAGCGGAGGAGTGGGCGGGCCGTGAGGCCTGTGTGCAGGCGGCGGTCCAGGTCCGTTAGTGTTCGTGGCCAGTCCGGTGGTTTTGGGGGTGTCGCTGTGCATGATAGAAGGACGTGGGCCGGAGTCTCCTCCTCAGCGCCGCACCGGCACGTTGGTGAACTGACAGCTCCCCTCCGGAAGAGGTAGGCGTTCAGGCCGATATGCCCAGTACGGATCTGCGTGAGGAGGCTGCTTTCGGCCTTTGTGAGGTGGAGGTGGCGGCGCCGGACGGCCCGAGCCGTCCAGCACGGCGTCCGTGCCGCGAGGGACCCTGCGGAGTGGCCGGCGCTGGCGTGTTGTTGCCAACGGGCCTTCCAGCGGTCGGTGACGGTAGTCCAGTCCGCTTCTATAAGGGGAGGGGGAGGCGGTGGGGGTGGGGCGGGCGCGTAGTAGTTAGTGAACGGTCGGGGGCGGTGGATCGCATCCCGGATGGCTTGGGCTTTCGCCTGGTAGTCTGGCCGTGATAGGAAGACGGCGCGGCGGTATGCTAAGTAGAGGTTTAATGGCGGTATGCCGGCCTCGGAGTGGAGGAGGTGGATAGGCGTGGATCGATAGGCTCCAAGGACCGTGCGGAGGTAGCCGTGGAAGATCGTGTCGAGAGAGGTCGTCGGCCGGCGGTTCCCGGTATCTGGGAGGAAGACGCTCACGCCGTACGCTGCTGTACTCCGGAGCACTGCCACGTAGATCGTGCGGGCCCACGGGAGCGTGCAGCCCCACGTCTTTCCGGTGAGTCTGGTGAGGGCGTAGCTTTGCGTAGTAAGGCGGCGTTTTATTTGTCGGAGATGCTCCGAGAAGAGAAGCTTTCTATCAAGCCAGATGCCGAGGAAGCGGGCCGACTGGCGAGGAACAAGGACGGTAGCCCGGTCGAGTGTAAGCGTCGTCGTCGGGGCCGTGTGGGTGCGGGAGAAGTGGAGGAGCTCGCTCTTCGCCGGCTCGAATATGACGCCTCTTGGTCGCGCCCACGCTGTGACAGTGGTCCACGCCCCTTGTAGGTGGTAGCAGCAGACGCTTGTTGTGCGGCCGCTTGCGAGGAGGTTGGTGTCGTCTGCAAACCCAAGGGTAATAATCCCGTGGTGGCGGCGGAGGGCTTCGTAGAGCGGTGAGGTGAAGAGAATGAACAAGATCGGTGATAGCGGGGACCCTTGCGGGACGCCGGCGGTAACTGGGCGAGCCGGCGTCGTCTTTCCGTCGAAGGCGAGCTCCGTCGTCCGGCCTGTCAAATAGCTAGTGACCCAGTTGATAATCCAGACTGGCAGGTGGAGACTGTGTAGCGTATGGATGAGCCACCCGTGGTGGACGTTGTCGAATGCGCCTTGGATGTCGAGCTGGAGGAGGGATGCCGTAGCGCCGTTGCTCCACGCGTACCGTATGGCGTCGGTGAGGAGGCGGGCTGCGAGCTCCGTTGACCGGTAGCGCCGGTTGCCCATCTGGCCCTCCGGGAGGAGGTTGTTCTCCTCCGCTGTGTCAGCGAGCCGGCGGGCTACAATGGCCTCGATAACTTTGCCAACGGTGCTGAGGAGCGCGATCGGGCGCCATCCTTTTGCTTCCTGTCTCTCCCGTGCGGTCTTGCCGGGTTTGGGGATAATGATGGTGCGAGAGGCCTTAAAGTGTGACGGCCAGTGGCCGAGGCGGAGGCTAGCAGCGGCGATGTTTCGTAGCCACGGGAAGAGCGATTCTCCGCAGGCGCGGAGGAGTGCGTTTGGTATTTGGTCTGGTCCGGGGGCCTTTCTCGGGGATGTGCGGTAGACTGCTGCCGAGACCTCGTCTAATGAGATCTCCTGGCTTATAAAGATGCGGTCAAGCGGCGTTGCTGGCGGTAGTGGAGGTGCCTCGGCATTAGGGGTCGGGAAGAAGCGGTGGGAAAGGATCTCTGCCTTTTCGTCGGCGTGTGTAGTATATGTGTTGTCTGGGCGCCGTAGAGGCGGGAGGAGTGGAGGAGCAGAGGGGGTATGGCTCCGGGAGCGGGCCCACCTTTCTATTCTCCACAGGTCTGCGTCCTTTGCCGAGGCCCCCTGTAGGACAGCCCGCCAGTGGCATGTGCTCGCCTGGCGGAGGGCACGTCGTTGGGCTCGCCGTGCCTCTCGTACGGCATCGTGGGCGGCCGGAGACTGGTCGCCGGCACGTACTCTCCTCTCTGCGGTACGGAGGGTGTCGGTGGCGGCGGCGGTTGTTGCATCCCAGCCGGGGAAGCGTTGTCCTCGAGGAGGTGACTTGGCTGGGACGCACGCATGCATAATGCCGGTGAGCTTGCCGATGAGGTCGTTCGTCTGGCGTTCAAGGTCGGCGACAGAGCTTGGCGGGGGTGGCGTCGGGAGAAGGACATTTCGTCCGAGGGTGGCGGCTTTGTCGTGGTTCATTCGGGACCAACAGAAGCCGTCTGCCGGCACTGGTGGTGTCGTTGCCGGGACGGAGCAGGCTTGCGGCGTGTGGTCGGACCCTGGCCAGTCGAGCGTAGAGTGCGTGGCCCGGAGGCGTGGGGAGGCCCATGTGTGGTCTATTGTTGACGGCCGGTGGTGAGACCGGCCGCCTAGATATCTAGATACACATTAGACAGGTTACGTTAGAAGGTCATAGTTGAGATTATTTCTCTACCTTGTGTGTTAAGCTGGCCAAGCGCCTCTGGCTTGCACGACATACCTTGGTCCTTACCCGCATTTGCATTTGCTCTTTAAATACGATCGAGTCCCCGCTGTTAATTACTTTACAGATCGGTACGGATCGAATGTGGCAGAGTAAAGCTTTAGCAATGGTTAAAGCAAGACTGTAAAGCTGGTTGCCAAGACTATGTCTGTCTAGTGTCCGTGCATACGGCTGTAGCCTAGCGCTGGGACAGCCATTATTAACACCATTCTCTTTACGAGAGCAACAAGATATCTCTCGTTCTTTTTAAAGTGTTTTGGTAGTC
The DNA here is from genome assembly GCA_963580335.1 of Leptographium flavum. Taxonomy (NCBI): domain Eukaryota; kingdom Fungi; phylum Ascomycota; class Sordariomycetes; order Ophiostomatales; family Ophiostomataceae; genus Leptographium; species Leptographium flavum. The sequence goes on from OY756936.1 coordinate 1,811,284, forward strand.
AAAGTTCTATTGACTCTACCGTAAATCAGAATAGTCGACTTTTAATTCAAGCAATACAAGTGCTAATCATGGTGATTATCTTTACAAGTTGATAAAATCAAGAATTATCTTGTTCTAGTTGAAGCTACACCAGCCGAACCGAAGCCTATCCAGATACTACTGTTATACCAGTCCGGTTTTGGGTGTTTCCGAGGAGATGTAGGAGTCATCAACTTTGCTCTGGCTTCTGCAGTCGCCAGCTTTTCTTCGTCATATGGCTCGCCATTGATCTTGAGTTTGTTAAGCTCGTACACACGTCTAGTGTACATCATTTCCGGCCAATCCACCGGCCGAATACTTGTACACCCCAAGTATCTCACAGACGGTACCTCGAGGGCGTTCTTCTCGCGAAAGATGTGAAACTTTGTTGCGGCCTCCCAGGGATCCCAGCGCGGGACATTATCGTCAGTGGCGTAAATTGGAAGAGGGCAAGCGTCTCTTATGTCGTGAAGATGGTCCTTGTCGGGGCTATCGGGATCTGACAGAAGAAATGCCATTAAAGAAGCAAACTGCTCTTCTGTTGGCGGATACAGCGTGTACGGCATTCTTTTCTCGCCGTGTAGCCATACGGAGTTACACTTGCATTGACTTGTGAGTCTGATTCGTTTCATATTCGTGACACGATCAACCACGTACCTCTCTTTCAGACTCGCCACGATCAAACAACACGACGCCTCCAAAGATTTTCCCCTCAGCCCAGTAGCCAACGACGTCGGCATCGCCACGAGGAAATCGCTCTGGCTTGAGGTATTGGAAATGCGAAAAAGCAACGGGCCGCGGCTGTGCGCCTCTCTTGGCCCGCGGGGCAACGGACCACGCCGAGAGTGCTTTACTGTACCAGTCGCGGTGGACTTGGTGCTTGTGGGCGCCATCGTCTTGTTCGTAGAGGTTTGCCGCAATGCTGTGGCATGCCCAAGTCCAACGCGTCATCACCCTCGCCGCCAGGGCCGTACTGCCAGCATGGCGGACGACCCCCAACCACACTCTCCTTCGGGACAGCGGCCTGCCGCACAGCACCACCGCCCTTGAGGCAGTCCGCCGCCGACAGGCGCTCCGGGCCCGATCGGTGGACAAACGGCACCCCCTCGCAGGAAGGGTGCCCGTCCAGCACCACAGGGTCGGCCGGGGCGCCGGCCAGCCAGACAAAAGGACCACAGGCCTCCAGCGCACTGCTGCACTGGCCCCCGTAGTCCCCCGTCTCCTCCTCCACGCCCCGCGGTACCCTGTGACCGCCGGCACCGACCCGACCGAGGGCTGCAGCAAAGAGGACGCCGCCACGGCCTTCCAGGTCTGGTGGCTAGCACGACCACCGACCGACATCGTCGTCTTCTCGGACGGCTCTGAGCTCACGGAGGACGGGAGGCACGGCGTCGGATATGGCTACGCCGTATACCGCGCCGGGCAAGCCGTCTCTACCGGGCACGGGGGCCTCCACACCATTTCCCACGTCTTTGACGGCGAAGCCGTCGGGGCCCTCCGGGGACTCGAGGCGGCGACAGAGGTCGCCGCCCAGCACCCCGATACCACACACATCTGGGTCTGTATCGACAACACCGCGGTCATCCGCGGGGCCCAAGGGACGGCCCCCGACTCCTCGCAGTGGGCGTTCATCGCACTCCACGAGCTCATGGACGCCCACGCCGCGCGCATCCGCTGGTGCCCTGGGCATTGCGACATCGCCGGCAACGAGCTCGCCGACTCCCTTGCTAAGGAGGGAGCCCGGCATGGACCACCGGACCGCACGGCTGGCAGCCTCCCGACGCTCAGCGGCGCAAGGTCTACCGGCCGTCAAGCAGTCCACAATCACGCGGCGCTATGGTGGGGCTCGGTCCAGCACAAGCTGAACCCCCGCTATACGTCATGGGGGCTCCCGTATCAACTACGGCGCCCGGCTGAGCTCCAACTCCCCCGCCCGGTCCTGCACCTCCTGCTGGCGGAGCGCACTGGGCACGGAGACTTCGCCTCCTACCATATGCGCTTCCACCCACACGGGGACTTTACCGCAGACTGTCGGTGCGGGAGCCCGAAGGAGCCCGGCCATCTTATCGAGTGCCAGCCAACCCGCGAGCGGTGGAACGCCCGGGCCGGCTTGCACCGACTCCCAAAGGTCCCCCGTGACCCGGCTCGACGGGCCCGGTTCCTTGCCCGGCTGTTACAGCAGCCGGACTTCTTTTCTTTATTTGTCTCTTATTCTTTCCTCCGGCGGCCCTCGGCCGCCACCCCCCCATAGGTATCACCCTGTGCCCGGGCAGCGTTACAGCGCCGCCCAGGGACCTCGCCGACGGCCGGCTCAAAGAGCAGGCTTCAAGGCAAGTGCGTCAGCACAAGTCACCAATCCCCGTCAGCCCGCCCTCCTTGGCAGCTGTCGGACGTCACGTGCACTCCGACTGTATATAGGTATCTCCTCTGTGTCTGCCAACATGTATATAGACCGGGTGCCAACCCACCCATAGCCCCGGGCAGCAGCCGGCCGCAAGGCCGGCGCGCGGCCCCGTCGCATACCCCAAGGGAGGTCGCCGCTCACGCGGCGCGACGATAAAATTCAATCAATCAATCAATCAATTTAATGCTGTGGCATGCAATGGCGACGAGCTCTAGTAGACGGAGGTGAAACTCTCTGGACCTTGGCGTGGTCATTTGAAATTCGTCGATAACCTACAGTGCATGAAATGTTAGATAGGATGGACACCAAGTAGTAACCTATTAAGAGAGAGTTGAATTTGGAATCCGCACACCCATGGCTCGAATGGAAGACGAGACGGATCTAGGCTATCTCTGAGAAGGCGCGCCTTGGTAAGAAAGCCGTCACAAATATTCTTATGTTGCGATTCTAAGACAGGATGGTCCTTTCTGGCGACCCACTCAAACCCTGGATTCATCCCACCGACCGTTGGGAGACCATCAAGAATCTGGGCAAATGTCGTTTCCGCGACGGGGAGGCTTAGAAGATTTCTCACAGCCCTGTAAAAGGCGGTTTTGTGTTTATAATCGAGCATATCGGTTTTAGTTGACTGTGGCAGCTTAAATCATGAAGCTTGAAATCTTCCTGGGTTATCATGCCTCGAGAGACACAAGTATGGAGGATGGTGTCAGAAGAATGATGAAAAGTGGGTCCTGGTCGAGGTAGATTTGTGCTGCCGACTAGGTGTTGTGTATGGCGTCCAAAAACCTGAAAATCCCGCACAAAATCAGGGGTAAAAAGGACTTCGCGCAGTCTGGAGAAGTACACAGAAGACAGACACAATCAACTGGTTACCCGAATATGATAACATCTTAATCCATCTCCAGTCTGGCTCTAATTATCCTATCCCTATCGAGGCCGGCATCTTGTCGGAGGAGGTGGTCGTATTCGAATCCGACCTAGAGCCCACCAGTGGAAAGTACTGCACCCGGCGGGCCCGGTTTCTAGCCCGACTGTTACAGCAGCCGGACTTCTTCTCTTCGTTCGTATCCTGTTCTTTCCTGCGGCGGTAACCTGCCGCAACACCCCCCACGGGAATCGACCCATGCTCAGGCGGCGGCCCAAGCGGCTGAGCCGCCTCGAGATACCTTACTTGGCCGGCTCCACGAGCTGGCTTCAAGGCAAGCGCCATAACCGCAATAGGTAACCCACATCAGCCTGCCCTCTGGCAGCTGCTAGTCGAAATGGGTGCCTGTCTGTATATTAGTAGTCCTTGTCTAGACGCTCCTGAGTATATAGCACGGGCACCATCCGATCTTCATAGCCCTGGACGGCAGCCGGCCTTACGACCGGCGCGCCGCCCCGTCGCATACCCCACGGGAGGTTGCCGCTTAATACGGCGCGACGTTAAAATACAAACAAACAAACAAACAGTGGAAAGTACTGCCGGTCTGCAGCGTGCCGCCGGTGCGTTCTCCGAGACTCACACACAACGGGACCAAGTTCTCCTTTGTTGAAGAACGCAACATGTTCAAAAACAAGCTACGCGCCGCTTTATACATATGTGTCTACAAGAGTTACACACACGTCGTTGTCGGTGATTTTGGCCTTGGGAAATGTCGCAACCCTCCTCAGGAGATGGCCGAGTTGTGGAGCGAGATCTTACTCTCGGACGCGGAGCTTCTTGGCCGCCTATAGGCCGTCGCCTTCGTATTCAAAGATCGAAACTAGAGCACCGCTCGTTTCATCTATGACCACTTCCATAAGAAGAAGAGCAGTCGCACCGGCGAAAATCCATTCTTATTTTCATCATCCTCGGCCGTCGCTACCGACTTTGATATATTTCAGCGTATCCTTATCTCATCAAATATACCGACCTCTGCCTCGCCAGGTACGCTCATACGGTCTGTCTCGCCGAATATTTATGCTTACTCTGTTTTTTTTCATGTTTTTTTTTCAGATATTTTACAGTCCAAGCCACTCCCGCCACTCCTATCTTTACCAGCATCAACCAATCAATCCAGAACAACCATGCCCCCATCAATCTTACCTTCCGTGTTCTCACTCATAGCCAACGGAAGCGAGCAAAAGCAAGAGTCGTTAATGCTACCCCCTATCAAAAGTCCAAGTCTAGTAAGCCAACAACACATTCCAATACAACCGTCGCTAACCTTGCTATCAACAACTTTCCCTCCCATACAAGCGTCGGACAACATCCACAAGCCGCAACGGACGTCCTACGAGAAAGACTGGCTGGAGCGGAGCCAGGTGTAACACAGCCACACCCATTGCAATGTGTGGGGCCTATGGGTAAATCATGTGACTGGTCATGTGATAGGAACGGCGTACTCCAAAGCGGGAAAAGAGAGACGAGGAGAAGGAGCGATACAGTTCGTCGCTGCTACCTTGGCTCTGTGCCTCTTGTTTCTGTCCTTGTCTCTCTCCTTGTCGACCGTTCCTGATGACTTTCATTTCTTTTAGCGCCCTTCCATTTGACTGTCGGACTTTTCCGTCTCGGGAAATCCACGTGACCTCCAGATAAGACGCCCCTGAACGGCCGCTCGGCGGCTGTCTGATGGACTGCCACCTGCTGATTCGCTAGACAACCGACCTGAGGCTCGATGAGTGAAGCAAATAGGTGCGACGTGCTCGCTTGCGGCGCCGTGCCGCCTGCTGACCACGCAGATCCCTGTCGGCGTGTCTGCGCTGTCGCAAACAGAAGCTGAAATGCGGCGGTCCCGACCGTGTTCCGTGCGACCGATGTCGAACCAACCACGCCGAGTGCGTCTTTGTCGCGCCCCGCGCGGCACATTCCAAGGCCGTCTCGCCCGTCACGCAGTCTGGTGCACCGCTCGTCCCGGACGACGGCCGGCTCGCCCGTCTCGAGCAGCGTTTGAGCTCCATGGAGGACCAGCTGCGGAGCGAGATCGACGCGTTGCGCAGTGAGAACCGCACGCTGCAGGCCGCCGTCCAGCGCCTGGCTGCTCCTAGCCAAGCCGCAGACGATGCCGCAGACGACGCCGCAGACGACGCCGCAGAGTTGTCTGCAGACAACTTGGCAGACAACTTGGACAACGCACGGCCGAGCCGGCAGTCTAGCACTGGCTCTCTGCCGGACCTGCCTCCCAACGACATTGTCGCGCGGGGCATCGTGACGGAGACGGAGTGGGATACACTGTACTCCTTGTGCGTCGGTCGGTTTGCCAGCGGACGCCGTTGTCGCGTGCTGACCTCTGCAGCTTCCAAAAGAACTGTCGCGACGTCATCGCATTTGTGGACGACCAAATGTATCCGTCGCTGGCCGTCGTGCGGCAGAACATTCTCCTCTCGACGGCCATTTGCGCCATCTCGGCCCGGGCCCTGCTCCCGGACCGCCACCGGGCCATTCTCGAGGAGGCCGACGTCCAGATCAGCCGGACGTTCCAGGGCCTGCCGATCGACATCCTCGGCTTCTACGCCATCATGCTGCTGGCCTCGTGGACGAGCCGGGCGCGTCTCTGGGGCTACGCCGCCTCGGTGGCCTACGACATGCGGCTGCACCTGGCCGCACTGCAGCTGCGGAGCGAGGCGACGGAGAGTTCCGAGTCGGTCGTCGAGCAGGCCCGTGCCTGGTTCACGCTCTGCTGTTTCGACCTCATGTCGGTGGCCTCTCACGGACGGACGGTACGGACGTGGACTGACGCTGCCCCTAGAATCAACCTGAACCGCCCCTTTTCAATCAACCGGATGCAAGAGTACCTGCCGCTGGCCAAGAGCCTGCTCACGTCGCCGCACTGCCGGCCGGTCGACCACCGCATCTGCGCGTACATTGACGGCTTCTCCATTACGGGTCAGTCCGCGGACACGGAGCGCATTCGGGCATTCAGACGGCGCGGCTGACACGGCAGCACAGGCTATGCCAAGACACGCCTGCAAAGCGCCCAGCTGCAAGAACACCCGATGCCCGACTACGTGTCCAAGATGCTCACGTCCTACGACCAGCAGGTCAACAGCTGGTTCCACCGGATCAACAATACCATTGACCCGCTCTTCCAGACGTTTGAGAAGACGCAGGACCGCAACCGGTTCATGGTCCCGTACGCGCTGGCGAAACTGTGGGTTGGCTGCTGCCTGTCGGTCCGGCCGACCGGAAGCTCATCTCTGCCAGGTACATAAACGGCCTCGCCCTCCACGGCGTCGAGCTGCTCGACGACGCGCCTGACCCTGCGCGGCTGGGCTTTATCAAGACGGCGCTGGCCAGTGCCTGTCTGCTGCTACAGACCCAGTGGGAGTCGCGCTCGTTCCGCCGGTCATTTCGCTACTCGATTGTGCGTGTCGGTCCCGTGTCTGCGCCGTCTGGGCCGTGCTGACGCGGCACAGGACTACAATGGGATGACGACGTTCCACGCGACGCGGTTTATTCTCAAGGTCATCCACGTCTTGCCGCAGCAGGTGGACGAATCGAGCTGCATGGCCCTCAAGCAGGCCCTCAAGATCTTTGAGATTGCCGGCGCTACGGATGTCGTAGAGGAGCTGCGCCAGGAGACGGATCAGCTGGACATGTCTGCGGCATCGCCGACGGAATCGCCCCTCGAGACGGTGTCCGATGCCCAGATGGACATTTTGTTTGACATTCCCAATTTCCCCGACCGAACGGTGAGTCCACTGCTCCTTGGGACGGCAGAGGCTGACGAACAGACGTGGGACAATGAGTTTCCCATGATCAATACGTATTCGTTGGAGTAGTGAAGGAGGGATGGAGCGACAGAGATATCAGACACTCGCCGAAAGGGAAACCGACGAAACAAGAGCCAGTCAAACACACAGAGCGCAAGACGGATGACGGCAGAGACATGGCCAACACCCATTCTGGCCGTGCACGGTCTGCGTTGGAGGCCAGTCACGTGGTACGTCGGTCCTCGGCGGCGTCTAGGAAGCTAACTGGATGTTCACTACAGGTTTTGTCGAGGGAAAGAGATCCCAATGTACATGGTTGACTCAGAGCACGACCACCTCGTCGTGTTTGGACACACCGTCCTCGGGCGACACACTCCGCACCTCTTTCTGGCGGCGGCGGTCGCGGTTGTCAAAGTAGCGAATGGCGAGGGCCGTGAGAGCGGCGGCGGCGCCAAAGCCGGCCGTGACGTAGTTGCCCGTCACAATGTACGGCTGCTTCTGGGTGGGAAAGGTGAAGATGGGCACCCAGGCGGTGAAGATGTAGGCGAAAGCGTTCATCTGGGGGGGGTGAGAAGGAGAAGGAGACAGGAGAAGAGGAAAAGAGGAGGAGACAAGAGGACGTACCATGGCAGAAACATAGGCTCGTTTTTCGCGGTCGTTGCGGCTGGTTTCGTTGACGTAGGTCCAGGTGATGCCGGCGGCAGTGCTGCCGAGAGCGGTGAGGTCTAGAGGTGAGTGAATGGACGGAGAGAAAGAATCGAGCGAAGCAAGGAAAAAAAGAAGAAACGAGCGAAGCGAGGAGAGAAAAAAAGAAACGTACAGTAGAGGGCCCAACGCGTGGCCCGGTTGGGCGGGTGGACGGGCGTCGAGCCGAGGGCGACGGGAAAGATAATGGCCATGATGCAGGCAAAGAGCATGCCGGGCCAGCGGGCCGAGTTGGGCAGGCTGTCGGAGATCCACGAGTTGGCGAGGGTGGCGACAATGGCGACAATGTTGATCTGGGGGTGAGCGGGGATGTCTAGCGGAGGGGGGCAGAGGAGAGGACGTACACCGAGGGGGATAATGTTTATCTCGGCGACGGAAAAGACGGCCGGTTTGCCCGTGACGTTGTAGCTCTTGACCCAGTAGATCACTGGGGGTTAGTAGAGGAGAGAGAGGAGGGGAGGAGAGGGGAGGAGGAGAGACGGAATAAAAGAGAAAAGGGGGGAGGAGAGAGAGACGGGACATACTGGAGCCACCCGACTGGCTAAACTGCGCGAGAAAGGTAAAGAAGAGGGGAACTGCTCGTCAGCGGCGGTCCATCGGCACGCGCCCGGTTCTGCTCTCCCATACACAGGTAGACGTGCCACGTCGTGTGCCACCGCTTAATGTCTTTCCACTTGAAGAGGCCGGTCAGCATGGCGGACTCGGTCGGCATGCGGGCGCGGGCGAGCTCAATGTCGGCGGCCGTGAAGATCCTGCAGCGGGGGGTCAGAGGGGGAGGCCATGGGAGACCATGGGAGAGAAGAACCCACCAGTTGGGCTTGGCCCGGGAGGGCAGCTGGGGCATGGCAATGGCAGTCCAGGCGGCACACGGGACGGACATGCAGCCGCAGATGCTGTCGGTTAGGGAGACGAACAGAGTCGGGGGATGGAGAAGCGACGCACATGTACATCCACCGCCAGCCGGCCAGGCCGCCGGTCCCGTTGAGGCCGGCGTAGACGGCGGCCATGAAGAAGCCGGAGAAGAGCGGCCCGACCGAGGTGAAGATTTGGATGAGCGAGTTGCGGCGCGCCAGTTCGTGCGGCTTGTAGTAGCTCGAGCAGACGTACATGACGGCGGGGAAGTGGCCGGCTTCAAAGAGGCCGACGCTGGGGGGTCAGTAGAGGAGAGAGGGAGAGGGAGAGGGAGAGAAAGAGAATGAGAAAGAGAGAAAGAGAGATAGAGAGAAAGAGAGAAAGGGAAAGAGAAAAAAAAGACTACCCACAAGAACCGGAAAATGTACAGCTCTCGCTTCGTCTTGATGCCGGCGTGCGCAAACGTAAAGGCGCTCCAGGCAAACTCGAGAAAGGCAATGTAGTAGGGGGCATGGACCTGTCTGTTAGATGCGGTAACGACAATGGCGACGACGACAGAGAATACACACGACACATGACAACACACAACACATAACACACAACACAACACAAAACTCACCCGCGTCAACAACAGATTGGACGGCACCTGCCCAAACACATAGGCGGCGCTCCACACGGCCGTCGCATAGTTGAGCTCGTTGCCATAGAGCCCGAGATCCTCCTTCATGCCGCTGTCTGCCGGTCAGTCCGCGTCCGCTTCCTCGATCCACAGCACCTACTAAACGCATTCGTCATGTTGACCTGGTCCAGGTAGCGGCACATGACACCGAGGGCCGACGCCGAGATGAGCGTTAGGTCGAGCTTGGTCAGAAAGGCAGCCTCCTCGCGGGGGACGTCGAGGCCTGGGGGGGAAAGGGGTCAGCGGTGGTCTCGCCTAGCGTCTCTGTTACGTACTCGACCATAGGATCGTCCGCCATGTGCGCTTCGACTCGTGGTAGACGGTCGGGACGCTCTCGGCCGTCGGCACCGGCTGGACCGTCTGGCCGACCTCTTTTTCGGCCATGTGTGTTGTCTGGGGTCGTCAATCTGTTGTTCTGTTTTCGACCTGCTGTCGCCGATCTGCTCTTTGTTCGGCCTGTCGATCTGCTGTCTCCTGTCGATCCGCTGTCTCCTCGACTTTCCCCCCCCAGCCTTATACAGCCGCGCCGCTACAACCCCCGCGTTGGCGTCTTGCACCCGCCCGATGGCGACACGCCGTCCTTCCGCTCCACGCGCGGGGAACGCTGCCCTCGACCCCGGTGGCGCCATGCGATGACGTGCTGAGCCAAGTCCGTCCTCAGAGGCCTCGACCATCGCCACAATCTCGTCCGTGCCGGCTGCCCTATGAGAGACGCACGATAACGCATGCCGTGTGCCAGCGGCGCCCGGCGAGATATCGGTAAAAAAAAGATACCGCAGACATGACGACAAGACCCCGAAGCAACGCGCCCATTGTGCGGGATCGCACAGGCTTGGCAGTGTGGTGATCAAGGCGTCATCGCCACGGACGGCACGGCATCCCCTCGGCGGCCGTCTTCGGACGAGGCACGCCTACGTGGAGGTGTGCCTCTGGGCGTGGCCAGAGGCGTCTCGCGGGCGATGCCGGAGATCACGTGATGGGTGTCGAGGAAGTGAACGATGGACTTTTTGGCGACAGAGCGCAGAGACAGCACAGATGAAAGGAGGAGGCAGTTTGATCCACTTTGTCATTTTACATTATTGGCAGGTGACCCCTGACTGGCCAGCATTATTTCTCAACAGTGTGTCATCTGTAGATATACTCATGTTGTCGGTACAGCAGTCGAGTCTGCAAGTGGGGCGGCGAACGGAATAGCCATTCTTCCGTCCTGACTTAGCTAAGTAAGGGCTTCGCGCCCACAACAGATTTAGAGAAGACAAGCTTCACCACCAGATCAACTGTATACCCGCCTCAAGGAAGAGGAGGACGTACAGGATCTAGAGTGCTGCCGAACCATTGCAACGTACAACCGAACCACACGTGATCACGACAGGACCCGGGATACCGACACATGTTGAGATTTTTCCGACTGTTGACATATAAAAAGTCACGTGCGCCCCACTTGAAACTACTTCTCACTAATCACAATTTTTCCTCGTCCATTCTTCCTCCGATGCCTGGTTCAAAGCGTTCTCTTCTCTCCGCTCTTTTTCCTTCTCTCCTCCCCACCGCGCGCTGTACACGACGGCGCAGTAGCTGCGGCGAGCAGGGAGCTGAAGAAAGATGCAAAGATGCATTGGCTAGGCTAAGCAGGGCGAGCAGCGCATCTCTCTTTTGCTGCCTGCATCTCAGCCGCTGCCTGCATCTCAGCCGCTGCCTGTATATTCGCCGTCTCGACTCTTCTGTGCTCTGCGCGACGCATCGCACGGTTGGTCAACGGAAAGCGCGCTGATAACGCCGTGGGCATGAGACAAGTCGATGCTTCAAAGCAATTCAACAAAACACCAGGCATCGTGTGGTGGGTCACGTGCCAAACGGTATCTCAACCCCTTCCCCTTCTGAAAGGTGGCTATTCCTCCGAGCTAGCAGACAAGGGAGAAAGTGACAAGATTCACGCTATTTCACCCGTGAAGACGCGATCGGCACGCAAATATACCAAAAAGAACAGCTGCTACGTCGGCCACTGCGATATGCACTCTTGATAAGGCAGACCTCCAGTACTTTGACGCTACGATGAATATCGTGTTGTGGCCCTCCCTAGTCACGTGGACTAGCGCGCGCACATATTTCGCCCCTGCAGGTCCTGCCATAGTAAGATAGCTATTCCATCGACTCACCTACGGATGCTGTCACGTGCAGCGGCACATGACTAGCTCCGTCATGTGGGCTAGCTTAGCTAGAGGATCATCTTCTTTCTCTTTCATCAACAGATCCCTTGATCGTCATAGGCTGTAAGCCTACAGAGGGGCTGCATCAGCACCCCATCACAAGATCAACACAGTGTGCTCCCTGCACCCCTGGGTTGCTTACATTGTACAATCAGCCACAGTACGGGCACACGAGCGGCGCACTGCCACAGCAAACCCTAGAGGACATCTCTATACTCCAAATGTCTTTCATTCTATTCTGTTCAAACACTGCTGATACAATCCCCGTCTCCCTATCCAACGCCTGCGCTATTCGCATCCAGTCTGCTGTCGGCTATCCAGCCACCACCACCACCACCCCTCACAGCCGCGCCTCGCCCCGGCCCAGGTCCTCCACAATCATCTCCGCACACCGCTCGGCCACGCCCAGCACGGTCAGCATCGGGTTGACCGTCGTCATGGACGGAAAGACACCTGCGTCGGCAATGCGCAGGCCGCGTAGCCCGCGGAAGCGCAGCCGCTCGTCCACCACCGCCAACTCGTCGTCGCCCATGCGCGTCGTGCCGGCCGGGTGGTACACGGTGTGCGCCGCCCGCCGCGCGTACTCGCTAATCTGCTCGTCCGTCTGCACCGCCGGACCGGGCGCCACCTCGCGCTTGATCCAGCTGCGGAACGGCTCCTGCTGCGCAATGCGGCGCGCCTGCCGGATGCCGTACACAAACGTCGCCGCGTCGTAGCCCTCGGGGTCGGTAAAGTAGCGGAAATCCAGCGCCGGCTTGACCGCCGGGTCCGCGCTCGTCAGGTACAGCCGCCCGCGCGACCGCGGCCGCGGAATGTTGGGCGTCATGCAAAAGGCGTAGCCGTCGGCCGGGACGTCGTAGCCGAGCCGCTCCGTGTTGAGCGTAAACGGGATCTGGTAGCAGTGCATCATCACGTCGGCAATGTCGCCGTCTGGCAGGCCCGCCGGATTGGCCGGCGAGCGGCGGCCGGCGTCGGCGTTGGCGGGCTCGCGCCGCAGGAAAATGCCAGCGTCCGAGTCCATCGTCGTCTGGTTCGGCGGCACCGGCCGGCTCAGCTCGAAAATGATAATCGTCTCGGGGTGGTCTAGCAGGTTCTCGCCGACGCCGGGCACGTGGCGCACGACCGGGATGCCGAGCGCCTGCAGCTGCTCGCGCGGGCCAATGCCCGACAGCAGCAGCAGCCGCGGCGTGTCGATCGCGCCGGCCGTCAGGATCGTCTCGACCTTGGGGCGCACCGTGCGCGTGGTACCGTCCTTGAGGCGCACGTCGACGCCGGTCACGACGTCGCCGCCGGCCGCCACGTTGACGCGCGAGACCCACGCCTCGGTCAGCACCGTCAGGTTCGGGCGCTGCTCCTCGCCGCGCAGCATCGGGTGGATGTAGGCGACGGAGGCACTGCTGCGGTAGCCGTTGTCGGGGTTGTAGGCGATGCTGAAGAAGCCGACGCCCTGCTCGAGCTTGCCCTCGGTGCCAATGGTGTGGTTGAAGTCGGGCAGGATGGGAATGTCGAGGGCGGTGCTGCAGGAGGTGACCCAGTCGCGCGTCAGCTGGTTGCGGTGGCGCGCGTGCACCGGCTGGATCGAGTTGCGCAGCTTGTCGAGGACGCGCATGAAGACGGGAAAGGTCCAGCCCTTGGCGCCCATGGACTGCCAGACGCGCAGGTCAAAGTCGAATGGCCGGAAGGAGATGAGCGTGTTGTGCGACGAGCAGCCGCCGAGCACCTTGGCGCGCGAGTGCCGAATGTGGGAGTTGCCTGGGGGTCAGCGTCGTCGAGAAGGAGGAGAACCTCGAGGAGCTGGACAGATCCCTTCTCCCACACTCACCCATTGGCTGCTCCGTCGTCCCATAGTCAAAGTCTAGGTCGCCGCCCAGCAGCGACAGCCACTGCCGCAGGTCGAGCACCCGGTTATCCATAAAGTCGCTTGGGCCGGCCTCGATCATCAAAATCTTCTTTGTCGGCAGATACTCGGCCAGCCGCGACGCAATCACGCAGCCCGCCGTGCCGCCGCCGACAATGACAAAGTCAAATGCATCGACCTGGTCGTGCGGCAGAAACGTGGTCGTCATGGCGAGTGGTCGCGTGCGGAGGTCAATTCGTATCAATTCGTCAATTTGTGTCAATTCGAGGTGCAGATCGCAGACAGAACCACCAAACGAGAAAAAACCCGATAAGGATACGTCCAGTCACCTTTTTTTAAATGTTTCACTCGCCATTACGGGGTCGCTCCTTCCGATGGCATCCTTTGCTCAGCGGCAGGCAACAATCCAGGTTGTTCCTGCTCCCCCCCTTCCCCCCCCCCCGGCAGGATCCACCCGTGAGAGTTCGCCTCTTGCAGCAAATTCAGCCGACGCTTTCCCCTTGCAGCGAGCCAAGGCCGCGCGGGCGCGGCAACTTGGTGATAAGCAATGCAGCCTTTTCGTGGGCACGCTGATTGGCCACGGCTGGCCTTCCGCCCCGCTGCATCGTACCACCCGGTACCACTTGGCGCCGTGGCCAACCCCGCTAGGGGCCCCCGGTGACATCGCAGCGCCGCCTTACGTACGCGCCAATCTGGTAGCAGAATTTTCCGTTGCCTGTGCGTGGATTTTCCGATGTATTTCCGGCACGCTTTTGCACCCAGTCAGTCCACCACGCTTTTACGGCTTGTGGCGGGGGCGCAACGCCGTCCCGATTGCCCGGCTTTGGGACTTCCGACCAGCACCGGCACAAGGCACAACACCCGCACAAGCCCCCCCCTTCCCCCCCGGCACCCACGCCGTCTCCACCTGCGGTTCGGCTGCTATTGCTGCTTTGGTGTGGTCGCTACCTTCACCGGCCGCCTCGACCGTGTTCACCGCCCACGCGCCGGCGGTTCTTATCCTAACCTCACGCCATATTTCTGTTGGTTTTGTCTCTTTTGGTCCCCCGTCTCGTTTTGCCTTGCCGGTTTCTGCTCGACCCTCCCTGATCCCGCTGTGCCTTCCCCCACATGGACCACCCTGATCGACACACCTTTTACGGCGGCTGCCTACGGCCGGGCGCTGCCGCCGACCAGTCTTTCTTTTCCGTCAATCCGGCCACCGCCGAGCCGCTCGCCCGCATCTACACGTCGACCCCGGCCGCCGTCGAGGCTGCCGTCCACAGCGCCGCTGCTGCCTTTCCGACATGGTCGACCACGCTGCCGACGGAGCGGGCGCGGATCCTGCGGCGCGCCGCCGACCTGCTGCGCGCCCGCAACGACGAACTCGCCCGCATCGAGACGCTCGACTCGGGCAAGCCGTTTAGCGAGACGTCCGTCGTCGACGTGGCCACGGGCGCCGACGTGCTCGACTATTACGCCTCGCTCATCGCCTCGGGCGGGCTCAATGGCGAGTTCTTTGCCCTGCGGCCCGGCCGCGGCGGCGCCACCGTCCACACGACCAAGGAGCCGCTCGGCGCGTGCGCCGCCATTGGCGCGTGGAACTACCCGCTGCAGATTGCCCTGTGGAAGGCCGGCCCATGTCTGGCGGCCGGCAACACGCTCGTCTATAAGCCGAGCGAATTTACGCCGCTGCACGCGCAGCTGCTCGCCGCCCTCTTCCGCGAGGCCGGCCTGCCCGACGGCGTCTTCAATGTCGTCTACGGCGCCGGCGATGTCGGCGCCCGGCTCGTCGACCACCCCGCCATCGCCAAGGTCAGCTTCACCGGACAGGTCTCGACGGGCCGGCGCGTGGCAGGCGCCGCGGCTGGCAGCCTCAAGTACGTGACCATGGAGCTCGGCGGCAAGAGCCCGCTGATTGTGCTGCCCGACGCCGACATTGACCAGGCCGTCGACGGCGCCATGATGGCCAATTTTTACTCGTCCGGCCAGGTCTGCACCAATGGCACGCGCGTCTTTGTGCCGGCCGCGCTGCTGCCTGCCTTTGAGGCGGGGCTGCTGGACCGGCTGCGTCACGTGCGCGCCGGCGACCTGATGGACCCGGCCACTAACTTTGGGCCGCTCAGCAGCGCCGCCCACCGCGACAAGGTCCGACAGTACGTGCGCACGGGCCGCGACGTCGACGGTGCGCGTGTGCTGGCAGGCGGCGACGAGACGGCGCTGCCGGCCGGCGTGCCGGAGAATCTGCGCGCCGGCTTCTGGATCGCGCCGACGGTGTTTTCCGACTGCACGGACAAGATGACGGTAGTGCGCGAAGAGATCTTTGGGCCTGTCATGTGCCTGCTGCCGTACACGGACGTGGACGAAGCCGTGCAGCGGGCGAACGCGACGGAGCTGGGGCTGGCTGCGGGCGTTTTTGGTCGCGATCTGGTCACGTGCCAGCAGGTAGCAGCTTCGCTGCAGGCAGGCATCACGTGGATCAACACGTGGGGCGAATCGCCGGCGGAGATGGCGGTCGGCGGCTGGAAGCAGAGCGGTCTGGGCGTGGAGAACGGGCGGCGGGGACTGGAGGCGTGGCTGCGCAACAAAAGCACGCTGGTGGAGCTGAGCGGCGGTGTGCCGACCGTGTTTGGCAAGTTGTAGGGCGGAGGATCGTTGAATACGAAAGACAAACCCGATGACTGCATCTCCGTCGAATGAAGCAGTCAGCCCCAGCCCGGCGATGCCGGACCCGCTTGTTAACGCCGTGGACCCCGCCTGGGTGATGACTGTGCACGTGATCGACAGTGGTGCTCGCTGCCCAATGTTGTTTCAGCCGTCGGGATAAGCGGTGCGGTGGTGGTAATTCCGACGCGCCCAGATGCACGACGGCGCGGGCAGTCAGTCAGGGTATAGTGGTGGCGCGGCGAAGTACGACATGCAGCGTGCAGATCCGTGACGATCGGGGCGTATAAAGAGGTGGCGTCGTTGGCTGTGAGAAAGTGTTCAGCCCAACATCTCCATTGCAACTTTCCATTGCACTTTCGACTTTTCTTCGACTTTTTTCACTTCAATTCCTCGTCATGTCTCTCAACGGCAAGGTTGCTCTCATCACGGGCGGCGCCAAGAACCTGGGCGCCGACATTGCCCACGAGCTCGCCAGCGTCGGTGCCAGCCTGGCGCTGCACTACAACTCCAACAAGACCAAGGAGGAGGCGACCAAGACGGAGGCGAAGCTGGCCAAGGATTTCCCCGGCATCAAGGTGCGCTTCTACCAGGGCGACCTGACGACGGCGGCTGCGGTCACGAAGCTGTTTGCCGACGTGGAGCGCGACTTTGGGCGCATCGACATTGTCATCAACACGGTCGGCAAGGTGCTCAAGAAGCCGATTGTCGACATTTCCGAGGCGGAATACGACAGCATGTTTGAGTACGTTGTGGTCCTTTTGTTCTCCCCTCTCTCTTCTCTCCCCTAACCCCGCAGTATCAACTCCAAGTCGGCCTTTTTCATCCTCAAGGAGGGCGCCAAGCACGTCAAGGACGGCGGCAAGATCATCACCATTGTCACCGCGCTGCTCGCCGCCTTTACCGGCTCCTATACCTCCTACGCCGGCTCCAAGGCCCCCGTCGAGCATTTTACGCGCGGCGTCTCCAAGGAGCTCATGCCGCGCGGCATCAGCGTCAACGCCGTGGCCCCGGGCCCCATGGACACCCGTGAGTGTCCCCGTTTCTCTCCCCTTCCTCGTCCGCGCTAACAGACAGCCTTTTTCTACCCCCAGGAAAGCCCCGAGGCCATCGCTTACCACAAGAGCCAGGCCCTCGGCGGCCGCCTGACCGACACCAAGGACATTGCCCCGCTGGTGCGCTTCCTCGTCACCGAGGGCGGCTGGATCACGGGCCAGACCCTCTTTGCCAACGGCGGCTACACCACGCGCTAAGGAGCTGGAGCTTCGTAGCTTGGGAGCTGTGGACGGGTAGCTCGACAGTGCGACGTCGCACTCACCTCGTTGCGGGGCAACCCCGCGCGGCCGCTGACGTACTCTGTATGCATGTATCCGAGAATCTATAGCGGAAATACTTGTGTCCGTGCTCCTAATCAATCTAATCACTTGGCGCCGCGCGTCGCCGACTCGGCACACTACTTCCGTGCAGCGCTATATGTGGCCGAGGCCTCGCTTTGCCAAGCCTTGGTTTTTTCTCTTTTTCTTTTTTTCTATTTTTGCGCGTACCAACTACCCACACATCCCAACATGCGCACCTTTTCGGCGTCGTGTGTGGCCGCGCTGGCGCTCTCGCCGGCCGTCCTGGCGGCGAGCGACTTCCAGCCGACGCTGAAAGCGGCCGCCCACAACGGCCATGCCGTCTTCAACTCCGTCTTCGACTCCTTGCGCAAGCTGGGCACGAGCCGACACTACACGGGCATGACGCTGTACCTGGCCACGGTGCCGCAGGGCGTCATTCTGCACCACGGCAACGGCCAAAACGCGACGCCGACGAACCTCGACTGGCTCGCGTACGAGATTGAGCATGCCGAGATGTTTGCCCGCACCAAGATGGGACCCGGCGGCAAGGACGAGCAGCCGAGCGGCCCGGGGAAGTCTCGCGAGCACGGCCCGGAGGAGCTCCGGCGCGACGTCCCCCATTGGCAGGGCGAGGCCCAGGCGGCCCTGCCACTGTCAGCGGACGCGGACAAGAACACGGCTGACGACGCGGCCGCGCCCGACTATGGTTGGCTGCACGCGTACCGCGTCACGCGGCCGCTGCAGTTCATCTACATTGACGGCCGCAGCGGCGACAAGAGCGACACGGGCATCCTCGACACGCAAAAGCTGCTGCTGCGCCTTGGCGGCGGCGACGACGAGCCGCAGCCGCCCTCGGACCGGCCGGAGCGCCCCCCCGGGCCGCCGGGCGAGTTCGACCTCGCGGCCGACATGTGCGCGCTGTGTGCGGCGTGGGACCTGCAGGGCGTGATCCGCACCGAGGGCGCCGGCATTGAGATTATCAAGTGCGACTTTTTCGACGGCCTCGAGGAGGTCATGGCGACGCGGCGTGTGAGCAACGGGCCGGGCGGTCCGGGCGGCGGCCGTCGTCCCGGTGGGGGTGGTCCGGGTGGCGGTCCCGGCGGTCGTCGGCCGGGCGGTGGTCCTGGCGGCGGTCCCGGCTTTGGCCACGCGCCCGGCTTTGGCGGCGTCCCGGCCTCGTCCACGTTTGAGGACAGCTTCCACGGCGTCGACGGCCGCACCCTGCTCGACTACTCGGCGCCCTTCTCGGCCTACTTTTACGACATTGACCTGCCCGACGCCGAGGGCACGCCGCGCCTGACGCACGCCTCGACGGCGCAGCTCGCCGCCATGCGCGCGCAGCTGGCCAACCTCGTCGCCACGCACCGCGGCGTGGCGCCGCAGGCGGCCGCACACTGGCGCGACATGGCGGACCTGATTGTGCGGCGGTACGGCCCGCGGCTGACGGAGATGGCCAACGCCACCGCCTCGGTCGACGTCCTGCGCAGCGGCACGGGCCAGCTGCTGACCATGTACGAGGACGCTGGCGAGACGGACGCGACGGTGCGCAGCGCGGCGGCGCGGCAGCGCTGCACCTCGTTTTACCTGCAGATGAAGCCGCTGCAGACGACGGGCGACCGGCTGGTGCACGCCGCGTTTTCGCGTGTTCTCGGCGACGTCTGCCGCGTGCTGTTTGACGTCCGGGAGGCGCTGGCAGTCGAGGCGCCGGACGCGGCGACGGTGGCGGATGCGCGGACGGCGGTGCAGGCACTGGTGCGGCAGCTGGACTGGAGTGTGTTTGCAGCCTGAGCGGGAACGTGGAATGTGTATATGTCAGCAAAATCTGAAAGCCATCTGAATTCTACTGCTACTTTCTGCCTGATTTCCTGCTGCCTCAGGCACTCTTTCCGCCACAGAATGTTGTCGCAACACGAAATTCAGCCGTCTGCGGCGCCGCACTCTTCTTCCAAAACAAAACAAGCAAGGAGGCGATCCCGTCCCATCCACGGCATGAGCAAGCCACCGACACCGAACCACGCAGCCCGGACCAAATGGCGGAGGACTCGGCGTAGTACGTGTACCATCCAGTCGTGTTCTTGAACCGGCCATTCGCACGCTTCCAGTCCGACCGATGCGTTTTCTTCTCGGGACCAGTCTCGCCGACGAAAATGAAGCCCTGATGATCGCGCTCAATGGTCACCCCCCACGGTAGACGGGCCCGTACCGGGTCCGCATGGCTGGGCTCCTGGCCCACGACACGCATTGGTACATCGACATAGCCCTGGACTTGGCGCCGTAGCCACCATGGCTGCCGTGGCCACCCCCACCGCGACCACTGCCACTGCTGCCGCCACTGCCACTGCCAGAGGCCTCGTCTTCGGCGACTGGCTCTCCCACCACGTCCGAAGCCCCCAGCTGGGATCTCTTCTCGCCCGAACTGTTGTGCAGAAAGCACTTCTCGACCGCGGTCAGACTGCGCCACGAATCGAGAGGCGGATAATCGTAGTCAATATGGTGGTCCCCACGGGTAGAAAGCATTGCGAGGAATCACAGGGCAAGCTTGATCTTCAGTTGACCGTCGCTGTGGCTATCCCATTCGATGACGCTGTATTTGGGGTTCTCCATGGCCTATCTCACCAGATCGTCATCGACAAAGGCCGAGTCGTCGGTAGAAACAGATGCTTCTCTGGAGGACTGCATGCGACTATGGTCCTGTCGGTACAGCGAAGGATTCCGAAAGCTGCGGTTGTCGGCGAGACGACTGCTCGTCCTGAGGCGAGAACCCCGCAAAACGATGAGGCATTCATCCATGATGATGAAGCCTTATCGCGACCGAAATATGCTCTGGCACCCCATAACTTGGCCCAAGACTTTGCCCCATTCTTCTCGGTTGGTCAAATAAAGGGAGGCGAAAATTTCGAACTTATCATGGCATCGCCCACGACGTGGCTCCTACCGCAAGAATAGTCCATGACTGACCAGTCAGGCTTGTCTTCTTCGCCTGCCCGCGTTCCAGCGCCGTAGCTAGACTGAGGCCCCTGGCCGTCGAGACACACGTTGACCACAGGCGCCACAAAGCGACGGAGAGTGATTTCGAATGTATCTTCGTTGCAGATCTTGTAGTCTGCCGGAACAGACCACGCCTGTATGCTCTCGCGGTCTAGCAGGATAGCGTCCTATTCCGACCTGAAGACGCGAGACAGCCCTGCATAATTGAATTCCCTCCACGGGCACCAACCAGTCGGGGGCCCACCGTGCCTAGCCTCAATATTTCCTCCTAGCAAGAGAAATTTGTGGAGGACAGGGCTAGAGGTAACCAAAACGTCACAGACGCGGGGCATCGCGGTGAACTCAGAGTCTGGACGGTACGAAAAGTGAGACTTCGTTCATGACAAAGAGGGAATGGGCGTACTCACATGACTCTGGTCGTTTTCGAAGTTAATCTGAACGCCGGATCACCAAAGCAGGGATGTAGAAAAATCGGATGATGCATAGAACGAGACTGAATCGAGCCAAAGCGACTTGCTGAGATTGATTGATTGATTGATTGAATTTAACGTCGCGCTGTGTGAGCAGCAACCTCCCGTGGGGTATGCGACGGGGCGGCGCGCTGGTTATAAGGCCGGCTGCCGTCCAGGGCTATGGAGTTGGGGTGGTGCCCGTTCTGTATACTAAAGGGCGTCTAGACGAGGGCGACTAATATACAGACCGGCACACATTTCGGCTAGCAGCCGCCTTAGGGCAGGCTGATGCGGGTTACCTATCGCGTTTATGGCGATTGCCTTGAAGCCAGCTCATAGAGCCGGCCAAGTAAGGTATCTCTAGGCGGCTAAGCCGCTTGGGCCGCCGCCCGCGACTTGCTGAGATTGGCAAAAATGGTGCAAGAACGAGAAAGTTCTTGCCGGGAAGAGGACAGTCTGCAGGTCATGGCTAAAATGTTCCCTTTCCTGCACAGCTGTTTGCTCTTTCCTCTGATGGCTCTTGCTCCATGACTCTACGTGCTTTCCTGTACTGCAATGTGCGCAAAAAAATTTCACCTCATCTGGTTGCAATTTGCGTCGTTCTTTGTCACTCTTCTACGAGGTTCTACTGGCTTCATCGCAGCTTCCCAACAATCAAATATTTTGGCGAATCTGTTTCCCGTTCTCTGTAGCTCTTTCCTGCAAAATTCTATCGGCTACACCGCAACTTCCCCCACCCAGCCGCTTCACCAATTCTCTTTCCCTTTTGTACTGTTCTTTGACCACTCTTACAAAGACACGCGAGGTCGTGGTTCACTAGTTAGGTAATGACGTACACATCTTGCACCAAGCTCACTAGCGCTAGTCTTAACTTTCTTCACCCATATCTGCTACTTCCCCAGATTTAAGTCATCGCTTACGGAATTAGTGGGTTATGTAAGCTTTCTATTCCATAACTAACGCAGTTTGGTTGACCTTCCGCCATGTCCGAATTACCTTTGCCCCCCTGGCCTGTCCCCATATGGTCGGAAAGGGAACGGCTGATCTACTAGGCAATGCCGTCCAGAACAGCCCCCAGAGAGTACAGATCACCAACGCGTCGAAAGAGGAGCCAGCAGAGGGACATGAACGCAGCGGCATGCTGGCCGACCTGGTGGGAAGCAGGAAGTAGAAGACGCACTTGGAATGTCGCGCACAGGAAAGAGTTGTTACAATACATGTTTTATACCAGGGATCTTTAAATGTTTGCCTGTTTGTTTAGATTTCATCGTCGCGCCGGGACAGGGGAAATGCACGACCAGTCAGGCTTCAATGTTTCGAGGGAACGCGATCCCGGCCTGTTGTGTCCGCGGACACGCACCATCTAGACTCCAGTTCACCGCGGGCAATAGAAACCGATATGTAGACCTTGAAAGCATCCATCACAATGTGGTGGACCAGCCTATTTGTACTTGCAACAACGAAAAGTCGGGGTTGATTAGGATCAGAACAGACCGGAATCGGGACCGTTGGATTATCGCCATGATGAACAGGATGGATGCAGGCCAATGAATGGACTGCAGAGAACAAGCAACACGGAATGCTGACCTGGAAGTTTTGGCTTGAGAGGCACTACCATCCAGCGCGAGTGCGAGAATGCGGCCCTCTTACAGATGGTGCGTGCAGCAATTAACGACACTGTCCCGAACGACAACGGCCGATCCTAGTCCTCGAGAACCCGGTCACTAATTTCGATGCTGATGCCTGCATAACCGGCTTCTGTGAAAGGCAAAGACCCGAGGGGTTCGGCGCAGCAAGAGACTGGCTGCATGGCGAGAAGAATGTTTGTCTTTGTAATAGCAACACTGGAAAGATTAAAGATCTGCAACCGTCGCAATGCGCTGAATATTTCAATTTGCTGTATACAAGACGATGGCCAGTGACCATCCGGATTGCCAGAATCCAAGACCGCTCCGCGAAAAACACACACAACCCGAGCCACGTGAAGGAATAGAGACAGACCCGAGCCATGTCCACGACCAGCCGAGGGCGGAGGCTGAAAAAGCCATCGAGCCCCGTGACCCCTCCAGCACGCTCCCCCCTTGCCCATTCGCCCCTCATCCCTTGGTCTCGACCTGTAGCAGGCTTCTACCCGACTTGAGGTTGGCCAGGGCGTAGGCCTTGGACTCGGGCGGAAAGGTGCCGTTGGCGGCCCAGAGGTCGATGAGCAGCTGCATTGGCTCGAGCTCGTCCTGCTTGAGCATGTCGAGCGCCGTGGCTGTGAGGATAAAGTGGCTGAAGCAGCTGTTAAGCTGCTTCTCGAGGTTGAGGTGGTAAAACGGGTCGACAAAGTGGTTCCAGTACAGGTGGGCGTAGACGCGGAACATTTGCAGAATGATGGTCTTGCAGACGCTGTGAAAGTCCTTGGGGAAGCCGCTGCGCTTGCCGACCCAGTCGTCCGCGTCGGCCGTCTGGAAGGGCGAGGCGGCCGCGCCGCCGGCCATGAGCGAGGGCTCGCGCGAGCAGGACACGCCGGCGGGATCGGTCGGGAAGATGGAGGTGTCGTCAATCTTGCCCGAAATCCAGCGCTGCATCAGGGACATGTATTCGTAAGCGGGGATTTCCGTCGGCATCAGGCGGCTGTTGAGCCAGGTGTAGGAGTGGTTGCGGCCGGCGGACATGCGCGGACACGTGGTCGGATTGCACACGCTGCTGCCGTTGTCGTCTTTTTCGTGCACGACGCGGACAAAGTTCCAGAGGAGGCGATAGTGTTCGACGACTGGGAGTTAGACAGAAAGAACAAGAGCGAGCGAAGCGAGGAAAGAAAAAGAAGAACGAGCAAAGCGAGGAAACACAACGACCACTTACCCTGATGTGCTATCCATTCGCCCTGCTCCACCGTCTTGGGCTTCGCGCTCAACGTCATAAAGTTGCCCTTGACAATGTGCTTGGCATACGCCGGGCTTAGCCACAGCGGCAGGACCTGCGGCACCGCCGCGACGCCCACGACGCCCGCGCCGCCCGTGTCCTGTCCCGGCTCGCTCGTGGCCACACCAATCGACTGGCTCAGCGACGGCGTCGGCTGCAGCGGCGGGACCTTGGGCGCCGTCGGCAGCGAGGGAGACTTGAGCGCGCCGCCGGTCGTTGTCGTCGTCGCCGCCGCCGCCGTCGCGTGGTTCAGGGGCGTCGGGGCATTCGACGACGTCGTGCTGTCGGGCGCCGTCGTCGTCGCCGCCGCCGCTTTGGCAGCCGACTTGGCGGGCGGACCGCGCAGGCGGGCGTTTCTGGCACGTCAGCAGCTGCGGGGGCCGACGGGCTTCGATCGGGAAGACGAGGACAGGAAAGCACAACGCACATTCCGGAAAACAGGTTCGACATGGTGATGCGGCGTGGGCTCGGTTTTGCTCGCAGCTCTGCTATGGCGGGGAGTACAAAGTAGGGGGCTTTCTACAGGTGCCTGGCAGCGACGAATGCAATTATGCCTGAGGCGTAAGGCACTAAGTTTCCCACAATATCACGTGCCTTTGCTCCACACTGTCCCGTCACAGCCCCGCTGCATCCAGCGGCCACACCATGGGTCCGCGCCAGGTGTCGGGCAGCACGGAGCGGATGCCGCGCAGCTCGCGGCGGGCGATGCAGTCTGGGGCATCGCCCTGGCCAGCGCCGAGCCACCAGACGCCGCGCAGCTGGACGACGGCGGCGAAAAAGTAGGCCAGAATGACGAGGGCGCGCGGCCGACGCTCGGCGACAAAGTCGACAAAGCGCGGCGGCACGACCATGGTGAAGCCCTGGACGCGGCGGGCGAGCACGTAGAGGGGCTCGCCGCGGCCGAGGGCGCGGTGAACGGAGCCGACGTAGGCGAGCGTCTTGTCGTAGGCGTCGCGCGTGGCCGGGTCGTCGAGGTCGTCGGTCGAGGGCAGCGCCGGCGACAGCAGGCTGGCAAAGTCGGCGCGGTTGGCCGCGTCAAAGTAGGACTCGTCAAAGCCAAACTGCGGCGGCGCCATGGCGATGGTGTACATGGCCGACCGCGCCGACTCGCCCGACGTCAGCAGCGCTTCGACGCTCAGCCAGATGACGGCGCCCGAGCCACGGCCCAGCCGCAGCCAGTCGACCGGCGGCGTGTACGGCGCCATGGGCCGCTCGCGCAGCATGGCAAACGCGTTGATCAGCATCACCAGCGACGCCAGCGACACCGCGTCGGCGTTGGCCAGCGTCAGCTCGTCGACCATGCGACGCTGCTCCCGCATGGCCGCGATGAGGTACGCCTGCCGCAGCGAAAAGAGGCTGGCCCCATCCGCCTCAAACGGGCTCTTGCGGTCGTCGCCGTGTGCCGCCGTCTCGGCCGTGTCTGTCCCTCTCTCCTCCTCCTCGCTCAACAGGTGCGTTGCCGCCAGGGTCAGCAGCGCGTACAGCAGATTGTCGTGCTCCAGGGCCATGTTCGGCATCTTGCGTGCCCACAGATCCTGCCACGCGGCGCTGGGGCCGGCGCCGGGAAAGGGCTTGGAGATCTGGAAGATAAAGTGCTGCATCAGACGGAGCTCGAGCAGGCGCCGCGCGCGCGTTTCCGGTAGCGGGTATTCGTCTGCGACAGCTGCCGGCACCGCAAACACGTCGGCGTCGCCATCCTGCGGCGACCACAGGCGGAGCAGGGCCGAGAAGCGCGCCTCAGGCGAGGACGGACCAGAGGCCGAGAGCGTCGAGAGCGTCGAGTGCGACGGCAGTGGCGACAGCGACGAGGGCGAGAGCGACGAGAGGCAGGACAGGTTCGAGAGCGAGAGCGCCGTCGGGGGCGAGAGGGGGGCGCGCGCGGGCGTGTGTGCTGAAAAGGCCGCGTAGCCGTGTGTCGCGGTCGGTGGTGTGGGCGTCGTTGTCGTCGAGATTGCGGTCTTTGGAATTGCCTGTTGCACGTGTGAAGCAGTGCCTTCCTCGGCCGTCCAGGAACACGCCAAGGCGAGTCGGTCGCAGTTGCCGCACACAGGCCGTACTTCGTCACACTGACCATTAGCTTTTTCGCAAGAAAGAATAATTTGCTCCCCTCTTTTCTTTTCTCCTTTTCTGCTCTCTCTTTCCTCATTTTCGCGTCGCTCCATATCCTCCCCTCTTCCACGCACCTTCACCCGTCGCGTCTTGCATTTGCTGCAGCCATTGCGCGACTTGCGGTGGCCAACCTTGGCGGCTCGTCTCGTTCGCATTGCCGCCGCATCGTCCATCCGGGCAGCAGTTGGATGGAGTCTGCGCCGGCGAGCGCAATCGCCCGTCTGACGAGAGGAGGCGACGGCGCGATATGTGGCGGAGCATCAGGCAGCCACAGACGTGACAGTGTATGCACTGTGACACTGTGAAATACGCACTGTACTGGTACTCATTTTGTACGACCCACTGTACATACACTGTACGTCTCGGCCGCGATCGGAACTGACCGGCTCGCCTGGGAATCTCCCCGTACACCGAAAGCATCGACTGCCATGGCCGCATGGATCCTGCTGACCGCGGTGGCCGCCGTCGTTCTGTACCTCGTGCAGCTCAATCGGTTGATACGGGGCGTCCCGGAAGAGATTGGACGGCTCAAGTCACGGCCATGGACGCCGGAGCTGGTGCGCGAGACGTATGCGCGGCTGGAAAAGGAGCCGTTCGCGGCGACGAGCATGGAGGGCTGCCGCGCCCAGCTGCCGCCGCGGCTGGAACGGCGGTACATTGTAACGGGCGGCTGCGGCCTCGTGGGCGGCTACATTGTGCAGCAGCTGCTGGCGCGGGGACAGGCGGCAGAGAGCATCCGGATCGTGGACTTTGCGGCCATGCACCGGCGGGACATGCTGGACGGCGCGGCGGCGGCGGTCGAGGTCGTGCAAACAGACATTAGCCGGGCCGACGCGGTCGAGGCGGCCTTTGCGCGGCCGTGGCCGGCGGCGGTGGCAGCGCTGCCGCTGACCGTCTTCCACACGGCGGCCGTGATTGTGCCGTCGGCGCGGTCGCCGCTCGAGTACCGCGGCAGCGTGTTGGAGCGTGTCAATGTCGACGGCACGCGGAATCTGCTGGCGGCGGCGCGGCAGGCCGGCGCCGACGTCTTTGTGCTGACCTCGTCGGCCTCGGAGGCGCTGCGGCCGGTCGGCTACTGGTGGCGCTGGCCGTGGGAGTGGCCGCGGCAGTTTGTGCAGCGGCTGGACGAGACCGACTTTTTCGACGCGCCACGGACGCACACCGAGCGCTACTGCAACTACGCCGTGGCCAAGGCGGCGGCCGAGCGGCTGGTGTGCGACGCCAATGGGCCGGCGATGCGCACCGGCGCCGTGCGGCCGGCCAATGGCGTCTACGGCCACCCGACGGACAACACGGTCGGCACGCCGCTGCGCATCGGCGCGCTGCCGTCGTGGTCGTACAACATTGTCAACTGCTTTGTGCACGGCGCCAACTGCGCGCTGGCACAGCTGCTGTTCGAGGCCGTTCTCGCGCCGCCCGACACCGACACCGCGCCCCAGGCCGGCCGCCCCTTTACGGTGACGGATCCGAATGCGCCGATCCAGTTTGCCGACCTGTGGAACATGCTGGAGTGGCTGAGCGTCACGCCCTTTCGCACCGTGCCGCTGCCGCCAGTCGTCATGCTGCTGGTGGCGCACGTCGTCGAGTGGTACACTCTATTGCCGCTGCATCTGCCGTTTCTGTCGGCCGTGCTGCCGCCGTTGATGGGCGACATTCGGCACCTGCGACCGGCGCTATTTACGATAGTGTCGCACGTCTATGCGACGAACCAGCCGGCTTCGGTGGCGGTGCGCGATGGCGGCCTGGGCTACCGCGGGCTGGTGACAACGCTGGAGGGCATGGTGCAGGAGGTGCTGGAGTGGAACCGCGAGCACGCAGGCAAGGAGCCGGAGCAGTGGGCGACGTACTCCAGCAGCATGGACATGGCGGACGTGGTGGAAGCGGCGGTGGGAAAGTGAGGGAGCGAGAGGAAGACGACGAAACGGACGAAAAACGAGTGGCAAAATCAAAGGAAGATGGAAAAAGACACATGCGCTGGGACGTGTTGCCAAAGACTGGGTGATAACAACTCCGGCCCAACTGCCCGATGCGGCCTTATTCCTGGTTTTAAAGCTTCACCCGCACGCTAGTCGCAAGAGGAAGCCGGCAGATGGGCCGACGGCAGAGCGGTCATGGCGCATGAGGATCGACGCCTTATCTGAGCCGCTCCGCTTTGGATGGACGGCAGCCGGACAGGTCTAAGCCGAAGCGGCAGGTCGACGCCGATTGCGACGATCGAGGGACGGTGATGGAAGGTGTCAGTGCGGTTTGCTCTTGCAGCTGCCTATCGTGTCGCCGTTGCAGTCGAGGGACGGTCTCGAAGGAGGTGGGTGGAATATAAGGCCACGTCTGCTCCTTTGCCGCCGCTGTTTGACGTTTGCTACCATCTCATCTCGTCTCTTCCCCTCTTCCCCTCATGGCTTCTCTGCTCCTCGCTCTGGCTGCCGTCGCCGTGGCAGCCCCAGCTGCGGTCAAGATCGGCACCACGGCCCTGCCGGCGACGGCGGGCAAGACGACGCTGCACCAGGTGCGCAACCCCCACTACGCCTTCAACGGCGCCGTTTCGGTGTACAAGACGTACCTCAAGTTTGGCGCGCCGATCCCGGCGGCGCTGCAGGCGGCCGTCGACCGGACGGGCCTGGTCAAGCGGGACGCGGGCACGGCGGTGGCGACGCCCATTGACACGTACGACGACGCGTACACGATCCCGGTCCGCATCGGCACGCCGGCGCAGGTGCTGCAGCTGGACCTCGACACGGGCTCGTCGGACCTGTGGGTCTTTAGCAGCGAGACGCCGGCGCGCGAGGTCAGTGGCCAGACGGTCTACACGCCGGCCGACAGCAGCACGGCGGCGGTGCTGAGCGGCTACTCGTGGGACATTTCCTACGGCGACGGCAGCTCGTCGAGCGGCAACATTTACACGGACACGGTCACGATCGGCGGCGTGACGGTGGCCCAGCAGGCGGTCGAGTGCGCCGAGACGGTGTCGTCGGCCTTTACCAGCGACAGCGCCATTGACGGCCTGCTCGGCCTGGGCTTTGACAGTCTCAACACGGCGTCGCCCCGGGCGGTCCCGACGTTTTTCGACAATGCCGAGAGCGCGTTGGACGCGCCGCTCTTTACGTGCGACCTGCGGCATGAAGAGGGTGAGTGAGGAGGAGAGAGTGAGAGAGAGTGAACGAGGAGGAGAGCGAGCGACCGGACAGGACAACGCTGACAGACAGCTGGCTCCTATGGCTTCGGCTTCATCAACGCGTCGCTCTACACGGGTGCCATCACGTACGTCCCCGTCACGACGACGCCCGGCTACTGGACGTTTGCCGCGTCGGGCTACCGCGTCGGCACCGGCGCCCTGTCGCAGACGGCGCTCTCGGGCATCGCCGACACGGGCACGACGCTGCTGTACCTGCCGCTGGCCGTGGTGCGCGCCTACTACGCGCAGGTCAGCGGCGCCGCCAACAGCAACACGTACGGCGGCTATGTCTTCTCGTGCGCGGCGACGCTGCCGAGCTTCAGCTTCGGCGTCGGCGCGGCGCTCGTGACGATCCCCGGCACGTACCTCGATTACGGCCCGGTGGAGACGGGCAGCGCCACCTGCTTTGGCGGGCTGCAGTCGAGCGCGGACCTGGGCATCAACATTTTCGGCGACGTGGCGCTCAAGGCGGCGTTTGTCGTCTTTGACGGCGGCGCGGCGACGCTGGGATGGGCCAACAAGACGTTGGCTTGAGGGGGCGGGTCGAGAATGGGGGGCAGGGAGCCTGGTCAGAGCTCCAAGCCGTCGGCGTGTCTTGTCGTGTGCGAGCACAGCCAAGGTAGTCAGTCTGGGGCAAGAAGCTCGTCCATTATATCGCATTCCACTACACCACTAGACAACGGCAGCGTGAAGAGTACAGCGGACAACCGTCGCCAGCCTGACTAAACAATTCCAAAACACGACACAGCAGGGCTTTATCCCTAGAACCAAACCGTCGCTCCGCGACACAGCCAACACCATCTTCCTCACTCCACTTGGACCTGCGAATCATGTCCCTTGGTCTGGAACATGGTTCGCAGGCTCGCCTCGACGCTCTTGAAGCGCCTGGAGAGGCGCTTCCGGACGGATTTGGCCGCGAAAATCTCCTCCGACTCGCTCACCTCGGGGACGGTGGCGAGGACGGCATGGCTGGCAGCGTGCGTCAATCGGACTTTACCGGGCCGTGCTCTCGGCGGCTTGATAGCGTCCCTGGGGTTCGGACCGGACGGGTTCTGCGGCGGCTGGGCGGAGGCCTTCTGGGCTGCGTGCGGCTCGGACGGAGGCTGGTTGGTTGGCGACGGCGACGGGCTCGTCAACTCGTCTGGCATGGACTCCACGGCGGGTCCATGGTCCGGCTGTTCACCCCGGCCGTTAGCACAAACAACAGCAGCGACACGATGGTGGACAGGGGGTACTTGCCTTGGAAGAGCTTGGTTTCTAGTCCAGCTCTGCACCCGAGTCGGTCGTCGTCGCCGCCGTCGTCGGCTGTTGGCGCATCGGCACCGTGATGCCGGCCATCACGGCGCTCTCCACCTCGTCCCACATGAACGCGTTGGCCCAGCGCGAGGCCGCCTCGCGGTCCAGGACCCGAGCCTCCACGGCGTCCTCCAGGAGGCACCACCAGTCGTCGGGCACGCGCACGTCGTACGCCACCGGCCCCTCTTCCGCGGGCGGCTCGCCGCCAAAGATGATGGCCAGCGCACCACCACCCCGGAAGCCGGCCATCAGCTTGTGGACTGCGTACTGGACTTGGAGGAATCGCACGCTGGGCAGCGGGTAGGCGGCCGGATCCGACGTGGTGAGCTCGTACACGTCGCCGTGCTGGACGGCCGGGAAGAGGTTTCCCGGGCTGCCGCGCGAAAAGTCCACGCAGCCGCCGTCCCGGGCAAAGGACCACGGGCTCGTGACCAGGCTGCCGGGGCGGTCGAGGTTCTTCAGCCAGATCATCTGGACGTCCAGCCGGTGCTGCGGATCGGTCGGGTGCGGGAGGGGGCGGACGGCGAACAGGAAGCGGTCCCACATGGCGTGGACCGACGGTGCCAACGGGAAGATGTTGGTCTTCTCGTGACCCGCTGCGAGCAAGTGCTGTTCATCCGGGAGCGGCCACATGCAGCGTAGCCTCCGCCACGTGTCATTGAGGTCCGCGTTCTTCCCGCGGACCGGGAGGATGTGGGCCCCGTGGATGGGGGTCGACGGGCCGGTGAGGACGCACCGGCCGTACCAAGTCGGCACGAGTTGTTGCGCGGTGGCGTCGGCTGCAGGCCGCTGGTTGCGCGACAGCTGCAGCTGTGGGCCGCCTGACTGTCTCGCCGCCCTCTCCGTCTGGAACCAGGGGGCGAGGGCGGCGCGAATGTCGGCCTCGTAGCCGTTGTACACAAGCCGAAGGAAGTCGGTTGGCGCAACGCCAGCCTGCTCGAGTTTCCCGAGGGAAAGAAAGGAGAGCTGCGCGGTCGGGTCCAGCGCCAGGCCCAGCACGGCCAGCAGGCGCCTTCTCGTGGTCGCGGCGCTTGTGCGCTCCGAGTCCGGGACGTAGTCGCCGTCGGGATCCCCTCCCTGCAGACGGAGTTGCTTCTTCAGGTACGCGATGAATCGCTCCTTCAGTTGCTCCTCCGTCGTGGGGAGGGGATCGTCATCTGACGACGACTGTGACGCGGCCGGCGTGTCGGCGATGACGGCCTCGTGGGGTGCAGGGCCGGCGACATGGGTGGCAGCACCGGCAGCAGCAACAGCAGCACCAGCAGCACCAGCAGCACCAGCAGGCACGTCGACCGTGGGCGCGTTGCGGACAAAAGCCACGTGAATGGGGAATGGCATCGTGTGCTGGATAGGTCAGTGGTTGTCTGATGCGAGGGGATTGTGGTGCACGAACCGAGAGTCGAGGGGACCGGCGAGAAGAGGAGGAGGGGGAGATGGGTGACAATGGGTCGACGAGCGGCGAGGAAAAGGAGAGCGTCGAGACGGCGACAGCGAGTCGAGCGAGTCGAGCGAGACAAGGGACGGGCGAGTGACAGAGACGAAACAAACAGGCGAAGCGTCAATCCGCGAGGATGAGCGGCAGAGGACAAAGGCGAGAAGAGTGGCAAGATGCGTGCAGGAGAGCAGAGAACGCAGCGTCGAGAAAGCGGCTGCCGTGTTCACGAAAAATGAAAACAACAAACGAGGGAAATATTTATTTATACACCTATTTTCGGTCACGTGCTGCTGTCCAACAACAAACAGTCATCGCCGCTTGGTTGACGTCAGGAAGGTGGAGTGGAGGGACGAGACTGCCGTTGTCACCACAGCAGTTGCTGTTTCTTTCCCGCGATTCCCAACGCGATCCATATGCAGTGGCTTCTTGTCCACGATCCTTCTTCCGCGACCATGAACACAACGGGTGCTCTGTCTGGTCGGGAGATGTTTGCAGAGTCCATGGACCTAACGCACACTCCCGACTCGTATGTTTTTCTTCTCCAATGTATCTGATGCCAATTCTTGGAGACGACAAGCAGTCGTTGCATTGGCTACTCTCAACGATCATTCCTATTCTGGCAACCCCACAGCCACAGCGCCACGATCAAGCATTTTAGCATAACCTAATTCTACCTA
Organism: Leptographium flavum; assembly: GCA_963580335.1. NCBI lineage: Eukaryota > Fungi > Ascomycota > Sordariomycetes > Ophiostomatales > Ophiostomataceae > Leptographium > Leptographium flavum. The sequence goes on from OY756936.1 coordinate 1,843,697, forward strand.
ATGCATCTTCCTCCACGGCGTCTATTCCACCATCCGTAAACGGCGTCTGGTAAGTCCGCAACCCCGCGCGGAAAGGAACGGAAGGTCGGCTCCCGCGGCTGTTGATCAGTATTTAAGCGATGCGTCTGTCCCCCCTTCTGTGATCATTCTCCTCTTACAACCACCACCACCACCACCACCACCACCACACCACAACACCACACCACTCTTGTACGGGCCACCCGGCAGTAGCCATGGCTCTCGCGGATCTGTCTTCAGATCGAGGTAACTATTAGAGAAAGCAGCCGGGTGTTTGGCCGTCGTCTTGCGGAACCTGAAGCGCGCCTTTCTCGCGCGTGGACGGCCCAAGACGGCGGCCATTCTGAGAAATACCGGTGAACTTGATCTGGATAATACCAGCGAAAGGACATGCTTCTTGCCGCCCCCCTCCCCCGCCGCCGGCGCGTACTGACGGGTGCCAGCGTGCTCGATCTGCTGCCATGTCGACTGACAAAATTACCTTTTTGACCAACTGGTGTGTGGCGTCGTGGTCTGGCCGTGGTCGTCATCTGTCTAACCAACAGGCACGCGACGCCGTACCATGCGCCGCTGTTCCTGGCGCAGGCCAAGGGCTACTTCCGCGACGAGGGCATCCGCGTGGCGATTGTCGAGCCCAACGACCCGAGCGACGTGACGGAGCTGATCGGGAGCGGCAAGATCGACCTGGGCTTCAAGGCCATGATCCACACGCTGGCGGCCAAGGCGCGCGGCTTCCCGGTGGTGTCGATCGGCAGCCTTCTGGACGAGCCGTTCACGGGCGTGGTGTACCTCAAGTCGTCGGGCATCACGGCCGACTTTGGCAGTCTGCGCGGCAAGCGCATCGGCTACGTCGGCGAGTTTGGCAAGATCCAGATTGACGAGCTGACGCGCCACTACGGCATGACGCCCGACGACTACACGGCCGTGCGATGCGGGATGCAGGTGTCGCAGGCCATCATCGCCGGCACGATTGACGCCGGCATCGGGCTGGAGAACGTGCAGATGGTCGAGCTGGAGGCCTGGCTGGAGACGCAGGGCCGGCCGGCGAGCGACGTGCAGATGCTGCGCATCGACGAGCTGGCCGCGCTGGGCTGCTGCTGCTTCTGCTCGATCCTGTACATTGGCCACGAGGCGTTTGTGGCGGCGCACCCGGACAAGGTGCGGGCCTTTTTGCGCGCGGTCAAGCGGGCGACCGACTTTGTGCTGGCGCAGCCGGCGCAGGCGTGGGCCGAGTACGTGGCGTGCAAGCCGCCGATGGACACGGCGCTCAACGGGCGCATCTTTGCGCGCAGCTTTGCCTACTTTTCGCGCGACCTGCAAAACGTGCCGCGCGACTGGGCCAAGGTGACGGCGTACGGCCAGCGGCTGGGCGTCTTGGACGCGGCCTTTGTGCCCAACTACACGAATGCCTTTTTGGAGTGGCCGCTGGCGCCGGCCTCGGCGGACCCGACGGGCGACCAGAAGCGCATGGTGGTGCTGCAGAAGGAGGTGGCCGTCGATGGGGGCTTCCGTCGGCTGGAGGTGGCGGCGGAGTAGGGGCAGAACGAGGAGGACTGGGCCCAATCCCAACGGGCCTGACACGGTCGTACCATTTATATTCTCGTCGCTCATTCTCTCCCATATCAAACACATTTGCCATGATTTCCCGTGTTCTTCTCCCTGCGACGCCCTTTGGCCAGGGCGGAGGCCTGTTTGCGGCGCGCCTCGAGGACGGCGTCGAGGCCGTGGCGGATCTGGTCGAGCCGGTCGGTCTCGCCCCAGACGAGGACGCTGGTCATGCGGTAGCGCATGCGTTCGCATTCGTCGGGGCGGGCGAGGACGTAGGATTCGTGGCAGCGCAAGGTGCACTTGCCGTGGTCGAGCCAGGCGACGTTGAAGTGGGCGACGCGGCGGGTGACGGCGAAGCTGTAGCAGATGTTTTCGACGAGGGGGGGAATCTGAGGAGTGAGCGAGGGAACGAGCGAAGCGAGGAAGAAAGAGAACGAGCGGAGTGAGGAAAGAAAAAAAGAGAAACGAGCGAAGCGAGGAAGAAAGAGAACGAGCGGAGTGAGGAAAGAAAAAAAGAGAAACGAGCGAAGCGAGGAAGAAAGAGAACGAGCGGAGTGAGGAAAGAAAAAAAGAGAAACGAGCGAAGCGAGGAAGAAAGAGAACGAGCGGAGTGAGGAAAGAAAAAAAGAGAAACGAGCGAAGCGAGGAAGAAAGAGAACGAGCGGAGTGAGGAAAGAAAAAAAGAGAAACGAGCGAAGCGAGGAAGAAAGAGAAACGAGCGAAGCGAGGAAGAAAGAGAACGAGCGGAGTGAGGAAAGAAAAAAAGAGAAACGAGCGAAGCGAGGAAGAAAGAGAAACGAGCGAAGCGAGGAAGAAAGAGAACGAGCGGAGTGAGGAAAGAAAAAAAGAGAAACGAGCGAAGCGAGGAAAGAAAAAAAGAGAAACGAGCGAAGCGAGGAAAGAAAAAAAGAACATACATTCAGTTCTGCCAACGCCTTGTTGAGCTGTCCCGAGGCCGCCAGACAGACGGCAGATGCGCCGACGCACGTGTTGACCTGGGGCGTGAGAGTGTTTTTGTTTTTGTTGGTGGCGGTGGCGGCGGCGATCCCGTTGTCGTCTTCGAATTCAAACGTCAGAAAGGGAAAGCGGAGGCCGGTTGCGGTGGCGACGGCATGGTCGGGACGCGTCGGGTGCAGCAGCGTCTGGGCGAGGCGCTGGGCGTCGGAAAAGGCGCGCGCCGGGTAGCCATAGATGGTGGTGGGCGCGAGAGGCCAGAGGACGCGGTAGGGGGCAGGAGCGGCGACGGCGTCGGCGGTGGCGGGGACGAGGTGGCGGGCGAGGGGCTGGCGGCTGGCGCAGGCGAGGTGTGTCTGGGGGAGGGCGAGGTGGAGGGGGGGCAGCGGCGGGGGGCTGGCGGGGGGGTTGAAGGCGTCGAGATCGACGGGGGAGTCGGGGGGGTTTCCACGGAGGGGGTCGAGGGGGTTGAGGGGAGTCGAGGGGCGGTTGTCGGGTTGGACGTCGAGGGGGTCGTTGACGGGATCGTTGGTGATGTCCACGGGATTCATGGTGAAGAGCAGGCGGGCAAGGCCAAGGCGAGAGATGGATGGTGCAGAAAGAGAAGAGGAATGTGGCGGTGGAGCGGTCACAAGTGCCAAAAGGGAATGTTGCAAGGGCAGACATATTCACCACAAATCCAACGCGACGCTCTCGGCACTTAGATAATGGCATGGACCCACTTTACTTTATATCAACGTCTGCGCACACTTTTTCTCTCTTATTCTGGCCGAATTTCTTCTCCATCTCTCCCTCTTACGCGCACCCCGACCATGCCGCATTTCCACGAGTGCTTCCGCCGTCGGGCGACCGAAATCCCGGCAGACACCGCCAAACAGGCGCTCTGGCTGGACTTGACGACCCTGGACACGGTGGGCCTTCTCTTGCCTCTCTTGTACTTTTTGAACACTCTGACCCTCCAGCCACGACCCCGACGCCTCCCACCACTCCCCCACGGCGGCCGCCCGGCCTATTTGTGCGGCGACATGGCCGGCGTGCTCTTGCACCGGGCGGCGGCGCACGACGGCCGGGACGCGGCGGCCGTGCTCGACAGCCATGTGCCGGCGCCGACAGACGAGCGGCTGGCGTGGGCAGACCAGGCGGTGTTGGCGCACCACGCGCCGCTGGATGCGGGGCAGGCGTACGGTCGGGTGGCGGTGGTGCTGGACCGGGTGGTTGGGTACGGGTCCGAAGTGAGCGAAGAAGAATCGATCGAAGCGAGGAAACAAAAAGCGAGGAAACAAAAAGCGAGGAAAAAACCGTGGTTCCCGTACCTGGTCGTCGAATACGCCGACGCCGTCGACAGCTGGGCCGCCGTGCACTGCGCGACGGCGGCCGGCTGCGTGCATGCGCTCGACCGGCTCAATGCGGCCCTGGCGGCGGCCGGCCACCGGCACCGCGTCGCGCCCATGGTGTACGGCATCGTGGTGACGCGCGTGACGGACGGGGCCGCCGTCGCAGACGGCATCTACGTGGATGAGGCGGACCGCGTGCGGACGGCGGCAACGCTGTACGTGTACTGGACCGCGGCCGACGACGCGACGTGGCGGCAGCGCTGGCTGGCCGGGTTCGACCTGGACCGGGCCGAGGGGGCGGCACGGCTGCGCGGCTTTCTGGGGCGGCTGCACGCGTGGGGCGCCGGCGAGCGGCTGCGGCAGATACGGCAGGGGCTCGACCTGGTGAGTGGGAGGGAGCGCGTGGAGGAGGAGAGTGTCGACGAGGAGGACGACTTGTTTGTCAAGAAGCACGATTGGTGAGGGAATGGGAAATGTGGAGACACAATTGCATTCAATCCACTATTGTCCGCTGCGACGCGACGCGACACGTCTACAGGTAATAGTAACAAAAAGGACCGGCCGTCGTGTCCATGACCTCGCGAATGGAAATGTTGTCGGCGGCATAGCCCATATCGATGACGTCGTCGAGGCTGGTGTAGCGCGACTCGGGCGAGTTGGCCCAGGTGATGTGGCCGTAGTCGGTAGCGTTGAGGTCGACGGTGCGAACAGCGGGATCGATCGTTTGCCTGGGGTGTTAGAGGGGGGGAGAAGACGGGGGAAGAGCGGAAGGGAGAAACTCACCAGTACGTGTACATGCGGTCCATCTGCGAGTGGTGCATCCAAAAGGCCGGGTCGGCCGGCGACGTGAAGAGATCACCGCCGGGGTCGCCACTGGATTGTCAGCATGTGGACGGTGTAGTTCTCCATCACCTTCTCCTCGACTTTCTCCGTCATTCCTCATCACCTCCTTCACTTTCTCCACTACCCCTCCTCCCAACTCACCCAATTGTGTAGTGGATGCCGCCGTGTGGCCCAATCTCGACCGTGTACGGCACGCCCTCGGACACGTGGCGGTACGCGGAGATGTCGGCCGAGTCGAGCAGGTCTGGTGGTCAGCATGGTCTGTCAGGCCCCCCTTCTCGCGGCCACTCACTCAACACCGTTGTCCAGTTGGCGTAGCGCGTGTTCATCGCGCCGCCCAGATCGCGCTTCAGACCCCGCGGGTTGTAGCCCAGACCGCCGTCCGGCCCGGCGCTCTCATTGACCAGTCCGCCGACCGGGCCGAGGTTGACCGTCATGTTGGCAAACGCGCCCGTCGTGACGTAGCCGCCGCCCGTGCCGGCCGGCAGCTGGATGTCGCCGCCGCCGACGCCGGCCGGGGGCGTGATGACGGGGCCGTCGTGGACAATGTACTGGCCGTTGCCGCCGATGCTGGTGGCGGAGCCGTCAAAGAGGGGGGAGTCTTCGGGGGCGGCGGCATAGAGGGGCCAGTCCCAGTACTATGATTATGTAAGCAGGTGGAGCACAGAAGTGGAACAGAGAACAAAACAGAACAAAAACACTGCACGCACCGGCTGGTACCCCGTGTAGCCGCACTCGTCACGCAGCGCCTTTTCGTACGAGTACACAAACCAGCGGTGCCACGGCATAAAGTTGCCCGTGTAGTGAATGGTCAGCGTCTGCTGGATGTGCACGACGGTAAAGTCGTCAAACTGGCCGTCAGCAGGGAACGAGAACGGGATCAGACCGGAGAGCAAGACAGCACATACCCGCGACTTGGCACCGGCCGACACGTTGGCGGGCGTGCGCGGCGGCAGCGTCTGCAGGCACTTGACGGCCGCAATGTAGGCGAGTTTCTCCTCGTCCGAGAGGGTGCCGCTGATGGTCAGCGATGGTAGACACAGATCGAGATCAAATAGATGGCAAAGTCCATCGACTGGGACGACACGTACTACGCCTTGCGGTACACCACCTTGTCGGGCGTGCACTGCTGGCAGCGCGAGTTGGCCGCCTTGGCCGCCAGGGTCGTGTGAAAGGTCTCGTTGATCTGCGCAATGAGCGTGCCCACGGCGGCCTGGTCCGCGGCCAGGTCGCGCGGCATGAGCGCGGTGGGGGTCGCGGCGGCCAGGGCGGCCCAGGCCCAGAGAGGGGAGAGCTTCATTGGGGGGTGTGACGGTGACGAGCAGCGAGGAGCGGAGAAGGACAAGCAGCGCGGGCGAGCGGAGCGAGGAACCAAGAACCAAAGGAACCAAAGAACCAAGGAGCCAAGGAGCCAATCCAGGAACACGAGCCCAGGGAGGGGGGTGCAAGGGAGGAGATGAAAAAAAGGAACGAGGGTGTGCGAGCGTAGCGAGGAACAGACACGTGGAAAACTTGCTCAACTCCCAGGCGGACGGTCGACGCCTTTTATTCCAAAACGGCCGCTGCCCGCCAGGCCACGAGGAAACGGCGAAAAGGCCACGCGGACTCGATAAAGGAGGGCGTGGCACCGGCAAACCGAACGCGGATATTGCACCCTTTTTCGGCTCGCCCAGGGAAGACGGCAAATTGGGTCGCAGACAGCCGGGCGAGGGTCGAGGCAGGGGGCGTGGGAGGAGAGACGAGAGCGAGTGGAAGAGGCTTCTGCTGCTGCCAACTACTTTTGCGCTTCTGTGGCATCGACTCGGCGAGGGTCGTTCGTCCACCACACGGACCCGGCGTAGCGGGGAAGGCAAAGCGTAGGACAAGGGAGCCGTTAGCGGAGGAGCAGCACTAGGCCGAGCAGGGCTAATTGGCGTAGACTGCATAAGCCCATAAGCCTAGGCAGCCAGCAGGGGCAAACACCGCCAACGACTGGTTCGCCACAAGGGCCAAGTCCTGGGGGCAAAACCCAGGAATGCAGACAAAATGCCAGCGATCGGCTGCTGATCGTCTAATCGAGCGCTGATCGCTACGGATTGAGTCGGAACAGACGGCTTCGCCGCATCTCGCCCACGCGGCCATCCATCGCATCTGCCGCCCTCTCTTCTCCCATCTCGCCGACTACTGACAATGCAACATCATGCATGATATGTCGTAAGATGCGCTCCGAATCCACCTGCCATCCATCACCCATTCCATCATCCATGCCGATACCACCCTCTTCTCCCCAACTCCGGCTGCGACAGCGACGCCCCCCTCTTTTTCTGGCACACTACTGCGCCACCGCGCCGCTACGCTGGCCTCGGCTAGTCCTTGGGCCCGGCGGCACTCGCCCTGCAGCAGCGCGGGAAATGAGCGCCGGAGATGAGACGTACCGTCAGCGAGTTTGGCCACACAAGTCGCCATCGGCGGGCGGTTTTCCAGAAGGTCCCTGCCACATCGCCCGTTTGGGACGACCGCTGAGCTGAAACGGGTGTGGTAGGACCTGGTGTGGTCGAGAAGGAGAAGGAGAAGAAGGAGGAGCAGCAGGAACAGGAACAGACGGAGGCGTACTTGGGATGGCGTCAAGGCTTGGGCCAGCGTAGCCTTGCTGATCCCGCGTGTTAAGTAGTCGCCTTTTGCCGTCAAGTCTCTTGTCTGGAATTTGCCCAGTTCGAGTGGCATCTTGTCTTGGGACTTAATTGTCTCGCATCGCGCGTCGAGTCTCGGCTGGCTCTCTCGTCTTGCGCCCCGTGTTCCTGCACCTTTTTCCGTTTGGACTGCCGCGCCTCGCCTCTCTCAACTGCGCTCGCTTCGCCGCCATGAGCGCCACCACGACTGCCGCGGCCGCCGCCACGTCTGCCGCGGCCACGACGAGGGCCAACGTCAACCGCGGCCCCCAAATCCTCATCATCTGCGGCACGCTCGTCGGCCTCTCCCTCTTCGTCGTGGCCCTCCGCATCTGGGTGCGCGCCCGCATCGTCGGCCACGTCGGCCGGGACGACTACTGCATGGTGGCCGCCATGGTGATCCTCTTTACCGAATACATGGTCATCATCCCCCAGGTCAAGCTCGGCGGCGGCCGCCACGAGGAGTACATCCAGCCGCCGTCCAACATTGTCCGCGGCCTGCACCTCAACTTTGTCACCCAGCCGCTCTGCCTCATCGGCCTGCTGCTCACAAAGGTCAGCGTCGGCCTCTTTCTGCTGCGCATGACCCCGACGCCAGCCTTTCGCCGCATCATTCTCGGCGTCATCATCTTTACCATCTTGTCGGCCGTCGGGAATATTTGTACGTGTCTGCCACGAGGCAACTTGCCCGTCTGCTGCTAACCACTCCCCCCAGTGACCGTCTTCTTCCAGTGCCGCCCGCTGGCCTTTACCTGGGACTCGACCGTTCCCGGTGGCCGCTGCATCCCGTCCTTTAACCTCAAGTTTGCCGCTTTTTTCAACTCGAGCGTCTCCGTCCTGACCGACTTCCTCTTCGCCCTCATCCCCATCCCCATGCTCTGGCGCGTCCGCCTCAACCGCAAGACCAAGATTGCCGTCTCCGCCATCCTCTCGCTCGGCATCTTTGCCTCCATTGCCGCCATTGTCAAGATTACCTTTCTCGGCTCCTACGGCAAGCACGGCGACTTTTTGTACGACAGCGTGGACATTACCATTTGGTAGGTGTCCGTCTCCTCTGGTTTACTGTCTCCTTCCGTCTTCTAACCCCCAGGACCACGGTCGAAATCTGCGCCGCCATGGTCGCCGGCTGCTTTCCCGCCCTCAAGCCGCTCTTCAAGACCCTCCTGGCCGGCCGCAGCAGCAAGGCCCGCGAGGCCTATACCCACGAGGGCTACGTGCGCAATGACAGCAGCCGCCGCACGTTCAAGGGACACAACGCCTTTGAAATGTACAGCCAGCAGACCAAGACCAAGGCGACTGGTAAACCCACCACTGGCCGCATGGACTCGACCGAGAGCATTCTGCCCGCCGACAGCCCGGCCTCGACCGACGGCATTACCAAGACGACGCAGGTCGTTGTCACAGTGGACGAGCAGCAGGCGAAACAGTTGGTATAGGCCACCAGGGCGCAGGTGGCAGCGCTACAGTGGGTGCTTTCAGCGGGCAGACATTTGCATTTTCAGACATTCCATATTCCATTCAGCGGGCGATACAGCGGACTACAGCACTCCAGTAGGCTGCACGGAGCGTCCTCATTGTATGCTTAAACCGCGCTAGACACGCTAGACACGCTAGACACGCTAAATGCACCACAAATACGCTAGTGGCCTTGGCGCGCTACGCAAAGCCTGAATAGCCTCTTTCGGACCCGAATACGACCTTTCCCGACTGCGACGTTGCGGAGCCGATACGAGAACACTGGCGGGGCGTCGGCGGGTCATACCAAGGATCGGCACGTCTGGGCGCTGGTGCTGTCGCGGGATTGGCCAGGATGCTCGGAGACTTATTCCGTTTTGCCGGGTTTCGGTGTGGAAATACCGCATCAGACCACAAAAGTACGGAGTTGAACAGGGTTCCAGAGGGGGGAGGTGATGGACATGTACATAATGGAGCAAAGGACGGCAATGGAGCAATGGACGGCAATGGAGCAGCGGACAATAAAGACAATGCACATAATGGCCAGGGCGGAGAAACACGGCGACCCACGGGAACAGACGGATACGCACCCTGTCGACAGAGGCACCGTGCGCCGGAAGGAAAGGGCGCTTGGGACTGCTACTGGCCGAGACCCCTGCCAAGAGCCTGTCTGGATGCAGGACGTCGCAGTATACCTGTTTTGCCCCTGTCGCCTCCAGGATCCTTCAGCCGTTGACGAACGAGATTGCTCGTCATGCGGCCAATAGGACGTATGCAACTACGCGTGGTAGAGCCAGGCAGGATGGAACGTCTTCAAACGAGGCCCGTTTTCTTTCGACTGCATGTATATAGCAGTATGAAACGGCGAAAACCAGGCGAGAACGAGCCGTGGTATAGAAATAATCTGAGCCGCTCTTTCGCACCTGTCAAGAAACACAGACAGAGATTGTGCAACACCCTCGCCCCCATCGTGCGGGGAACAACAGACACAAGGGTGTCATGACGACTCCTATCGAAGCAGTCCCTGTGTGGGTTCGAAATGGAGGCAAGGACAAGACTGGGCATTCTGCACGGAGCGCCAGCTATTCCCCATTGGATGCAAAATGCGGATGCCTGCTTGCCTTCATTTGCTTTCCGGCAGGCCTGGAACGCATTCGATGCTACCCTTGCCGGGGCTGCTGAAGAGACGCGTGGTTGACAGTTTTGGAGTCCATGGCAAAGTGGCGATGCAATGCATTTTTGCTGATTCAAGGGTGTGTCATTCTTTGTTGTTTCGGACACGGCCTGAATACTGACACAATTCCTGCCAGGTCCGTCGAGTAGGGCGGACGACAACATCAAATCGAACAGAGGAAACGAGCTGCTGGGAGCCAGATGTGTCCGCAATGACCGACGCATTATGACCGATTGCCGACGAGGAGAATACACCAGTCCCGCTTTGACAGTACGCCTTTTGTTGAATCCATCCTGCTGGCTGGAGCTACCAAGGGTCTGTTTGCAGCATGGGACGACAGAGTTTCGACAGCACGGACATGCCGGGCGCAAAAATGATCATTCAATGGGCGAAAACCGTTCTTGCAATTGTGGTACTTGATGGAAGCGTCCATCAAGGAGATGATGGATAGATCGGGCAGAAAGCTCCTTCAAAACCGACAAATGACCGCAGGTAGACCGCGCAGGAGTAAAGTGTATTGCTTTTCTAACCTAAAAAGGCAGTGTCCTCGGTTGTACAAGGCCTTGCACGCACCCTTGAGAAGCATGGATGACAATACCGCGGACAGGACTGGCAAGACAACCTGCCCAAACAAACAAGGCCAGGCAGTTATTTGCCAGCGAGGCAAAATGACACCTACTCGAGCACTCGAGCAGCAAAAGGGCGCATGGCTGTGAACATTCTTCTCGACAAACTAAACCGGCAAGACGCATATCCGATCCGAGCCCTGGACGATATTTTGGTCGGTATTCGACGCATCCCTTCGTCCTCTGTTCCACTGCCTGATTGGGTTTTCAGAATTCCAACCCTTTCATCCAGTCTGATGTCGTCGAGCACGCCCCTTTCCAAGAGCTGTCTGACTCTTCATCGTCTCCCACCAACTCGATACCGTCACACAAATCCAGCCAATCCTCCAATCGTGTCTGCACAAACGTCGCCAGATCCCACGCCTCCGTCGACAGCTCCTCCCGGTCGCCGCCCCACTGGTACATTTCGGCCTCCACGGTGCTTGGTGTGGCGGTGTCGTCGTTCTCGTCGTTCTCGTCGTTCTTGTCGTCGCTGTCCAGATCGCTGCCCAGACGCGCCGTCACCATCACCGGCTTGTAGATATCCCTTTCGAAATCTTCCAGCTTCCGCCGCTGCGAGGCTGTTAACCCATGCAAAAAAGCCCGTCCGCGGCCGCTGCATCGTCGGGGATCACGGCCGGGTAGTCACAGTGATGGACGGCAACGCGCCGAAAGCCAGTCACCGTGGCCGGACGCCGCAGTGGCTCGACGCGATCGACGTTTTCGGCGCTGCTGGTGATGGCCTTGGCAGGCAAGGGCTTGGCACAGCGTGCTGTAGATGAACAGCGGGCGGGGGGTCAGATTGTTGTCCTTGTTGAGTCGTCTGTTTCAGTAAATGATTGGTTTGGGAAAATAAAGTGGAGGGGAATTTGGGAGTGGAAACGCACTAGATTCGTGCTAGCCTGGGCTTAGGGCAGTGTCTGTCAGTTCTAACTGCACTGCATGCAAGACTTGCGCGCGGACATGGAATGGTAGTTCGACAGGTCCGGCCACGAGGTGAAGATTGTGTTGCTGTCCTAATTCGGCCAAACCACCCAGAAAATCGTCGTGGAAAGACGGGAGAAGAACTGCATCAGTTGCCGGGGCTGGCCAAGTGCCGCTCGCGCCACAACTCGGGCAGACAATCCAGATGATTCGCACGCCGTCCAGTCCGCCGTCGTTTGCGGTGACGGGCAATGATCCGGTCCTTGGCTTTGAACTGCTCTTTTTGCGGCCACCGGGACCCGGTGAGCATGATTTTGTGATCACGGTGGCCAATTTGCAGAGATTTGCATGGGCTCTCCGGCAATACAAAATTTAATTAACTACAGATTGCCGCATTTGCTTTCAAAAGAAATTACAGATAACTTAGGTTGCTCTTGTTGGCGATATCTTGAACTCACAGAACTTTTAGCTTGAATACTCCTACTGTCTACTTCTGAATTTGACTCATTCCGAACACTTATTCAAAGGAGATATTTTGGCAAAATCCTTTTTCCCCCATGCAAAAAAGTCTGTGTGTTTTGCAAGACGCTACAGAGCTTTCAGGGTCTAGTGAAAGCACACCGTTTTACCGTTGTCCTCGCCACACAAACATTAGCAGCCACATTGACGCCCATAATACATATGCTGTCGCTGTCCCACAGGCTCCTAATGGTAATGGGCCACGAAACGGCCAGCATCCTAAACATAGATATGTTGCGGATGTGAATAATGATTTTTGTTTAGGCGAATCACATGGCTTGTGCGACTACTGTCATCGCTATAAGGCTGACAACGAGTGTGGCGGAACCAGAGCACGGGGGAACGTGGAGCGGCCTTAGGCGGGCCATGGCACTAGGGCAACCGTGGAACGAACAGGATAAAAGATAGGGGCAGAAAAGGAGGAGAGGAGAGCCCCTTTTCGTCATGTTGTTTTTATCCAGACTAGACATTCATTCTTTGCATGCTGCACCGTAAGTTGTAGTTGTGAGACCTACAGATTAAGTCAAGCCACAGACCAGAGTGTGGCGTGGCGCAGCTGTTGTTCATTTTTCTACATTCTCCATCCCCTGTTGTTTTACGCATCGACTGCCCCCCCGCTTACTTATACCACCCTTCGCTGGTGTTATAAGAAAAGGATGGGTTTGTGCGCGTAGAGTGTTGTACAGTAAAAATCCGACACGGGAGGAAGCTTTTAAAAGTAAACACTGTGTTTTCCTTTTTAATAGCGTAGCACTTTCATTCTTGTCAAAACTTGACACGGACCGGGCGCGGAGTATTTAGATGTCTAGATGTTTATTGGATGTGGTTTTACCACATCGACGCGCTGGAAGATCAGAGGAGTTCTACTCGGATTATGCTTCGGTTCACAGTGCAATGCACAGTGCGGTGTTTTACTGGCAAAGGACGGGTTATATTTAGTCCGATCGAACATGTACCTGAATAAATGGGTCTTGGGTTCACGCTCCTGACGCGTTTTCGAGATACATCATACCAGTATGGACACGGAACGCACCAGAATAATCGCAGCAAACCCTATCGGAAAGGGCCTCGATGCCTTTCGCGTTCTTTTTGAAGAAACCTGTCAACGGGAATTTCTCCATCCATCACTAGATGCCGCGGACAAGCTCGACGCTCAAGGTAAATTATGTCGCAAAGTCTTGCTGTTCCGTTCCTCATTGCCTGACCACGGGAAAGATTTCCAGAAACTGCTACGAGTTCTCGTGAGAGCTGCACAAGATCTGTCTGCTTCTGACTTGCTTCCCTCCATACGTCCATCGGAATCCCTTCGAGACGACCTCTTTCGCTTCGATATTGCGCTGCGTCGAAATGAAGTCGACCCCGATAAAGCCAAATCTCTTTTCCGTGCCGCAATTGCCGATACTCGAGACGACTATGCTTTTTGGAAGCAAGTATACGTCGTTCTCACCCCATCGACACCGCCACCACCTCAAGTTCCCCTCCAACACGCTCTGGTATCATCCCTGAAGCAGACACCATGGAGATCCAATACAAGCAGTGTTGTGAACTCCAACGAGTATCGGCAAGACATTGACCGCATCCTCAAGATGGAGCTCAATTACCTCCATGCCGGGGTCGACCAGTTTCACGAAAAGATGTTTGGGCGTGTGCCCGGGTTGGAAGCTGCTGCAGCAGCAGTTTTCCGAAAGTGCTCCGAGGGCACCGCTGATCCTTTGTTCATGGCTGGAAGTGGCTGGCGTGGCTGGCCGGCGGGGGCAAAGCAGGATGATGTCTTGCGTTGGCTAGGGGAGCTGTGCAGCGCCGTGGCATTGTTGTCCGAAGAGCACAGACCAGAGACACGGCAGTATCGACGTCGACTTTTAGCTGAGCCAAATCAACCGGTCCGCGGTTCTATTGCGTTGCGCAAACTCGACGTCGGTTTCGTTGATGATAACGAAACCGAACTAGGAGCCAGCTCTGGGACGCACTGGAAACATATCCTTATCCCCGGCGAACTCAAAAGCAACCCGTCTGCCGACACAGCGGCCCAGGCATGGTTTGACCTAGGGACATACGCTCGCGAGATACTCGCAAGTCAAGACACTCGCCGCTTTGTCCTGGGCTTTACTCTCTGTGGCTCTTTGATGCGACTTTGGCTCTTTGATCGCCTTGGTGGCACAGCATCCCACCGCTTCAACATCAACGAAGACGGCATGTTGTTCGTGAAGACGCTTCTTGGCATTTTCTGGATGAGTCCCGACGATCTGGGCTTTGATCCGACGATCCAAAAGATCAACTCGAAACAGTACATTGAAATTCAACGCAACGGCGCCATGGAACGCATCGTTCTCGACTTCCAGATTATGCGATCCCGCTGCATCAACGGTCGCGCTACAACATGTTGGAAAGCTCACGCGCAAGGCGAGGAAGGCACGCCACTTGTCGTCAAGGACTCGTGGCAGTACCCTGAACGCGTCGAAGAGGGTGTCTTGTTGCGCGAAGTAACGGAAATGGGAGTGACCAACATTGCACGGTATTACTACCACGAGACAGTCCAAGTCGGCGGCGTGGATGACGACATTCGAGATAACGTGCGACGCGGCTTGGATCTGGCAACTGCCAAATCGGTGTCGATGTTAAGCGCATTCGAGAGCGGCACCGGCACCGGCACCGGCACCTCGGCAAACCCAAAGACAAACGGCATAAGCAAAAAACGGCCTTCCAGTCAAGGATCGTCTACGCCGAGCGCAAAGCGGCCCAAGACGAATTCACCTGCCATTGCGCAAGCGAAGCACAAGGACGCGGATGCGTCACTTAACCGCATTCATCGACGCGTCATTTTGCGTGATTATGGGCTGCCCATCTACTTTGCGAGCTCCCGGGTGGCTTTGCTGGCTGCGCTGGAACATTGCATCGATGGACATGAATCTTTATGGCGTGCCGGCTTCCTTCATCGTGATATCTCTGTGAACAACCTGATGATCGACGAGCAGGCTACAGATCCTGCGCACTGGGCATTTTTGATTGATCTCGACCACGCCGTTTGCGAGCAACGCGTGTCAGCCTCGGGCGCCAAGGACAGAACGGGGACGCGCCCGTTTATGGCCAGTGGCATCTTGTTGGGCAGGGAGCACACATTTACCCACGACCTCGAGTCATTTTTCTGGGTCTTATTTTGGGTCTGTATCCATTATGACCGGCCGGGACACGACATCGGCCCTACGGATTACGATCGCTGGAATCATGTTTCGAACATTGCATTGGGCACGGAGAAGAAAGGGCTGGAGTTGAGTGAAAGTGCGTTTTTCGAATCGACGCGGGCCTTTACGACATACTACCAGCCACTGGCGCCGTGGATGAATCGTTTGCGAAAGGCAATATTCCCGCTGCCGGAACGGATAGGGCCTGATCCGGGACTGTATTCTACCGCGAGAGAGATTTTGCGTCAAGCGCGGAAGGACCCTGAGGTGCTGAGTGAAACTACCTAAGAAAAACGAGGGAGAAGTTTGTATGCGAATAAGTTTTATGAAATGAAGTAGGAATAACGTAGGTGATAAGCGAGTGGCGCAGACAAGCGAGTGGCGCATTTCCCACAACCCTCACAACAAAAAGAGTTATTACGCAACCACAACAAGTGAAATCAATTCAAATTACTCTGAGCTGTGTACATCAGACATTTCTACTTCCTTCTGACAAGTGCGCGCATGGTGTCCTCTCTCGCCGCAAGTACCACAGCGCCGTCCGCCCGGCTCAGCCCTCCTCTGCCGACCACTACTCGCCCGCGTTTCCTGCTGTATTTGCTCCTGCACGCCCTTCTCATCTATTAAATCATGCCCTTCTTGAACTATAAGAGATCCTCCAAGCCGTACACGTGTCTTCTTAGCTCTCCGGCGTTTGCTTAGTGCCGCATTTGCTTGTTAAAGCGTTCGAACCTCGGCCGCTAATAAGGCGTAGGAGTGCATCATCGCTTGCGCACCCTTGGCAAACTGGTCAATGGCACTGAAAATTGGCGTTGGCGAACTGTCTTTGCTTTTCCATGTCGTTCGGCGCGCGTCACGACCATAGATGGGGTGATAATGCCGATTGCAAAGCTAGTCTCGTCAAAGTTGTACAGATCCGCGTCGACGATGCCGTACTTGGCGCGTAGATTCTGCACCAGCGCGAACCACGCTCTGATTTTTTCAGGATCTTCGCAGAGGGCTCTCTGGTAGTCGTAGGGACGATTAAAACGCGTCTGGAGGTCTGGTTGTCGCTTGACGAAGTTGGATGCCCAGCACTTTCCAACACGTCCGGCGTCGCGCTCTGCCAGCAAAACATTGGCCATATCTTCCACGTCCGCCAACCTGGGCGGAAATCCTCGCACATCCAGGTCGAGAATATATTGAAGAAGAGCATCCTCCTCCAGCTCTTTCAATTTCGAAGAATTGGCGCGGGTGTCGTGTCGAGCGCGTCGGCCGTTCATTCTGTTGGTGAGAGTTGTTCTCGAGACGTTGTAAATCTTTGCTCTGGCTCTGGTGCTTAATTTCGGGTTTTTTTCGATAGTTTGAAGGGCTAACAATAGCCTTGATTCCTTTGAAGACGATTCCATTGTTTTTGGTGAAGAAATGTTGTTGTAAAGAAAAAAAGGTAGTGGTTGGATAGAAAGTGGCCCGCTCGCTTATGAACTACGTTACAACGACGAACGAGCACACCTGGCCGCTCCGCCGGGCTCGCTCGAGATAGCCCGTGCCATGCTGTCAAAGCCAAACAGCACTAAGGAAGCCGTGAAATAGCTCAGAAGACTGGGGCGCATCGGCATGTACCGCCTGGCCAACGGCCTCGACAATCGCGACAATGACTGAGCGACACCTGGTCACCCTCCCCTTTTCCCCGCCACCTCTCTCCCATTCCCCCGACATGCCAGCGCCTTGGCTAAATGGTCAGCCTGTCAGGCTCCCATTACTGTAGTATTGAAGAGTGCATATGACGACAACACTGTAGAGGGGGGTTTTCTGCCAGATTACTGGTTTTCCCCTCACGGCCCCCAAGCTTGGCGGCACGTAGTGGGGCATTAGTTGGCGCCCATGAGTACCAATTTTTATTTATTTATTTATTTTATTTATGGCATGCGATGAACAAGTGGAAACGCTCCAACTTCACCACACAATCACGCAGCCATGCCTCCCAGGCACCGCCATCAGGCGTCCCTCGAGGGCGTATTTGATCTGCTCCCCCCTGACGACCTGACCTTGGCCGAGCGCCAGGACGGGGAGCGTCGCCTGCTCCAGATCGTCGCCCATTTCGAGGCGCAACCGGGAAGCACCAAACCGTACAGCAAACCACTGCTGGTGCGGCACACGTACGAGTTTGCCCAATCGCAGACCTCAAAGGACAACTTTATGCGCGTGTTCTTCGAGTCGATGGAGATCCCACTGGGTGGACACACTGCGATCGATTTTGCGGGCCTGGCGACCGACTTCAACGACTTTGCCGACTATCTCATGAACAACTCTTTTCTCCCCCGTATGTTTCCTTCTCCTCTCCTTCTCTTCTTCTTTTCTCCTCTCCCTCTCTTCTTCTTTTCTCCTTCTCATCCCATTCTCTTCTCCCTTCTCTCATTCGCTTCCCTACTCTACCACTAACACCTTCCAGTCAAGGCCGCAGGCAACCAGACGGTCCAGTCGACACCCAAGATCGGCAGCGCTCTGCAGAAGCTGCGATCCGGACACCTTAAGCAGGGAACGCCCGACCGCCTCAGCACACTGCGCGCACTCTGCCTAGAGCGAGACCGACACCGCTGTGTCGTGACGCGCGCCTTTGACTCGGACGAGCTTGATTTGCGGGATGAGCCGGTGGACGACAACGGGGTGCCGCTGGACCCCTCGCAGCCAGCGGTGAAGCTAGAGGCAGCGCACATTTTTGCCCATGTCTTAACTAAGGCGTCTGAAAACAGTCCGGAACTGGTACGTGTGGTGTCCAAGTAATTCTTTCCTCTCTTACAACAGCCTAACGACAAAAAAACAACGCTGAATATTCTCAACATGTTCGACCATGGCTTAACCCATCTCATCGACGGCGTCGATATTGATCGGCCGCGCAACGCCATTTCCCTGACACAACAAATGCACAGCTACTTTGGGAATTTCAAGATCTTTCTGGAACCCGCGCCCTACGGAAGCAATGCACCACCGGGCGACCCACAGTACCGAATCGGACATTTTCTAAAGCCCATTGTCGGCCAAATGTACGGACTCCCGGTCACGCGGACCCTTTTCCGGTCCGACACCATCGACCCGCCGTCGCCGCGGCTTTTGGCCACGCACCGGGCCATTGCACATATCCTGCATCTGTCCGGTGCCGGGGACTACATTGACAAGGTGCTGCGCGACCTGGACAAGGGCCACATCCGAGCAGACGGGTCGACACGCCTGGACGATATGGTGAAGATGCGGCTTGGGGGGTGGTGGGATGGGACTGTTCGTGGGTGAGTTTGCGTGGTGCGTGGGCATGGACGAGTGGACGAGGGCGAGTGGACGAGTTTGATGCGTTTGTGGATGAGAGTTTGTGCGTTTCATTATTTCCTTGTAGCATACGTCGAGAAACAAATGTATGCAACTGTTGTTTCCCCACCTCCTCGACTACCCTACACAGCCGTACGTACTTTTAATGCCTTACAAAGGACATGGTAGAGTGGGTCATTAAAAGTAGAGACTCTCTTTCCTAAAGAAGAAGCCGCCGGAAACGGCAGGCAATGCACGCAGAAAAAGATTGCTCATAGTATATATATATGGCCCCTGGTTGGCTGTATGTGGCTTCGGTCTTTGCGAAGCCGTCTCTGGGTCCTTGGCCCGTCACACAGCCTACAAGATGCCGCCCTTTTACAACCTACAAACCTAGATAAAGCACCACCCTTAAACACCGTCGCAGAGCGTCTAGAAGACCTCGTAGTCTCTGAGGACCCAGGACAGCAGCCATCTGAAGAGGGGACGGCCGATGTTTCCATGTTGGTACGTAGGACTACAACTAATCTGTATTTGTCGCTAACAGGCCTAGGATTACGTTCCCTAGAATACATCGGTGATACATGTCAAGTATTGGCACACAAGAGTGAAGACTGCAGAGGACTTCCTATCCCTCTTCCTTTGAACAAAGATCAAGTGCTATCCGCCATGGAACAGGTCTCGGCCAAAAACTTTATCTTGGTGGACATACATTTCCAAATCATAAATCCTGGCCGGGTATATGAAACGGCCCGGCGCAATAAGTCATATATGGTTTTGGCAAGCGATGAAAGGTCCGTGACCCGCAGGATGAAAGACAGCATGCTCGAAAGAGACAGATTTTGAAAGTATCGCTGACCTTTAAGGCGCATGACATTCTGCAGATGGGGGCGTCAATACTTTTGGTGCGTTGCCATCTTTTTCGCCCCGTATGACCTCTTCGATGGCATCATTGCGCAGGACTGCGAACAGCTCGACCGGCAGGCCAACTTGGTCTGCGGCCAAGCTGACGTCGTTCCACGCCTTGCGCGTCATTGTGGGTGACTTTGTCCACGACGCCCCAGCCCAGGGCCCCTTCAAGCTCGTCTTGGAGGACTACGACATGGCCTTGGACAAGGTGGAAGAGCTCAAGGCCGGGCTGGACAACAAGGATATAAGTGTGCGAGACTTTATCAAGGCTGCTAGGATGCTTTGCCGAGCACCATTCGCTTGTCTGCCTTGTCAGCGGTCTCTTGGGGCAAAGAGGTGCCACGGGCGCCTCTTATGGCGTCGACGCTCGCTCACAGAAGCCGCCATTGCTACTTGGCCTGCCTGTATGCTTAAAAGGCTCGCCGTCTAGTACGGGCAAGAGTGGTGCCGTCTCGACGATCGAAGAAAGGGTACCGCGACGCTGCTGCTTGTAGTGCTCCTCCAACTGGTCCTTGAGAGCGAACGACTGCTCTCTAGCGTGATCCTGGGCGTTCCTGAGCCCTATTCGCCCCTCCTTGTGTTCTTCGTGAGAGTTGACCAAACTCGCCGACTTGACGGGAAACTGGTGATATTCAAGCGAGCTGTCTTCGGCTGCGGTTGCGTAGTGCGCGTAAAACTTGAGCTGGCTGCCATTTGTCCTAAAGGTCGTGACACTGGCATGATCAAGGGGGTCTGACGTGCCCTGGTAGGCGAGGGCTTGGTTTCTTGCGTAGACGAGAGCCGCTCCGTCGTAGCCGCTCTGCAGCGTCGCTTCTCTCATGTCTCCGCCCGGGCCTTTCCACTCTCCAGCCAGATGTGGCAGCGCCAGAGAGTAAGGGTTGTCCTTGTAGATAACAGCGCCGCTGATATGCTCCTCTATTAGGAACGGGGCGAGTTCGCGCATTCAAAGGCCTTCGACGAAGTCGGGTTGTGGCGCAGACAACCTATTGTTGAAGCTAACATCGCTGGAAAGCCGGTAAATGCCTGGTGAAAGGCCTGGTCGTAGCCCACGTCGTCGTATTCTTTGAACAGCCGCCGGCTCGTCTGAACAACCATGGTTGCTTTGTTGGGGGCCATTCCGACGGTGCGTACATAGCCATTGTACACAGACTCGGGAGGCGAGACCGTCACCCGCGCCTCGACGAGGCGATCGCGGATCTCCAAGAGGTTTGCCGGGGGCTTTGAGTTGCGTGGAGGAAGAATGCCGTTTTTGTACAGACGTTGCTAGTTAGGATTGGCTAGCAGTTAATTTTCGTGGCTCCCTTTGAATTTCACGTTGGCCGACCCAGGGGCACTACTCGTATTTCCATTTTAACGCAGGGGTACGCAACGTGGTGCTTTGCCACCACGTTCTTTTCTATTTCGTTTTCTATACCCATTCCCTACTGAGGCTGCCACTTGGAAATAGCAATACAGTCGACTAATTCATCGGGGTAGTCGCCAGGTAGGATTTCTTTAGCACGAGACGTCCAGGTTCTGTCGTTGGCGAGAACCGTTGAAAGAACTTGACATACTCCCAATATTCGGGATACCATCCTGCGTCTTTCCAGTCGATGATGCCCACGACTTTGCCGTCTCGTATGAGGATGTTCCTAGGGGCCAGGTCCCCGTGAGTCAAGACGATGCGGTGGTCAATACGCAGCCGATGGGCAAAGGCGGCTCGTATGATTTCTGGGGTTACGGAAGGTAAACTGTTCAGGATGTACTCGTTGAACTCCTTCTCGCTATGGCATGACGGCGCGGTAAACGTCGAGAAAGCCCGACGTTCCCGGATCTCTTTTCCGTCGCACCGCCAATGTATGCTTCTGGCGCTGGAATAGATCGCATTTTCTCTAGAATGTCGTGTACCTGCCTCGTGATAGCCATTTTGTCCTCCTCGGAAAGGTCGCTCCAAATATTGGACAGATTCTATCCCTCAATGTGGCTCATGGAGATGCGTCACCTCCCATCAGAGGTTGTCTCGGTACCAATGGGATGAGGAACCGGGAGCCTGCAGCTTCGGCAACGCGCAAAGCATCGAATTCCTGGGGATCCACGTTTCTGCCTGATTTTTGACAATGTTTCCCGGATGGAGTGTAACTGTGGGTTGCCAGCAACGCAGTCATTATTATTATTATTATTATTATTGCTTTTGCGTCAGTTGGGGTCCGCCAGCAACGCAGTCAGGCGTACGGACGAGAGCCTCCGGAAGGAGTGGGCACGTGACGTGGCGCAGCAGCACCACCAGCCACAACTGATCCACGATGCCCCTTTTCACAGGCCTCTCGTACGGCAAATTGCCTCACTCTCGTAGAGACATAGACAATCAGACAACCTGCATACAGACTTTTGTATAGAGCCCTTTAGCCTATCACGGGAGTAGTGCACCGTCTGAGTCTCGCATTGCCCTACCGGTACGGCTAGAGCCACAGTAACCATGCGGCCGTACATATTGTGCAAAACGACGGCTCCTTCTTGATATTAGCATGTTCTAAGGCATATGATTTTATGGATATAAATGATCTCACCTTCTTCCACGACATTGTCTTGACCTAGCTCTTCTGCATCGGGGGACACTGCACGCCCCTGCCGTTTTTTATATTCTTTTATCTTTGCTTTGTACTTGGCACGGACAGATTGTTCATTCGTATCCATACTGAACACAAGGCCTCAATTGCGGTAGGTGTGCTAAGCAAAAGAGAAGGAGAAGTTGCACAGATGATATTCGGGTAACTAGTTCATTGTGTCTGTTCTCTGTGTACCTTCGCAGATTGCGCAAAGTCCTTTCTACCCCTGATTTTGTGTGGGGTTTTCCAGGTTTTTCCGGACGCCACACAACCGTCACAGGTACCTAATCGACGGCACAAATCTACCTCGACCAGGCCCCACTTTTCATCATTCTTCTGACAAATATCATCTGACAAATAGCGGTGCCGATCGAAATAGCGGGCGACCAGGCCCCAGTTTTCCTCCTTCTTCTGGCATATTTGCGAACTATCCAACTCTTTAACCGGTCGGAACTGCTATCGGTTTCACTGCATCCGGCATCACTGTTGACATGGACGGCCACCGCGGGACGACAAGCGATGGCGATCGCCCCAGCAAGACTTTGGATGAAAATGATGCGACTAGGAAAGACGTTGAGCTGACGAAGCCCGAGGACGACAATGAATTGACGAAGCTGAAGAAGAAGCTTGCCGAGGAAATGGCTCTCCGTGCGGCTGCTGAAGCCCAAGCGAAAGAAGAGCAAAGCCTGCGCAAAGAGGAGCAACGGCTGCGTCTAGAAGCCGATAAGCAACGCGAAAAGGAGCAACAGCTGCGTCTAGAAGCCAACAAGCGACGCGAAGAGGCAGACAAACGACGCGAAAAGGAGCAACAGCTGCGTCTAGAAGCCGACAGGCGACGCGAAAAGGAGCAACAGCTGCGTCTAGAAGCCGACAAGCGACGCGAAGAGGCAGACAAGCGACGCGAAGAGGCAGACAAGCAACGCGAAAAAGAGCAACAGCTGCGTCTAGAAGCCGACAGGCAACGCGAAGAGGAGCATCGGAAACGGATACAACAGCAGCGAGACATGGCGGCAGCCATGGCTGCGATGGAGGAAGAGCGAGCAGCGGCAGCTCGCGATAGCTCTCGTACGTCACGAGCCTTTTCTCCTTTCTGCCCTTTGCCCTAACAAACACAGAGCAGCCACTTAGTGGCTACCTCGCGGCCGTCGACCGTCTCAACTACGTCATGCCCCGACTTATGCCCCCTCCCCGAACCGCCGTGCAGACACTGTCCGAGGGCGCCAAGGCCAAGCCGACCACGTCTGGCCGCACGACCATCACGAACAAATACTACCCCTTAAAGATGCAGGTGTGGCCCGAGTTCCCCCAGACCTGCCGGGCCGCTTTTACGCGCATCCAGGAGCTCCTGGGCGAGCAGGCGCTGTTCCCGTCCAAGAACGCAATGGGCTTTGCGCAGACAAAGCTCCTCGAGGACTTTCCCACGCTCTTTCTAGGGTCCGAGTCGTTTATCAACGAGATGAAGACGTCCCATTTTCTTCACGAAAGTCTGCAGATCCCTACCCAGAAAATCGTCAACGCCTACAACCGTGCCCGCGGACGGGAGCAGCAGCTGTTTTTCGACAACCAGTCGACCGGGTGGATGTCCCGCAGCCGGCACGACAGCGACACCGTGGACCGCGGCGACGGGGGGGTGCAGGATGCGACAACGACAACAGTAGCCATGGCCACAGTCGAAGTACCGCGGAAAACACAGCCGGACTGCCTTGTGCTGTGCGCACATGTCGTCACCGTTTCAGAGAAGGAAAACACGGCCCGGATCAACCACGTGCACCGCGCAACCCTTGGCGAACACAAGGCCGCCCACCGACTGCGCGCGCCCGTCGTTGCTCGCTATGCCGAACACCCGCTCCCTGAGAACTTCATGTTAGAGCTTGCTAAGCGCGACGGCTCTAGCAAGGCCGTTGCAAATCCGAACAATCCGAACCCAGACGCACACCTCGAGGCCCTTGCGGCGGGGATGCAATGCCAACCAGGGCAAGTGTACTATGCCCGTGCAGTCTGCCAGACGTTCCACTACATGGTGACGTCGGGAGTAGAATACGGCTATCTGGCTAGTGGCGAAACGCTCACCTTGCTGCGGGTAGCACCAGACGACCCGACGACGCTGCTGTACTGCCCTACGTTGTACTCAAAGTATGTCAGGGGCGAGACGGCCGAAGCGGGCGGGGGCGATGCTGAGGTCGACGTGGATGATCTTGCCGTCCCGGCGCTGGCTGGCTTGTGCCTGCTTGCATTCGAGTCGTCTACGGAGCCCCTGCGGCGGAGGACGTTCAACCTGTCACAGCTGGCCCTCTTTCCCGCTCTGCCACCGTCCGAGCAAGGCCGCACGTCGGCAACGGTTACCCGTTCAAGCTCTTTGCAGAGCCGCGATAGCAGTCGTAACAGCAGCCGGGGACGGCGGCGGCGGCGGGAGGATAGCGACGACAACGACAACGACGACAACGGAAGCAGCGGCAGTGGCAGTAGGGGACGGGGCCATCTAACTGTGCCGGCATACCAGCCGCGCAATCCCTCGCCACTTAAACGGCAGCGGACAGCTTCGTCGGACGAAGCCGACGAGAGTAGCGGCGTGTTGCATAAGAAGCCGCGAATCAACTTGCTGCAAAGGAGCCAACGGTCGCTGACGCCGTCTTTGCCGACGCCGTTTGACCCGTCGTCCTTCCGGCCGATCCGGCCGTACTGCACGCAGGCCTGTCTGCGCAGCCTCGTCTTAGGCAAGGCTATGGACCACAACTGCCCTAACATTGTGCTGCACTTGCGCGCCTTCCAAGAGCGCAGCGACCTGCGGCATGGGTCTCTGCAGCACGCGATCACAGTCGACGAGCTGCACGCGTTGGTGCAGGAGCAGCTCCTTTGCAACATAGAACAGGACTGCGAATGTCTGCTGAGCCAGGGGCAGTGGGGCGCTATCGGCTGCCTGTTCAAGATTACGGTAACAGGCTTCGGCTACACGCTTGTGGCCAAGGGCGTGCAGTCGTTTGACTATGCGCTGCTGCGCCGCGAGGTAGGCGTCTACGAGCGGCTAGCAGACCAGCAGGGCTTCCTGATTCCCGTCTGCCTGGGCATTATGCGGCTGCAGCAGCCGTACCCGATGGACAACTGCATGCTCGTCACGCACATGCTGCTTATGTCGTATGCAGGCCAACCGCTGTACTCGCAGCGGCTGCGGAACGAGCCAGCGGTGCGGTACGTGAACCTAGAGCAAGAGGCGCAGCGCACGATTGCGGAGCTGTACCAGGCCGGACTTGTCGACGAGGACGAAGAGAGCGAGGCCAACATGACGTGGTGTGCAGAGCGGGGGCGGGTGATGCGGATTGACTTTGACCAGGCAAAGGTGCGGCCGCGCGAGAAGGACGAGGACGAGGACGAGAAGGACAACGAGAGTCAGCGCTGGCTGCGGTCGTACGTGGCACCGTCTGGACACAGCCAGGACGACAGTGGTGCGTGGCTGCCGTGCCGGCAGTACAGCGGACACTCGGTTGTGGAGAGCCTGCTGTTGGTGTAGCCTGACAGCTTGACGATGGATAAAAGCGAGTAATGAATACGTGCAATGATAATGAGAGCAAAAATTCAACTGCCTAAGAATGAATCTAGCTAATCACCATTGCGCATCCTCTCTCTCTGGAGAACCACTATATCTGTTATAAGATATATCGTTAAAATATAGCTGTTCTTTACCCTAACGGAGCGCTGGCATGACTCGGCCGAGTTTGTCTTGGCGTAGATTAAAATGGAGCATGCTATATGCGGGTGTAGATTCCCGATCGGGAGTAGGCATCACCAGATGTCAGAAGATTTGCGGGGCTTGATTGTTGTGCTTCTAGAGTTTTTAAAATTTGCGCCGTTCTGGCAAGACGCCAGCGACAAGTTCAAGGACACAAATGATCGATGACCGTCCGGGACGTTCGTGTCTTCCTAGCTAGAAGTCAGCTTGCGTGTGCTCTCAAGTCCAACGCGTCATCACCCTCGCCGCCAGAGCCGTTCTGCCAGCTTGGCGGACGACCCCCAATCACACCCTCCTTCGGGATAGCGGCCTGCCGCACAGCACCACCGCCCTCGAGGCAGTCCGCCGCCGACAGGCGCTCCGGGCCCGATCGGTGGACAAACGGCACCCCCTCGCAGGAAGGGTGCCCGTCCAGCACCACAGGTTCGGCCGGGGCGCCGGCCAGCCAGACAAAAGGACCACAGGCCTCCAGCGCACTGCTGCACTGGCCCCCGTAGTCCCCCGTCTCCTCCTCCACGCCCCGCGGTACCCTGTGACCGCCGGCACCGACCCGCCCGAGGGCTGCAGCAAAGAGGACGCCGCCACGGCCTTCCAGGTCTGGTGGCTAGCACGACCACCGACCGACATCGTCGTCTTCTCGGACGGCTCTGAGCTCACGGAGGACGGGAGGCACGGCGTCGGATATGGCTACGCCGTATACCGCGCCGGGCAAGCCGTCTCCACCGGGCACGGGGGCCTCCACACCATTTCCCACGTCTTTGACGGCGAAGCCGTCGGGGCCCTCCGGGGACTCGAGGCGGCGACAGAGGTCGCCGCCCAGCACCCCGATACCACACACATCTGGGTCTGTATCGACAACACCGCGGTCATCCGCGGGGCCCAAGGGACGGCCCCCGACTCCTCGCAGTGGGCGTTCATCGCACTCCACGAGCTCATGGACGCCCACGCCGCGCGCATCCGCTGGTGCCCTGGGCATTGCGACATCGCCGGCAACGAGCTCGCCGACTCCCTTGCTAAGGAGGGAGCCCGGCATGGACCACCGGACCGCACGGCTGGCAGCCTCCCGACGCTCAGCGGCGCAAGGTCTACCGGCCGTCAAGCAGTCCACAATCACGCGGCGCTATGGTGGGGCTCGGTCCAGCACAAGCTGAACCCCCGCTATACGTCATGGGGGCTCCCGTATCAACTACGGCGCCCGGCTGAGCTCCAACTCCCCCGCCCGGTCCTGCACCTCCTGCTAGCGGAGCGCACTGGGCACGGAGACTTCGCCTCCTACCATATGCGCTTCCATCCACACGGGGACTTTACCGCAGACTGTCGGTGCGGGAGCCCGAAGGAGCCCGGCCATCTTATCGAGTGCCAGCCAACCCGCGAGCGGTGGAACGCCCGGGCCGGCTTGCACCGACTCCCAAAGGTCCCCCGTGACCCGGCTCGACGGGCCCGGTTCCTTGCCCGGCTGTTACAGCAGCCGGACTTCTTTTCTTTATTTGTCTCTTATTCTTTCCTCCGGCGGCCCTCGGCCGCCACCCCCCCATAGGTATCACCCTGTGCCCGGGCAGCGTTACAGCGCCGCCCAGGGACCTCGCCGACGGCCGGCTCAAAGAGCAGGCTTCAAGGCAAGTGCGTCAGCACAAGTCACCAATCCCCGTCAGCCCGCCCTCCTTGGCAGCTGTCGGACGTCACGTGCACTCCGACTGTATATAGGTATCTCCTCTGTGTCTGCCAACATGTATATAGACCGGGTGCCAACCCACCCATAGCCCCGGGCAGCAGCCGGCCGCAAGGCCGGCGCGCGGCCCCGTCGCATACCCCAAGGGAGGTCGCCGCTCACGCGGCGCGACGTTAAAATTCAATCAATCAATCAAACACAACCACAATAAAAGAGTTACCCGAATATGATCTGACATAAGTGTCTGTGTTGACAAAAACAGCAAGCGGTGGATATTGCTAGGCGGTGAACCCGTATGAAGGCGGTGTGAAATTTGATGCCTTACGGTGGTGCATGTGACAAGTGGAGTAGTCGACGAAATCAGAGGCACAACCTGCCAAATTCGGCGGTGCTGCCTGCCGAATCTGGCAGGCGATGCACGACTTTGATGGGGTATTGATAGCGGTCGTACGTCTGCACTGTGAGGTGGATCGGCAAGTTTATCACGCAACAAGGGGCCTGAACTTGCGATGTATTCACTAGGTTCGGGATACATAAACAAAACAACGCGCCCACTCGAGTAGTGCAAGTGGGTCGTCAGCCTGACCAATCACCATTGGTTAGTCGAAGCCCTAGCCCTGTTGGCACAGTGTGACGCTTCTCTCGTACAATGTCCTGCGTGGGTTTTTCCTCAAAGTCTTCCCTAGACTCTAGACCGTACAGGACATATTTGGCGTACTTTATGTACAAGTGCGATACCCAGAGTATGCGCTGCCGTCAAATGCCGCGCACGATTGAGCGTATTTTGAAAGAAGAGAGGCGTGAATGTCAAACACCGGTTTGTTGCGATACTTCGTGTGTGTGTACCAGCCGACGTCGATGATCTCGAGCATGGCCTCATACTCCTCGTTACGGGTTAGAGCGACTGCCTAATCAGGTAACAGCGACGCGCGTGCGCGCTGCACCGCCTATGACTGCAACTAGCGCACGACCATCTGGATCCAGGTGTGGGTCTCTGGGTCGGAGAAGCTCGGATTGTGCACTCTGACGGCGGCCAGAATCTGGGCTATCTCCAGCATGCTGTCGACCAACGGGCCGGCGGTCTCCGTGAAGCCTTTTCCGTGCGTGTAGGACACAATCGTGTGTTAGCATTTCAAGACCAACACCACGTCTTTGGCGGCCTCATAGGCCAACTTTTTGTCATTCTTGGAGGGGGATGGCGGCTCTGTGGCGGGCGGTAGAGCGAGGTTGTACGCGGCGCCGACGCCCTCATGGATGGCCTTGATCACGTCTTGGGTCCCGTCGACCAGGGAGGCCATGGTGGGAAGGACTGCAGGTGTTCCCCGCTTGTAAGGGGTCAAGAGCGAGTGTATTCAACTGACTAATGCCGTATCTGTCAATAGGAACGCATTACAGAAAGAGAAGAAAAGAAGCGAAAGAGTCCCTCTATCGTGGGGTGTCAAAAAGAGGGGCTCTGCGGATATGGCACGTGCACGGCACGTGCGAGCACGTGCGAGATCACGTGGTATGCGGTCGGCCGACGGTGCCTGAGGCCTCTTACGGGCCCAGCCCGTTACACCGCTGGAGAGTATGGCATAGGGGATCAGAGTCCGACCTCTGTTAAGTCGCTCGTGTCGGACATGGCGGCGGCTAGGTGAAATAAAAAGGGGGATGATGATGCAAGAAGAGACAGAGGACAACAGCGCCGCGAAACGAAAAACCTGACGCAGGGATCGTCGCCGTGACTTGAATAAGCAATGGACAGAGCGTTTGGAGTGACGTAGGGAGATCCAACAGAATGAGCCATATGAGCGAATCTAGCGCAATTCAGATCGCCACAAAAGTGACAACCCTCCCAGGTGTTACAAAGAAGATGATGAATAGCTGCTTGTCGAGATACAAGTAGCTCCGTCTCCCTCTTTCTCCCAGTGCCAATACAACTTCTCGCGTTTCCAAATCTCTACACCACGACGACCATTTCGCCTCGGCTACCGCAGCCAGCCCTTGGGCCCGCCCCAGGTGCCCTTGACCATGGAAGCGTGGTAGACCCAAGGGAAAAAGTCCTTTTTGAGGTACCAAAAGGCGCGGCGCGGCACGGCCTGGTCGATGCCGAACCAGCGGCCAAACGTCTCCTTGGGCGTGCCGCCGTACGTGAACTCGGCCAGCATGACCTTGCCGTACTCGGTCAGCAGCGGGCACGACGTGTAGCCGTCGTACGTGGCCGACGGCGCGCGCCCGTGCAGCGCGTCGACGAGGTTGCGCACGAGCACCGGCGCCTGGGCCGTGACCGCGGCGGCCGTCTTGGACGTCGGCAGGCTCGAGGCGTCGCCGGCGGACCAGACATTGGCGTACTTGGTCGACTGCGTCGTCGCCTGGTCGACGGCGACGTAGCCGGCCGCGTCGGCCAGCGGGCTGTCGCGCACAAACGCGTACGGCCCCATCTTGGGCGTCGCGTGCAGCAGGTCAAAGTGGCGCCGCACCTTTTGCCCGTCGGTCGCGCGCGCAAACACGGCCGTGTTGCCGCTCTCGACCGCCACCAGGTCGTGCTGGAAGAGGCCCTCGACGCCGCGCTCCTGCCGCAGCTGCTCGAGCGCGGCGCTGTACTTGGCCACGCCAAACATGCCCGGCAGGCCCGTGGCAAAGGCGATGCGGATCGGCGACGACGCATCGTGCGGCGTGTAGCGGCCGGCCTGGTGCCAGTAGTCGAGCGCGAGCCACAGAATCTTTTGCGGCGCGCCCGCGCACTTGATGCCGCCCGTCGGCTGCGTGAAGATGGCCTGTCCGCGCTGCAGCCGCTGCACCGTGCCAAAGACCTTGTCGCACGTGTCGTAGCCGTAGATCGACGACACCGGCGCCGCCGGGTCCGCCAGCGCCTCGGCCAGGCCGGGTATCGCGTCGTACTGGATCTGGATGCCGGGCGCCACCACGAGCTGCGCGTAGCCGAGCCGGTCGCCGTTGCCGAGCGTCAGCGTGTTGTCCGCCGGCGCAAACGTCGCCACGCCTGCGTGGTACAGCTGCACCTTGGGGTCGACCAGGTCCGCCAGCTTGTGCCGCAGCTGCTGCTTCGTCTTGAGGCCGCCGCCGACGAGCGTCCAGCCGGGCTGGTAGTCGTGGAAGGCGGCCGGGTCGACAATCGCAATGTCGCCGGCCGCGAACTCGCCCGTCCGCAGCAGCTGGTGGCTGATGCTCAGGCCGGCGCTGCCGCCGCCGACCACGACCACCTTGTGCTGCCGCGGCGACGTCGCCGGCGCCACGGCCGCGAAGCCGCGCGCCCACGCCTTCGGGCAGGCCCGCGCAGCCCGCTGGGCCGCTCGTTGGACAGGTCGGTGCAACATGGGAGGGAGAGGGTGTGGGGTGGCGAGCGAGGGTGGTGTGAGAAGCGGAAGAAGCGTGTCAATCGAGGAGCGTTTTCAAAACAGAAAAAAAAAAGACACGAGACAAAATTGAGCTTAATCCTCGACGGCGCTAAGCCGCGCTAAATATGGCGTCATTGCCAACGCCAGGAACCGCACCGTCCGGGATGAGGACCAAAGAGGAGCAATAACAGGCACGATGGACCGCGGGCAGGTCGAATTCCATACTGCTGCTCGCTTTTCCGGGAGTCATTGCTCGTTGCGTCGTCAAACGGCAGTTCTTGGTCCAAAGAGCTCTTGCTTTGGTCAACGGAGCTCTGGACGCCATGTGGGTCAGAAAATGGCCTGACATGTAGTCACGTGGAGTCTTAATCGAGATAGGAAGCACGATGTGCTGTCTTGAACTGAAGAGTCATGTATACAATATTCTCTCCTGGGCTTGCCCGGCTTTCGTTCGAAAAGGTACCGCGGAGTTGTCAAAGACATGGCGCAACGAGTAGTCGAGACGGTAGACTACTGGCCGGAAGCCGCGTAACCGCGACGGGCAGAAGCCCAAGAGCACGTGATCCACATAACGGATAACGACCTCCGTAGATGGAACACACTGTAGTTGTCTGACTTTCGATCCTGATACATCGGGACTGTCCTACTCTGGGAGAGTTACTCTTGTCAGTGCATGTTTCCAATCGCGACGGCCTGCAGCGAAAAGGCAATTGCCTAAAGCATCCTCCATCGACAAGGTCTGCCCCAGCTTCGTTTCGGGGCCGCATTGATGCCGGCACACGATTCCTGAAGAGATTTTGGAAAGCCATGACTAGTCCTCTGGTTTGTGTCCGCACGGAGTTGGCGTCGTCTGGCACGGTAGAGAGACGGCTTATCCTTGTGCAGTTCTGCGCCAGGAGGCGCTTCCTCCTTGACTCCATGGCGGCCCATTCAGGCGGAGCAACTGCCGTGCAGTGTTCTCTTGGCGATCAAAATTAGCTAGATTCTATAGAAAAAGCAGAAAACATACACCATGGTTGATGCTGTCGGCATGGAGATGGGGAGAGTATCACCGTACAGCGTCTTCTTTTGTTGCAAGGCCAAACGGGAAGCAGATCCACTTTCCATTCCTACTGTGGGCCCTGATTCTCTGGGGCGCGTCGGAAGCTGTCAGTCACGTGCCTCCACATCCGGGCTTTGCCGGTCGGCGCCGGCCCGGCAGGACCGTGAACGTCCAGTTGACGCCACTGTACAGCACTAGGGCCACCCCCAGGAGATCTGCTGCAAACTGGCCTGGTCAAAGATCTGCCACGCCCCGTAGTCCATGCCCGGACTGCCGTCGAGAAAGGGCGTCGGCAGCGTCAGGGCCGCCTCGGGCGTGTGCACGCCGCGCAAGCTCTCCTCGAGGCGGGCGATCAGGCGGCCGCAGAGGCTGGACTGCTCGTTCATTTGCTTGAGCATCTCGAGGTGGACGCGAATGTTGCGGAGGTCTGGGAGCAAGGGTCAGCCGGGGTATGAGTAAAAAGGTTTAAAGGTACGTCAAACACAAAGACACGTCAAAAACACGTCAAAGACACTCACCGTCCACCTCGCCCGCGCCGCCTTCCACCCCCTGCACCACAATCAGGGCCGCCCACGTGATCATGACCAGATCCCAGTTGCTCCAGATCGTGTCGTCGTGCAGGTGCAGCTTCAGCGTCGCCCGCGCGCTCAGCAACAGCTCCCGCTGCTCTTGCGGCGACAGCCCGCTGCTCCAGAGATCGCACCCGCGCGCCGGGTGGTAGATGCTCAGCACCACCAGCCGGTGCAGCACGTACTGCCGCAGCACCAGCTGCCGGTCGCGCGTCGCAGCCGCGCCGCCGTCGAGGCCGCCGGCCGGCACCGGCTGGCTCGTAAACTCGACGCGCCAGGCGTCCAGCTGGTGCGCCCAGTCGCGCAGGACGGCCGCGTCAATGGGCGAAAACGTCTGTTCGCGGCTGGTGGTCATCGCTGCTTGGCTGCTGCTCCGCCCTTCGTCGCCCCCCACAAAGACGGACCAGATCGTCGGCAGCCCGCGCCCGGTAAAGTGCGTCAGACCCGTGTGCATCATCCGGCTCAGCCGGTACAGCTGGTCGCGGCTGCCCACGCGCAGGGCCGGCAGCGGGCTCTCGAGCGGGATCACCGGACAGCTCAGATGCAGCGACGCGTGCTCCAGGTCGACAATCTGGACGCCGCTAAAGAGCTTGCGCCATTCGCGTCCGCCGCCGCCACCAGCGCCACCGCTGCCATCACCATCGCCGCCGCCGCCGCCGCCGCCCAGCAGCGCCGGATCGGCCGGGCAGTGCTCCAGGATGAGCCGGTATGCGACCGAGATCCAAAGGCCGGTGACAGCAACGCTCGCCTCCGTCAGCAGGCCGGCCAGCAGGATGCCGAGGACCGTCTGAAAGGCCCATTCCTCGTGGATGTCGCCGGGCCCGCCGGCGGCCTGGATCACGGGCGCACCCAATCGGCTGTCGGGCACGCTCAGCTGGCCAATGGCGTTGCACAGGACGGCAAAGTAGTGCGGCGCGAGCGCGGCGGCTGTCGCCGGCGGCCCGCGGCTGCTGGAGCAGTACAGAATGGAGACGACCAGCAGCGGCTGCGGGGCCGAAAAGGTCTGCCGGCGCGGCATAAAGTGCAGCCCGGGCATGCGCTCGTGGAAGGCGGTCCAGAGGCTGCCAACGGCGGCCTTGCGCCAGATGCTGGTCGGGACCGACGGCGGCGCCGATGCCCGGAGGACGGCCGTGGCCTCCCAGAGCGCGCCGAGCGAGGCGTACTCGGGCGGCGTCTCGTCCAAGTCGGCGTCGTCGGCATCGATCGCGTCAATCGTGGCGATACCGTCAATCGCGTCGGCTTCCTGGCCGGCCGCCACGTCGTCCGTCTCGCCCCGGCCGTCTTCGCTCATGCCCAGGAGCGCCTCGAGCGCGTGCAGGCGCCGCAGGACACTCTCCCGGAAAACCCGGTCGGCCGACACGCCCTCGGCCATGGCCAGCAGCCCCTCCGGCAGCATCGCCGCATTCGCCCGCGGCACAAAAATGCACGGCACGCCCGACCGCACGCAGCGGCGACAGCCCCGCGGGTCTTGGCTGTCGACACACTTCATCTTTTGGCGGCGACAGTTGACTGCTGTTCAGCATGCGCTCGTGCTTCCCGCTGCCCCGACGGGGCCACCCACCACACGCTTTGCCGGCCTTGTGTCGCCGGCTGTCTGCCCGCTCGGCCCGTTCTCTCTCAGCCGCCGTCCGCCGCCGCGGCGACGGCACGGCACGCATGTCGCTGGTGATGCGCGTGTCCATCTCGAATGCTGCGTCCTGCTCGTCCGTTCTCGTCCCTGGGGAAACCCGGCGTGAAATACCGGACGCCGTCGTTCGCTGTTTGTGGGCCCTTTCCAGCGTCGGCAAAGCACGGCTATTGCCGGCCGGCAATCTCCGGCCGTCATCTTTGCGACGCCGTCCCCAGCGAAAAAAGACTTGTGCTCGCGAGGACGGGCCACTGCAGGGCCCCTCCCGGCCTGCTGCCGGAACCCACGGCGCTGCGCCGCTCCTCCTGTCTTCTGCCACCCTCTGCCTCCTCTGCCTCATGTCCTTGTCGGCCCTGCGCCCTCGCTGCTGTTGGCGCTCGTCGCCCTTTGTTTGTCTGTTGCCGGCCCTCGACCATGTCGGACCCTGTCGAGGAGATCGTCTGTCAGTTTCGTGTCACTGCTGGGTCGCTGCAGCAGATTGCCAACCATTTTGTTGGCCAGCTGAGTGTGTCTCCTTGTTCTGCACCGCCCGTCTCTGTCCCTGCTGACCGCTCAGAGCGCGGCCTCCTCGATCCCCGTCTCCCCTTTCAGCTGCCCGCGTTTGTCACGACCGTCCCCGACGGCTCCGAGACCGGCCGCTATCTCTCTGTCGATCTCGGCGGCACCAACTGCCGCATCTGTCTGGTGGATCTGCTCGGCCATGGCGCCTTTGCCGTCGTCCAGGCCAAGCACCCGGTCCCGCGGGCGCTGATGGTCCAGCCGCGGCACGAGCCGCTGTTTGACTGGGTGGCTGCGCGGATCCAAGAGTTCGGCCAAGACCAGGGCCTGTTTGGCGTCCGTGGACCCTCGCTCCCCCTCGGCTTCACCTTCTCCTTCACCTGCGACCAGACCTCGCTCGCGGCCGGCACGCTCCTCCACTGGGACAAGGGCTGGGACATTCCGTCTGCCGTCGGCTGCAACCCCTGCCGCCTCCTGCAGCTCGCACTTGATGCTGCCAGCGTGCCCGTCCGCGTCGTCGTGCTGGCCAACGACAGCGTGGGCACATTGCTAGCCAGGGCCTATACGGCAGCCGGCCGCGGCCGCACCCTCGCCGGTCTTATTGTCGGCACCGGCACCAATGCTGCCTATGTCGAGCGCCTTGTCCATGTCCGCCGCCACCGCCCCGACACAACGCCTGCTGCCGCCGCGCCCGACGACCTCATGATTGTCAACACCGAATGGGGCTGTCTCGACGACGGCCTTTGTGTGTTGCCGCAGACACGCTTTGATGACGCACTCGACGAGCAGTCGACCGACCCGGGCGCCCAAATGCTGGAGAAGCGCGTCGCCGGCATGTATCTAGGCGAACTCTTCCGCCTGGCTGTGGTAGAACTCGCAGAGCGACACCTGTTGGACGGTGCGGTGGCTGCAGACGCGCCGCTGTTCCGCCCGGGAGCTGTCGATTCCTCGCTGCTGTCGCTGCTGGCGGGCGCGCCACGCCAGGCCCAGGCGGTCGCCGTGGCTGCTGTCGGGTTTCCAGACATCTTGCCGCAGGATCTGGTGGCTCTCCAGCGCGTGTCGACTGCCGTCACGACGCGTGCCGCTCGGTTGGTCGGGGCCGCACTGGCTGCCATTGTCGTGCAGTCGGGCTGGCTGGCTGTAACTAGCTCGCCGTCGTCGTTGTCGCACTCGCTTCACGGCTACAACGGCAAGTCTGCCGTGGCCGAGTGTCTTCCAGAGAGTCCCCTGAAGAGTCCTCCAAAGAGGCCTGTAGATAACGCCTCCCTCAACTGCCTCGCACGCTTCTTCTCCTGCTGGCGACGCCGGAAGGCTGTCTGCGGTGTGGGCTCGGTCTCGCCGCCGCCGCCCGACCTGATCGACATTGGCATCACCGGCTCTGTGATCGAATTGCACCCGACTTTTGAGGCGGAAATGCGTCTCGCTCTTTGCGAAATCGACGGCGTCGGACCAGCGGGCGAAAAGCGCATTCGAACGAGCGTGTGTGCCGATGGCAGTGCTGTCGGTGCCGCGTTGATGGCGCAGGTGGCCTGTCGAGAGGCGCGTGAATGTGTGTAACCGCCGTTGTCGTATTTTTTGGTTGTAACTTGCATATGCATTGGAAGGTGAAAATTTAGACGCGATAAAATTAGACGCAATAAGATTTGGATTTTCATGGAACTTTGAGCATAACTTGGGAAGGAGCGATGGTCGCACACTGCACAGACGCGGCCATATTTTCCAGATTTCGAAAATTAGCTTCGTTCAAACTCTCTTTTCATTCTTCGACCATTCTCCATTATGAAGCGACAGATAATCTTTGATCAGGACGATTATTTGCAAACAGAAATTCCGAACAATAACCGGAAAAGGTAAAGAAAAAAAACAGGTCCAGATCAACGACTTTTTGACATTCAAACAGTCTACCTTCTCTGATCGCACCAACTTAGCACTGACGATCTTTGAATGAACGATGACCAAAATTGAGCTCCGTCGGACCTCCGCTGACAGCGACTGGATGATCCGCGCGGTACAAAAACGAGATCCTATTTTGCACAGTTGGTATGGAAGGGTATCAAGTGGTAGTTCGAGTGCGTCGTTGCTCATGAGCTAACGGCGGGCTGAAGGTGGGATTCTTCACTTCCTCAGTCCTTCCATTCTCCACATACAGCTCATGCGACAATAAGCTGATCTGCGTGACGCAGTAGGTCGTGGACCGCGCCGATGTGGACCCTCTACGGGCGGATGGGCGCCCTATGGTGTAGCAGATCCCATGGCCGTCGACAAGCTCTTTGTGCCTAACGGCGTAACGGGCCGCTTCCGCGACAAGACCACGGGCTATGTGGTCGTGTTTGCGAGGGCCTCGAAAGACGACCAAGACTGCGCACCGGGGCGCTGGCGGTTCGAGGTCTGCTATACACGGCTATGGTGGAACACTCTCGCTAGCGCTTCGGGGCCCGAGGCCACCGGAAACTCATCCTTCCCGGACTGTCGTTGGCGGAACGGGGGAGGAACGGTGGGTGGGATCGGGCGGGACTGGTCAGATGCAGCTTAGGACATGGCTATCTGTTGGACCACACGTGACCTGTGGGTCCCTTTAGTGTACGCCTGCGCAGAGATTTTCTTAACTAGTCTCCTACTATCTACATAATAATAATAATAATGTCGGTTTACTCGGGTGGGTTCAACGTTCGAATGTTCGGGAAGCTACGCACGATCCTGTACGTCCTCCTCTTCGCAAGAGGCGGGTATACAGTTGATCTCGTTGGTAGTTCTTCTTTTCTCTAAAATAGCTTGTGGGCGCGAAACCCCTACTTGATTTGAGTTGCGACGGAAGAATGGTTATTCCGTTCGCCGCCCCACTTGCAGACTCGACTGCTGTACCGACAAATAATAATAAATTTTAATCGTCGCGCCGCGTGAGCGGCAACCTCCCGAGGGGTATGCGACGGGCGAGCATCGTGTGGTGACGTCACGCGTGCTTTCCAGGTCTATGAAAGGGGGGGTGACTCCCCTGGTTACTGTACATTGGAAAAGAGAGACGAGGCCCGGGTCCCTGTGGTACCGTCCTGGGGGAATACAATTCAAGCACGACCGCCTTTGGTGAGCAGGTCAGTGTGTATTGTGTCTGTGGCTCTTAGCCGTCGCACTGAAGTCAGCTCATGCAGCTGACCAAAGTGGATGTTCTGGGTTCCTACTATCTACATGCTGCTTTTCCCACACTATCTCGTATAAATAGTTTTGAACTCCCCAGACAAAAGTGTAATAATGTACGACAGCTGTCGGAAAATTATTGCACCTAAATGTCTGTCTGGCTAGCCAACACCGTTGCTAACGCCGGCACTCCTGGCAGCATGTCGGATGGCGCCAACGGCGTCTTGTGACCGATGCCACCACCGAAAGCTTAAGTGCGCCCCGCAAGGTGCAAGAGTGCTCGTGCAAGCGTAGCTTGCGTAGCCATCGCAGACGGTCAAGAGCAGCGGCCGGAGCCACTTTTACCCGAAGCACCACCGGCGATGCGGCTATCCACGACATAGCCATCGACACGACTGATGATGCTATCGGTGACTCTCCCGTGTCGCAAATGGACCTCCCCCTCCTGGACTTTCCCCCGGCAGCCCGACACACAGCTCCTACAGGGGCTTGCTCGACCTGGCCACGCAACTGGCTGCAGCGCTCGAGACGGTCGGAACCCACCGTGCGCATGACCCTCACCGGCCCGGTTTTGAACAGCCTCCCAATCGGTTGCGTGGTCCACCCACTACGATTCTCTGTAGAAAAGATCTACGAACTAGTGGTCTGTGAAGGTTACAAGCCAGCCATTCTCTTGCCCCTGATTCTGGCCGGCTGCGGAGCTACGTCGACAGCGGTTGGTCTTGGCAGTCAATTTTCCGTCTAATCGGCGGTAGATTTGTCAATGTCACCCCGAACGTCTGTCTTGGCACGCTCCCCGCAATTGATCAGACAACGTACCACATTCACGTGTCCTTGGGGATGCTGTTGGATATGCTCCGTCAAGCCCAGAAGGCGTTTAGAGCGGTTGTCACGGAAACGGGCGGGATGCAGAGGCATTTGCGTCGGAATCTGTCAGGAGGATATAAGTGGGTTTTGGTTGAGGTAAATTTGTGCCCATGACTAAGTACCTGTGGCCGATGTGTGGCGCCCGGAAAACCTGAAAATCCCGCACAAGTCAGGGGTAAAAAGGACTTCTCTTGGGAGGTACACAGATACAAGAAACAATCAACTGGTTGCGCGAATAGCATCTGACATGGCCTTTGGAAAAATCCCATGGAAATTTCGACACGGATCTCGGAGATAATTCCCGCTATTATCTGCTGTATTTGGAAACTCGGGCCCGAGAAAATACAATTACGGACTTTACAGTACCTCTTAAAACCCCGCACAGGCCCCGCCAAACCACTCACAGCGAGCTGTACAGCCCGGGAGCCCGTAAACGCCGCCCTACGACCGGAACCGGCCATTGTGAACATCCGTCCATCTACAATCGGCAATTTAGAACATCCGGCCGTCAGCTGCGCTATCACCTGATGGCCTAATATATGTCGAGGTGCCCGTTGCAGTAATTCCATCGATCCCTATCCGCTACAGTAACTTTCGGCAGCTGCCCCTTCTCCGCGATGGCACCCCTTGCGAGCAGCCCGGACGGGGACTTGGATGAGGAACCGGTCCCCAGCCGTCACCATAGCAGAGAGCTTTTCGAGATGGACGACCTCCAAGAGCAGCGAAATTTGTCCCGCATTGCTACGAACTTGCTCGAACGATCCTTCTCTGTAGCCACAGCGCCAAACGAGCCGTTGGATCCCCGCCTAGATCCCACGAAGCCAGAGTTTGATCACTTCCGCTGGGCCCAGGCAGCCCTCGACACGTTGAGCCGGGAGGGCGGCACGTTTCCGCAGCAGGATATTGTCTTTTCCAACCTTTCCGTGTCCGGCTCGGGCGAGTCGCTGCAGTACCAAGAGACCGTTCTGTCGAGCATGCTGATGCCCTTCCGCAAGATGGCCTCTTTGCTCAGTGGCCGGAAGACGTTGCATCGACGCATTCTCAAGGAGTTTGACGGCATCATCAACAGCGGCGAGCTCCTGCTCGTTCTCGGCCGCCCGGGCAGTGGTTGCACGACCTTTCTCAAGACCCTCTGCGGTCATCTCAACGGACTGCGGCTCGAGCGGGAGAGCAACATCCACTTCCGTGGCATCGGCTTCCAGGACATGTTCAAGAGCTACCGCGGCGAGGTCACATACAACCAGGAGGTCGACGAGCACTTTCCGCATCTCACCGTCGGCGAGACGCTGTCTTTTGCCGCTGCCGCCCGCGCACCCGCAAAACTGCCAAGCGGCTTCACGCGCGACGAATACGTTGACACGACCGTCAAAGTGGCCATGGCCACCTTTGGGTTGTCGCACACCTACAACACGAAAGTGGGCGACAACTTTGTGCGTGGCGTCAGCGGCGGCGAGCGCAAGCGCGTCAGCATCGCCGAGATGTACCTGGGCCATCCCTGTTTCGGCGCCTGGGACAACAGCACGCGAGGGCTGGATGCTGCGTCCGCCCTCCAGTTTATCAATGCGCTGCGTCTGTCCGCCGATGCCAGCCACACCTGCCACGCCGTGGCTGCCTACCAGGCGTCGCAGACCATGTACGACCAATTCAACAAAGTCATTGTCCTGTACCAGGGCTACGAGATCTATTTTGGGCCCTCTGACGCCGCTGTGGCCTACTTTGAAGAGATGGGCTGGCAGCGCCCCGTCCAGCAGCCCGCACCCGACTTTCTCACGGCGGTCACGAACCCGGGCGAGCGGCGGCCGCGCAGGGGAATGGAGGCCAAGGTGCCGCGCACCGCTGTGGAGTTCGCCGCGTACTGGAAGCGCAGCCAGGCCAGCCAGCAGCTCCAGTCCGACGTTGCCGCCCATGAGGCGCAGCATCCGCTCCACGCTGGCGATGCGAACATCTTCCAGTCCCAGCACCAACAGCAGCAGGCCCGGCACACGCGGCCGGTCAGCCCGTACCTG
This sequence comes from Leptographium flavum, assembly GCA_963580335.1. Lineage (NCBI taxonomy): Eukaryota > Fungi > Ascomycota > Sordariomycetes > Ophiostomatales > Ophiostomataceae > Leptographium > Leptographium flavum. The sequence goes on from OY756936.1 coordinate 1,884,140, forward strand.
TTGTCCGTTCCGATGCAGGTGAGGATCTGCTTCCAGCGGGCCTACCACCGCATGCGAAACGACCTGCCCACGACCCTGTCCACAGCCGTGGTCCAGATCATCATGTCGCTCATCATCGGCTCCATCTTTTACAACTCGCCCAACAGCAGCCAGGCCTTTTTCCAGAAGGGTGCCGTCATGTTTTTTTCCGTCGTCATGAACGCCCTCATCACCGTCAACGAGATCCTCCTTCTCTACGCGCAGCGCCCCATTGTCGAGAAACACGTCCGCTATGCTTTTGTTCACCCCTTTACCGAGGCGCTCTCCAGCTCCGTCATCGACCTCCCCATCAAGTTCCTACGGTGCACGGGCTTTTCCATCGTCCTGTACTTCCTGGCCGACCTGCGTCGCGAGCCTGCGCAGTTTTTCGTCTTCCTCCTCTTTCTCCTTACCCTCGTCCTCACCATGTCCGGCATCTTTCGCACCCTGGCCGCCCTCACCAAGACCTTTGGCCAGGCCATGGCGCTCGCCGGCATCCTCGTCCTCTGTATCATTGTCTACACCGGCTTCACCCTGCCGCCGCCGTCCATGCACCCGTGGCTCTCCTGGATCCGGTGGATCAATCCTGTTTTTTACGGATTTGAGGCGCTCCTCAGCAACGAGTTTCACAGTCGTGAATTTGCTTGTTCCGCCTTCGTTCCGTCCTACGGCTCCGGAGACAACATGGTTTGCTCCGCCGTCGGTGCTGTGCCTGGCGAGACTTTTATCTCCGGCGACAGCTATATTTACAACAACTACCTCTACAAGTATTCTCACATCTGGCGCAACTATGGCATTATCTGGGGGTTTCTCATCGCCTTCCACACATCCTACCTCCTCGCCACCGAGTACAGGACCGGTACACAATCCCAAGCGGAAGCCTTGGTCTACCGGCCTGGCCATGCCCCCAAGCATATCCAGGAGAGCGCCAAAATGCCGGATGCGGAGAAGCTGGCCGGCGATCACTCAGCGCTGGAACTGTCTGAGCTCGAGAAGGAAGTCACCGGCCTAGATCGTCTGCCCAAGCAGACCGACATCCTGCTTTGGGAAAACGTCTGCTATGACATTCCCGTCAAAGACGGCACCAGACGTCTTTTGAACCATGTGAACGGCTGGGTGAAGCCGGGCACCCTGACCGCCCTGATGGGCGTGTCTGGCGCTGGCAAGACGACTTTGTTGGACGTCCTGGCTCAACGCGCAAACATTGGCGTGGTCTCGGGTGATATTCTCGTCAACGGCAGGGGCCTTGCCGCCAACTTTCCCCGCCGTACTGGCTATGTGCAGCAGCAGGATATGCACCTGGAGACGGCGACCGTGCGCGAGGCGCTCTGCTTCAGCGCTCTGCTGCGCCAGCCCCGGGCGACACCCAAGGCGGAGAAGCTGCAGTATGTCGAGGAAGTCATCGCCATGCTCGGGATGGAGGACTTCTCGGAGGCGGTGGTGGGCATTCTGGGCGAAGGCCTCAACGTGGAGCAGCGCAAGCTTCTTAGCATTGGCGTGGAACTCGTGGCCAAGCCCTCGCTGCTGGTCTTCCTCGACGAGCCCACCAGCGGGCTGGACTCCCAAAGCTCGTGGACGATCATGTGCTTCTTGCGAAAGCTCGCCGATCATGGACAAGCCATCCTGTCGACGATCCATCAGCCCAGCGCCCTCGTCTTCCAAACCTTTGACCGCCTTCTCATGCTCACCAATGGCGGGCGGACCGTGTACTTTGGGGAGATTGGGGACAAGTCACGGACGCTGCTGGACTACTTTGAGCGCCAGGGCGCCAGGCCGTGCGCGCTCGAAGAGAATCCGGCCGAGTATATCCTGGAAATGGTGTCTGGCGACAGTGCGTCAACGACGTCCGCATCGCCGTCCGCTTCCGCGCCAATCGCATGGCCAGCCTGTTGGAACACGAGTCCCGAGATGGCTGCTGTGGCGGCCGAGTTGGCGCAGCTGCGACAGCTGGCCGACGCCCCGCACCAGTCAACCGGCGACAGCAACAAAGAGGAGAACCATGACTTCGCCGTGCCGCTCGCGCAGCAACTGTGGCTCGTTACAGCCCGTGTTTTCCAGCAATACTATCGCCAGCCCGAGTACATCTTCTCCAAGTTCGTTCTCGGCATTGCATCGGGCCTTTTTATCGGCTTCTCCTTCTGGCAAGCCAATGCCTCGCAGCAGGGCCTCCAGAACGCCCTGTTCAGCATCTTCCTCCTCTGCTCCATCTTCTCCATCCTCGTCAACCAGATCATGCCGCGCTTCGTCCGGCAGCGCGCCTTGTACGAGGTCCGTGAGCGTCCGTCGCGCATCTACTCGTGGAAGGCCTTTATTGTGTCGCAGATTCTGGTGGAGATTCCGTGGCAGCTTCTCCTTGGCATATGTGCCTACGCATGTTTCTTCTTCTCCGTGTTTGGCACAGGCCTCAGCTCCGAGTCCATGGGTCTCATCCTCCTGTTCATCGTCCAGTTCTACATCTATGCGGCCAGTATGGCCCAGATGGTTATTGCTGGCGTCGAGCAAGCCGGCGTGGCTGCTATGCTCGCCATGCTGATGTTCTTCATGTCCTTTATCTTCAACGGGATCATGCAGCCACCGAGTGCGCTTCCGGGCTTCTGGATCTTCATGTACCGCGTGTCGCCATTCTCCTACTACGTCGGCGGCATCAGTGGGGCAGCCTTGCACGGCCGGAAAGTGGTGTGCTCAGACACTGAGCTCAGCGTCCTGGATCCGCCGGCTGGCCAGACCTGTGGCGAGTATCTGCAGCCGTACGCTACCGAAGCCGGGGGCACCGTGTACAACCCCAACGCAACAGCGCAGTGCCAGTACTGTTCCATGTCGGTGGGCGACCAGTTCCTCGCCACGCGCAATATTTACTACAACGAACGCTGGCGGGACTACGGCATTTTCATCTGTTACTTTGCCTTTAACACAATGGCGACCGTCCTACTCTACTACGTCTTCCGCGTTCGCGCCTGGGAGAGGAACATGAAAAAGGCGCAGAGGGCTAAGAAAGCCGAGGAAGAGAAGGCGGCAAAAGCTGAAAAGGTGTAACGCTATGGTGGCGCTGTTTATCGCCCATCATTCATCGTGGTTCGGTCCTTTGTTTCTTTGCCTTGCTTGTCTTTGATTTTTGGTTATCATCCGAAATTCTGTAACAGAACCGGTAAAAAGGAGTCCTGATAGTGTAGAATTTAGATCCCGTTGTGCATTATGTGCTTGGCGAGCCCAAGGTGGGAGCTGCGGAGACGAATGCGCTGCGGAGGCTTTCGTGGCAGAAGTGTGGGTTTTGGAATTGATGATTCGTTTTGTGAGTAACGTGATTTATAAGCGAGCCGAACATATAAGCGAGCCGAACACTTCTTGGCATAACGCGTCTTCCCTCTACCTAAACATCAATTCTTCCACAACCCAATATGTCCTCCTCTTCAAAGGAAGCCAGGGTGATTTTAGCCCTCGAAGCTCTTCAAAACGATAAGAAACTAAGCCTCCGAGCCGTGGCTAAGCTTTATAATGTGCCAGTTACAACCCTCTACGACCGACGCGCTGGCCGGCCTGCACGACGCGACACTCCACCCAATTCGAAAAAGCTCACTCCATCAGAAGAGGAGGTCATTGTTCAATATATCATTGAGCTAGTTGCGCGATCTTTTCCACCAAGATTGTGTGGTGTGGAAGATATGGCCAACCATCTGTTACGCGTACGCGACGCGCCCCCTGTCGGTAAGCTCTGGGCACACAACTTCGTCAGACGCCAGCCAGAGCTCCGGACGCGTTATTCGCGTCGATACGACTACCAGAGGGCCAAGTGCGAGGACCCAAAGGTTGTTGGCGAGTGGTTTGCCCTCGTGTGGAACGTCAAGGCCAAGTATGGCATCCTGGATGACGATGTCTACAACTTTGATGAGACTGGGTTCATGATGGGCATCATCTTTGCGGGCATGGTGATTACGACCTCGGATGGCCGTGGCAAGGCAAAGCTGGCCCAGCCTGGCAATCGCGAGTGGGCAACGGTTATCCAAGGCGTTAATGCCCTTGGCTGGGCTGTCCCTCCGTTCATTATCTTAGCCGCGCAGTATCACCTTGCCAACTGGTATACCGAGTGCGACCTCCCAGCCGACTGGCGCATTGCAACTACCGATAATGGCTGGACGACTAATGCTGTTGGCCTAGATTGGATCAAGCACTTTGACTTCTATACAGCACCTCGGACAAAAGGCAAATATCGGTTGTTAATCCTTGATGGCCATGAAAGCCACCACTCAACTGAATTCGAGCTCCAATGCCAGCAAAACAACATTATTACACTTTGCATGCCTTCGCATTCCTCTCACCTGCTCCAGCCACTTGATGTTGGCTGCTTTGGGCCGCTAAAGCAAGCATACGGTCGCCAGGTAGAAGACTTAATGCGCATGCATATCAACCATATCAGCAAGCTCGAGTTCCTTTGCGCTTTTCGCAAGGCCTTCTTTGCCTCTATTACTAAGAAGAATATCCAAGGCGGCTTTGCAGGTGCTGGCCTAGTGCCACACGATCCAGAGAGGGTGCTCTCTAAGCTAGATGTCAAGCTTCGTACACCAACACCCTCAATCTCACGAGCCGGCACCCCACCACCTTGGGTCTTCCAGACACCACACAACCCCCGAGAAGCCGACTCGCAGTCAACACTCATCAAGACTCGCATTACCAACCATCAAAATAGCTCCCCGACTTCGATGTTAGCTGCTGTGGACCAGCTTGCCAAGGGTACGAAGGTTGTAATGCACGAGGTAGCTCTTCTTCGGTCAGAGGTGTCTTCGCTCCGCAAGGCCAACGAGGCACTAAGTAAGCGCCGTAGAGCTAAAAGAACGCGCGTACAGCTTAAAGGGTCCCTTGCTGTACAAGATACACAGGAAGTAATAGGCCTAGGGGCTATGGGTGAGGAGGGAGTGCAAGAAATGCAGCCGGATGGTGGTGGTGCATGGGGGGTTCGTACGAGGGTTCGGTGCTGCAGTATGTGCGGCAAGCCTGGCCATAATGCCCGCACTTGCCAGGAGGGTGCGGAAGCATCTAATTCAGCTGCTTCTCATGTAATTATAGTTGATTCCTAGTGTTGTAGTGTAGCAATTAAGCATGGTTGTTACAGTGTGGTGGAGAGTGTTCGGCTCGCTTATATGTTCGGCTCGCTTATAAATCACGTTAGCAGAAAACAGTACGTATACTCTATGCCGCCATATTACACGTCCTGTGTCCCTCCAGAACAGAAAATGACGTTCCAGAAATCCTCGTCCAGCTCTTCAAAGACCGATGCCGGGTTCGGCATCAGCGCATCTTCATCCATGGGCATGTCTGGCTGGCCTTGGCTCGCTGGCCGGCTGCTCCCAGATACTTTGGTCAAGTACCACTGCCGGATCCACTTGACCTTGATGCTGTAGGCATGGAGAACTGACTGGTCACCTTCCTCTTCAAAACGTCTGCGCCGCTTGGCCGTCTGTGCGACAGCATCGGCCTCCTCGAGACGGTCGGCCATCGTCTGGCAGGCTGCGCCAAAGTCAAAGGCGGCACGCGCAAGCTGCGCACTCCAATCGGCGTCGTCCAACACCACGATGCGGCTAGCTGTCACAAAGGCAAAGGCCATGTACCCTGAGACCGGCAGCGGCATGGCGTTCAGCCTGTCTGCAGGGATGCTGGCGTGTGCCGCAAAAAAGTCTCGGACGGCCTGCAAGCAAGACGAGAGGGCTTCTGTCCGGCGGGAGGACTCCAGTATGCCATGCGAGCTTGGAGTAGGCCGGAGAAAGATGGCATATTCGTAGAGCTTGATCAGGGCGCCGTTGTAGAGGACCGAAAAGATGACTTTCTGTCAGTGCCGCCAACGATACGCGCAATAGGTGGTATTGTACGCACCATCTTTGGTGTCAACTGGAACACTTTCTACAAAAGCGTCCAGCTCCTTTCGGGCAATCGCCACGGCCATAAAAGCTGGAATTTCAAGGCCGCCTTGACCCTGGCCCAGGTGAACCAGGGACGCGGATACACGTGTGATCAGCTGCTGAATCCGGACGAGAGAGACGAGAAGTTGGTCAGAGTTGTGTTCGCGTGCTTTCGCCAAACTATCGCAGTACCGCTCCGTTGCGCTGCTATACCCAAATTCCGGCATTTTGTGGAAGAGAGTCGTCACACTGTGGTGTTAACTCTGGCAATACGGGGAAGAGGGCGACGTACATTGAGTTGAGATAGGACAGGCCGAGTAGGGCCCGTATATTGTCGAGGGAGTCAGAGCCCTTTTTCCGGTGTATCTTTGACTGGCGAATGGCATCGGGGAGAAAGGACGAGCGCGCACCCGGTTGCGCCAGGCCTTTGTCCAGACCGAGATCGAGATCGACAGCGAGGACAACAGCAAGCTGAAACAGATCTGTCACGGTGTGGCCGAGGTAAAATTGAAAGTCGCCCCTTGTTGTCAGCCGTGCCTGTCGGCACTTGCCGTGTTCCACCTACCAACTCAGAAAGACCAGAATGGCGCGCAGCAGCTCGAGACGCCTCTCCATTTTGACAATCATGGTCTGTGCGAGGTACTCTCGGAACCAACGCGAAACGGCCCGCTGCAACGAGGCTGTCTGCGGCAGGACAATCACAAGAATTGTGCGAAGCAAGAATGGCTCTGTCTCAAAGAGGTCTGCGGCGGTTGCCGTCCGTGCGAGAGGCACAAAGGGAAAATTGCACTGAAAAGATGCGCGATACAGATCCAGGGCATCGTCGGCTTGTTTCAGGTCGACGGAAAAGCCAGCAACGACGTTGATATGGCGATCCGGAATAAGTTCAAAAGAAGGGGGGGTCTCCGACGACAACAGATACGGAGTGCTTCCCCCTGGGTTATGGAGAATCGAGATGAGGCCATCGAGCTTGTCTTCCAGTTGGTTGATGCGCCTACAACTGTGAGAATCGCAACTGCAATGTCCGAAAAGACAAAACTTACGTAGATGGTCCTCTGCGCTTCCTGATCGTCAGCTCCGGCAGGGTACATTCGACCTGCAGTCGAAGACATCTGCCACGTTAATAACGGCCGTCGGTAGTCATCGGCCCGGAACTTTGGCGGGTTACGAATTACCTCTGGCAGCTTTGGCTTCCCGGTGTTGTCAGCCACTGGCATTTCATCTTGGACCGGGCGCAGTTTCCGCAGGCCCGAGGCCGGTGCCTCTGGGTATCGGGAGTCGAATTCTCGTCGTTGGGCATTGTGTACTTGGGTTGTGTACTTGAGGTGCGGCGCTCTGCAGGACAGGCGGGGAACCGATTTTGGAGCAACGTCGTGCGACGCCGGGAAGCAAATTAATTCCCGGCCCGTATTAATTGTGGGTCAAAAGGATCTTGAACCAATCAATAGGGCACAGTCTCCGTAGCTAGCGCCGGCTGCCGGCCGCCGGGCATTCCGACTCCGACCACGACACATATGTTTATCAGAGGTTGCGCTCAGGTCCGAGTTGGATTCCCACCAGATTCGACAAGAGCAAGATGTCTTCTTCTAGCACCAAAGGCCAGAGGCCAAAACCCGACAAACCAGAATACCCCAGCGGCACCAGCGCCCTTCTCATTGCCACTGGACTGTGCATGGCCGTGATTTGCAGTAATCTGGTGCGCACATCCTCTCGTGTAGTTTGTGCTTTACTGACTCTGAAATTTGCAGGACCGCTCAATCATCAGCGTCGCGACCCCAAAGATTACCAAAGAATTCGACTCGCTCGACGATGTGGGCTGGTACGGGTCGGCCTATCTGCTGACCTCGTGCTGCTCCCAGCTGATGTTTGGGAAACTGTACGTCTTTTACGACATAAAATTCCTCTTCCTCGGCTCCCTGTCTCTCTTTGAGGTCGGCTCCATCCTGTGTGCCGCAGCCCGCAGCTCGACCTGTCTGATCGTGGGACGTGCCGTCGCTGGACTGGGTGCCACGGGCATCTCGACGGGGGCCTTGTTGGTGAGTGAAGCTTCGCGCTGGCTGTTTGCGTGCTGACCTCTAGATTATTTCACACACGATTCCGGTGTCGAAGCGACCGGTATACACGGCCATGATTGGAGCCAGTATGGGTGTTACACTTGTTGTTGCTCCGTTTTTAGGCGGTGTTTTTACCGACAAAGTCACTTGGCGTATGTTGGTTGCAGGTACAACTTCACCAGGAGTATACTAACCGTCAAGGGTGGTGTTTTTGGATCAATCTCCCTCTCGGCGGGCTGACCCTGTTTACGACCTTTTTTTTTGTCAAGCTGCCAAAGAACAGCAACGAGAAAGGCCCTGCTACTTTCCGCGAGCTGCTCGGCAAGCTGGATATATACGGCAATTTCATCCTGCTTCCCGGCCTTGTTTGCCTGCTCCTTGCACTGCAATGGGGAGGCAGCACCTATTCTTGGCACAGCTGGAGGTGCATCTTGCTGTTGTGTCTCTTTGGCGTCTCTGCCGTTGTCTGGGCTGTTATCCAGCGGTACGGCGGCGAGGCCAGCACGGTGCCCATCCGTCTGCTCAGGATTCGGTCCATTGTATCGTCCACGTGGTTTGCGACGTGTCTCTTTGCCATGCTCTTTTGCCAGTCCTATTACTTTCCCATCTGGTTCCAAGCTATCCGTGGAGATTCGGCCTTCAAAGCAGGCATCAATATGCTGGCCGTAACGGCCGCAATGACAGTGTCTTTTCCCGTCTCGGGCATTCTAGTAAGCCGTCGTGCAGGTTGCACTCGAAACTTACTGACTCGCGCAGACTACCAAAATCGGCTCGTATGTGCCCGGCATGATTGTGGGCTCCGTGCTGGCTGCTGTGGCCAGCGGCCTCTCTATCCGGTTCGGCACCGATACTAGCATCGTCTACTGGGCGGCTACCCTGGTCGTGTCTGGGATCGGATTTGGCCTGGGCGGCCAGCAGTGCATGATGGTGCCGCAGACGATCCTCAAAGGCGGCGACATCTCTCTCGGGACATCCATCATCATGTTTGGCGAAACGCTCTCCGGAACAGTGTTCCTCTCGGTGGCAGAGAACATCTTCCAGACAGCACTGATCAAGCAGCTGCGCGCACGCGTGCCTGATGTGGATCCGGCGGTGATTATCAGCAATGGCGCCACCAGTCTGACGAGTACATTCGGGGACGTTTACGATACGGAAACTCTGCAGCAAGTCCTGCTTTCGTATTCTGAAGGTCTGAAGCCTGTCTGGATTCTGACGACTGTTCTTGGCTCGTTGAGTATCCTTGGGGCAGTTGGAACAGAGTGGGTGAATTTGAAAAAGATCGGTGAGGAAGAAGAGAAGGAAAAGGGACAGAAGGCAGACGGGGGGGTGAGAGCAGATGATGGTCGTGCAGTTTGATCATGGTATTGGCCCGACGGGCAAAAGTTTTATAATTAATTTTTGACAAAATCAGTTACAAAAATAAAAGATTTCGGTGGGATACTTCACTTTCAATGAATTCGAGACCGCTTGATACTTTAAAAAATACGGCGAAATTCGGTGTTTCGGAAAATGCCTTCGGCTCCACGCCTTAATACTCGAGGAAGAGGTGTGGTTTTTTACAACTTCTAAAATCTGAAGACGCCATCCTTATCTCTGACTTGGCTGCAAAATCCCCGGCGCTGACATCGGTCTGCTTCGGCCCTGGGTACAGTGCCTACACGGATGAGTCACGTGGCTACCGCACCAGCGAAATGGCTCCTGGGTTCATCGAACACATCTACAACGCGTGCCGGAGTGAGTATTTTTCTCAACTTGGCTTGATTGAGCCAATGGCATGCTAGCGGCACGGGCTGGCTTTCAGCTGAATGCGGTGCGTCAGGGGACAACAGACTTTGCCGTAATTTGGTACAGGATTCGTGAGCGCTGTGGTGTACAGAGGCAGTCACTGCCCAAGCTTTTGGTAGGATAGTTGGTGGAAGATGCGCGCCATAAACCCTCCAATATCAAACCTCATCTAGGGGGTTATCGACGCTGTACTCTAAAACCCTTTTGTTATCTTGCAGAAGCAGAACAATCGGCTGGGCTATGACCCACTTTTCTTTTTCCTCCATTTTATTTTTAGTTCTTCATGAGCCAAAGTGTAATTTATTGAGACATGCCAAGGTTGCTGTGGCAGTGCTACTGTAACAGTGTATTTATAACCTATTTATCGCAGCGGGAAGTCGAACAAGACCGCTATCGCGTCAGATGCTGATCTTTCCTCACAGGGTGTAGCTGCCACCAATGTCGACAAGGTAGGTGAGCGAGTTGAACTCGACGTCAATCTCCTTGATCTGCCAGTACCCTTTGGTCTTGGTGGTCTTCAGGACGGTAATGCCATTGACCGTTTCGTAGGCCGCGCCAAAGGTCGCGTACCAGCGCAGTGCAATGACGTCACAGTTGACAGCATCAATGGACTTCACCAGCAGCGGAGTCGGTTCGTTCGCCGCCTGGGCTTCCATAAAAATGGCCTTGGTCGCAAAGGTGGCTGAGCCCAGAGCCTGGCCAGAGAAAACATTGATGCTGTCCGAGTATTCGATAAAGTCGTCCGCAACGTACTTCGTGCCGGCTGCGGCGGTGTAGTTGGCGATCAGGCCCTGGTAGATGCTGACAACATTCTTGGCATCGTTGGCGGAAAGGCACGACTTGATCGTCCTGCTCTTCTCCATCTTCTCGTGCGGCGAGGCCAGGGCAGAGCCCAACAGGGTGGCAGCGAAGTAGGTAGAGAAGCGCATGATGAGTAGAAACGAGTGTAAAGTGATTGTGGTGTGTCTGTGAGTGCTGAGAGGACAATGTTGGGGATGTTGAATTACCATCTTTAACGGTATGTGAGGCGTCCTTTTATGCTTATTTCCATCCCTTCACCGCTGCCAAGTGTCTCGGTGAAGGCCTTGTAACAGAGACATATTCTGTGGCGTCGGTAATTAAATTGTCCCACCATACGGACGTCCGGCCTCGTTGAAAAGAAGCAAATCAATATGCCGTGGCACGGGGCTAAACGGCGGACTCGGTTTTCCAAATCCAATGCGAATATCTATGCGGTAATTTCCGAGCCGGATAGGATAACTCTATTCACTTGTGCCGGCGCTAGACAGATTGTAAAGAAACGCAGAGGGGCTACGGTAATGGGCATGTCTGAAGCCGTTGCCGATCGGTTACGTTTACCCGGCCGGACGCGTGGGGTTGTTTGTGAAAGCACCTACTGATATTGTGGCGTTGTGGCGGTAGGAGGATTCTCGTCTGATTGGATACAGTTCTCGCGCGGGGCGTAGCAAATGGGATCGATGACTGCCGTGCGCCTACCCTTGTCTTGGCAAAAAGTTTGTGGATATGAGCTATCCGGCGGCACGTTGATCCGCAAAGCAAACGGTTCACATGAGTACGTCGTGTAGTATCTAGATTCCACATGCATGATAGCGTGCCATGATCATGTGCAGCAACAGACGAGTGCACGCCAGCCGATCGGCCTAGGGTAGGATTCACTTGTGTCTTGGCTGTGCCAGTGACCAATTGACGGGTCGTTGTAGCAAAGAGCATGGCTTTGCCCGTGGTGGTCCGCGATTCTTGAATACTGGTTGTGATGAGTTCAAACAATCTTGACGATACAAAGTTATGCCTCGCGTTTTTCGTGTTTTGAACAAGATGTCGTCCAAGTATGAACCCTTATCCGACCTTTGAGCCTTGGCGATTCCACGATGCTTTAGTGTTGCCAACGCAATCGGCCCGAACATCCTTAGCATCCCATATAATTCGCAGCCATGAAGAATTTAGGCAGAATGAACACCCTGGAAAGTCGCCATTTTGGCGCCTCTATGCGGGGAAGCTCTCCATGGGGTATCTCGAGACCCCGGGGCCTGGACGGCACTGGTTCTTCCGTTACATGATAGGTTGAAGCCCGTTGAACGGGCCGAATCCGCGGTGCTATAAACGCCATCTGCGGAGTAGGCCCGAGAACGAGAAGATGGGTAGAATAGAACAACCGTCACGGGGGAGAAAATGGCTGGGCAGACCAGACGCTCGCAGAGGAAGACGGAAGTGCGGCACCGGCAGTGCCTGCGGGATCAGAAAGAGGCCTACATAAATCCTACCCCGGGAGGTTCTCGAAAAAACAAAACAAGAGAGCAATCTTGGAGCCACACGAAACCTTTACCATTACATCAATGCATTCGAAGATGTTTCGTGTTGGCCTCTGTGTTCTGGCTGGACTGGGCGTCGGACTCGCCCAGGACGTGATTGAGGACGACAGCTACTTTTATGGCCTCTCGCCGCCGGTCTACCCTGCTCGTCAGTCATCCGGTCTTCAGAAAGGAGCGTCTTCTAACAACATAGCCAATATCACGGGCACTGGCGACTGGTCTGTTGCCTTTGCCAAAGCCCAAGCCCTCGTGGCTCAGATGACGCTTGACGAAAAAGCGAGTCTTGCCTGATCCTGAATAACACATTACTGACTCTCCAGGTCAACCTGACGGCCGGCATCACGACCACGACCGGCTGCTCTGGACAAGTTCCGGCCATTGGCCGTCTGGGGTTTCCGGGCCTCTGCGTGACGGATTCTGGCAACGGCATTCGTGCTACGGACTTTGTCAGCACCTGGCCTAGTGGCCTCCACGTGGGCGCTTCGTATGTCCCCTGTCCGTTACGACACACTCTGGTCTGATACTGCCAAGCTGGAACAAGGGCCTCGCTCTGCGAAGAGGTCTGGCCATGGGCAAGGAAGCCGTCAAAAAGGGCGTCAACACGATACTGGGCCCCGTCGTGGGACCCATGTTCCGACTCGCCGAGGGCGGCCGCAGCTGGGAAGGTGAGCAAGTATCAAACACACCCGTGGCTGGACCGTCTAAGCGAGATAGGATTTGCTGCCGACCCGTATCTGAGCGGCTCTCTCGTTGCTGAATCGGTCATTGGCTTGCAAACCTCGGGCGTCATGGCCTGCGTCAAGGTACGTGGGCTTACTGCTGTACAGGGCCTGGCTGATTGGGAAAGCATTTCATTGGCAACGAACAGGAGACGCAGCGCAACCCGGAAGGCGACGTGGCGTCTGTTTCGTCCAACATTGATGATGCCACGCTGCATGAGTATTATCTCTGGTACACACCTCTGCTGTCCGTTCCCCTGGTGTTGGTGTAAGATGCTGACAAGTGGGTAGGCCGTTCCAGGAGGCTCTACGTGCCGGTTCGGCCTCCATCATGTGCTCGTACAACCGTCTCAACAACTCGTATGCGTGTCAGAACAGCAAACTGCTGAATGGCGTGCTCAAGGACGAGCTCGGATTCCAGGTGAGGGCTATTGCGTGGTTGGTGGCTGTGATCTTTCCGTGCTGACTCGCAGGGCTTTGTGATGACGGACTGGGCTGCGCTGCACGGCGGCTACGCTGCTGCCGAGGCCGGCCTGGACATGGCGATGCCCAATGCGGACGTGTTTTGGGGCGACAACCTGACCTTGGCCGTGACCAATGGGTCGCTTGCCCAGTCGCGCGTGGACGACATGGCCACACGGTACGTTGGCGCGTTGCGACAGCCCTCCGCAGTACTGATAGCGCAGGATTGTCTCTGCTTGGTACTTTCTTGGCCAGGACTCGTCCATCACAGACCCTGGCGTCGGCATGCCCACGGACTTGTCTGCGCCGCATGTCGTTGTGGACGCGCGCGACCCGGCCGATGCCCCCGTTCTGCTGCAACTGGCCGTCGAGGGCCACGTGCTGGTCAAGAACGAGGGCGGCTTGCCGCTGCAGCATCCGCGGGCCATCTACGTGGCTGGCTATTCGGCCCGCGAGCCGGACGAGAACACGCCGTCCGGCGACAATGGCTGGTCGAGCGGCGCGCAATCGTCGTTTGAGACGGTGGGCGACCTCGCCACCATGTTCTCTGCCGACTACAGCGCCTGCACGCGGTCTCCCACGGCCGCCTACAACGGCACGATTGTGTCGGGCGGCGGCTCGGGCTCGTCGACCATGGCGACCTTTTCCTCGCCGATGCACGCCATCCTCGACCGCGCCCTCCGTGACGGCACGCAGGTGTACTGGGACCTCTACTCGGCCGTGCCTACACCCTACACGTCCGCCGACGTCTGCCTCGTCTTTGGCAACACGTGGGCCACCGAGGGCATGGATCGTGGCGGCCTGCGCGACAACCTGACCGACACGCTCATCGAGACCGTTGCCGATGGCTGCGCCAACACCATTGTGATTCTGCACGGCGTGGGCGCCCGCATCGTCAACGCGTGGATCGATCATCCCAACATCACCGCCGTCGTCTTTGCCCACCTGCCCGGCCAGGAGAGCGGCCGCGCCCTCGTGTCGCTGCTCTATGGCGACGAGAACTTTTCGGGCCGCCTCACCTACAGCGTGCCACACAGCGAGGACGACTACGGTGCCCTGCTGTCGCCCTCGGTTGGCACGGGCGCGTATGCCCTGTTCCCCCAGTCCGACTATTCCGAGGGTGTCTACATTGACTACCGCCAGTTCGACGCGGCCGGCATCACGCCGCAGTACGCGTTTGGCTATGGCCTCGGCTACACGACGTTTGCCTACAGTGACCTGAGCGTCTGGAACTGTGCGGCTGCCAACGCGCTGAGCGCGTATCCGACGGGCCCCATCCTCCAGGGTGGCCGCACGGACCTCTGGGACGACATTGTGGCCCAGGTGTCGGCCGCCGTCACCAACACTGGCAGTGAGGCTGGTCAGGAGGTCGCACAGCTCTACGTCAGCATCCCCGGCGGACCGCTGCGTCAGCTGCGCGGCTTTGACAAGCGGGCCATTGGCGTCGGCCAGACGGCCAAGGTGACCTTTGCGCTGACCCGTCGGGACCTCAGCGTGTGGGACACGGTAGCCCAGGAGTGGCAGTTGCAGACGGGCAGCTACACGATCTATGTGGGGGCGAACAGCCGGGACCTGGCGCTGCAGGGCACCTTGGTTCTGTAGGGAATGGATCAGGCAACTCTCGCCAGTTTGTCCAGACAGCACCGGGAATTGCAGCCTGTTTCGGTGGCCCTCGGAAATTGTAGCCTCTTCCTACCAACAAGCCGAACGGGACGGCACGCGACGCGTAATTTTTACAGACAGCTGACAGGAAAATCGCAAGTGGTTGGCCAATGCCGAAGCCGGCCTCACCGAAGCGCTACGGCCGCGGCAGAAGGCCGCGGCATGCAGGATCGGGCATATTGTCCTCCACATTTGCATAGCGCCGATGCCATGCGGGGATCGCAGACCGGACATAGGACAAACCGGCCCAATCGGCCGTTGTGAACGATGGGCAGGCTCGACGCGCATGGGGGCTGCAATAGAAAACCGCGACGTAGCGAGACTTTTTCCATTGCAACTGCATCTGCATCTGCTTCTCCGTCCACCCCCAACCAACCTCTCCCACGACCAGCAACACCATGTCGTCGCCTCGCCTCAAGCTCGCCCTCTTCGGTCTCGGCCGTCTGGGCTCTATTCGGGCACGCATCCTCCTGACGCAGCAGCCGCGCGTCGAGCTTGTTGCGGTCTGCGACACGAAGCCCGGCGCCGACAAATGGGCCGCCGAAAACCTGCCCGCCTCGGTCCAGTTCTTTGCGGACCCCGAGGACTGCATGAAGAATGGCGGCGCCCAGGCCGTCCTCATTTCCACTGCCACCGCGACCCATGCCCCCCTGATCTGCCTGGCCTTTGACTATGACCTGGTGGGTGAATTGTGAATTGTGAATTGTGCATGGACAAGACGGAGGGTCCCCGCTAACACCACTAGCACGTCATGTGCGAGAAGCCCATCTCGGTGGACGTCGCCACCACAGAAGAGGTCCTCGCCAAGCTCGCCCAGAAGCCCCACCTGCGGTTCTTGCTTCCGTTTACCAAGCGATGTAAGCTCTTCGCCTTTGCACACTCGAATCGCAAGCTGATGATGCAGACGACGAGTCGTACCGCAAGACCAAGGCGATGATCGACAAGGGCGAGCTCGGCACGGTCCACGCCGTCGAGACGCTCAACATGGATCAGCAGGATCCCAATGGTACGTTTGGTGTCCTGCTCCTCCACCGTCTCCTAACCAGCAGGCTTCTTTGTCGCCTTCTCTGCCATGTCTGGCGGCGTCTTCGTCGACATTGGCATCCACGACGTCAGTCCGCTCTCTGCACTGGCCGCGAACCAAACTGACGGGCACAGGTGGACGTGGCGCGCTACTTGCTTCAGCCCGAGACCGGCATCACGAACCCCAAGAAACAGGTCAACCGTGTGATCGCCATGGGTCAGCAGGCCGTCTACGGCGAGCTGGCCAAATTCGGCGACTGCGACAACGGCTGGGGCATGGTCGAGTTTGCCAACGGCAAGATCTTCACGACCCATCTGGGTCGCACCCTGACCAACGGCTACGAAGCCTCGACACGTGTCTGCGGCACCAAGGCCCACGCGCTCATCAACGCCAACTCGGTCATCGACCGGGTCGAGATCCGCGACGTCTACGGCGTGCGCACGCAGACCACCCCGGACGCCTTTGCGCTCTACGAGAAGTCGTTCCTGGTGGACATTGCCGAGTTTGCCGCGGGTGTCCTCGACGGCGGTTCCTTTACCTGCACGCCGGAGGATGCGTACGAGGCCGCCAAGATTGTCTCTGCGCTGCAGCACTCGTTCCGCACCGGCGTCCCCGTCTACTTTGACGACGAGGGCCGGCCGATCCTGCTGCCGGCTGCCAAGAAGTAGTTTTTGCATGGAGAAGAGGTGGAAAATCCAAAGACCAGAGACGCAATAGAATTCGTGTCCGCAGCAAGCCTTTTCATTCCTGGCCACTATTCTAGTTGACATCCGGCATGGCAGTGCCGTCTTCCCACCAAGAAAGACTGTTGTTTGTAAACGACTGGAAACGTTAGTGAGCCCGCACCAGTGGTCCGTCCAATCCTGCTTTTCCATCTATGCATTTCTTACATTCGGCTGCACATTGCCTTGCGCCAGATCGTACAAAATGATCGGATCCCAAAAATCGTGCAGCTGAATGCGTTAGATCTCGTACAGAGCTCCGACAGACGCAACTCACAAGCTCATCCGTCGACTGCGGAAGCGACTGGGCGGCCGCCACCAGTGCGTCGTTGGGGGACAAACTCGACGTCTTGGCCGTGCGTGAATCCGCCAGGCCCGGGAAAGACGATGTGATGTAGCGATTCTGGTCTGCTTGCTGCACAAGCCGCGTCCGCCAGCCGAGCAGCTCGACATCGTCGCCGTCTTCCTCGCTCGATCGACCCAGCGCTCGCCCCACATCGCCGGCGGACAGGGCTTCTTCGACCGAGGCGGCAGAAATCTTGGCCGATGCGCGCGCCCGGAGCTTGGACAGCCAGTGGAGGTTCTGCTGGTAGCGCGGCGTGCTGGCGCTGTGGACCAGCGAGTTGAACAGGGTAATGGCCGCATCGATCTGGGAGAGGACAAACGAGGCCATGGCATGTCCGGGGTGGCGCAACACCAGTGTCCCCAAGCACAGGGCGGACCCAAAGACGTGGAACTGTGGTGTGAGCTTCTTGTGCTTCCTGCGCACCGATCGTAGAAAGGCTGCCATCCTACCCAAAAGTTCCACTGCCTCGTGCTGACCGCAGGAAAGCGGGTGTGGATGTCGGTGACGATGGCAATAATCATCTGTCATTAGACGGGCCTTGCATGGGACAGGATCAGGCGTACTGCACAGCGCTCGATGACGGCAAAGAACGAGGGCGCATAGAGAGACTTTTCGCTGACGTCCACGTCATCATAGAGGGCCTTTGCGTAATACGGCCGGTGGAGGTTGATGACGGTTTCGCAAATATTGAGCGAGAGATTGGCTTGCTGCGGCGTGTGAGTCTCGGCCACAACCGCACAAGGACACTGACTTGGAAGGATATGGTCATGGACCGGCGCGACGGCTCCGGCGACGCGTCCATCGCATCCTCTAGACGGGGATAGCGAGACGGCATGGCGATAAAGGCGGCGCGACAGCAAAGGTGGAAGGGAAGGCTTTGTTCAAATTCGGAGCTGTAGGGTTAGTTTGGTCCCAGTAGGTCCAAAGGGGGAAAGACGGAGAAGCTACAGTTTTTGGTCCAACTCGGTGACCTCGGAGTAGGGCGGCCGTCGAGCCTTCATCGCCATGTTGAGTATCCTGCGTCGTCAGGGCTGCGGCGGCACGGTCACGACGACACTTACATGGCCGACATCTGCGACAGCTCAAATCGCATGCGATAGTAATCCTTGCCGCCATTGGCGTTGGTCGACTCTGGAAAGATGGTATCGCAGTGGTCCGGGTTGATGATGCAACTTGGAGATTAGAACAGTCCAGAAACAAAACAGAAAGAGCACCCGTACGGCCGTGAGAAGCAATGTGCCTGGAAGGTGTCGGCGGCGTTGCACTCCCAAAAGACCTTGCGTCTCTCTTCGACAGTATTCGGTGGCAAGTTCCATCGCGCCCCGTCGCGGTGCATTCCCATCTGTCTGTCAGCCCGTGTCTTTCCAGGGAGCAAAAGGGCGTACTGCCTGAATGAGCCGCATAACTAGGCCCCAGAGCAGCCAGGCCTTGTCGTCATGGCGGCGTTCATCTGATTGGCTTTGTGTGTTAGAAAGCAGGGAGGAGGTGGCGGTACAAAGGGCCTACAAATTCATGTGGGCCATTAAATGCTACACTGTCAGCGGCGCCACCCGGATGGCAGAAGAAACATACCAGAGTCTGCACGCCGGCGACAGTGTGGGTGGAGAGAAAGTCGCCTTTCACCAGCGCCATTTCAGACAGGTGCAGCCATTCCTCTGCGGACGAGTCGTTGATGGGCATTTCAATGTTGTACGTAGTGCCGGTGGCCAGGATGATGAATACCAGGGCAAGCTCCTGGCAGTTGACAGGCGGGGACAGGGTTCCTCCAGCAGCAAGCGCATAGACGCGATCAAAGGTATTCTTGAAGCGGGCTCTGGGCGCGACGTCGTAGCTGAACGGTCAGAAGATGCACAAACGCAGGAAGAGCATACCTACTGCCACGCGCAGTATCGATAGTACGAGTCGACCAGGGTCCACGCCTCGTCCGCCGGCGGCAGCTGGTCCAGCAGGTGTCGGGTTCGGATGTGGGCGGCAGAGACGTTGAAGGGAAAGGCAATAGTCGCTGCTTTGAACTGCGGCTGCTGGGTGACCTGGAACGATTCCGGCGGCGGCGGAAAGCCCGGGGGGATGCCCGATGGGAATCCGGCAGGGAATCCCGGCGAGGGGGAGCGCGTGACGGACGGGGTGCGCGAGACGTCGTGCATTTGGGACTTGCGGTTAGCGGAGAGATATACGATGAGAAGAACGGAGAAAAACAACACGCACGTTTTTCAGCCACTCGCTTCCTGCGGTCGGGCCCAGATACTTGGACCGGCCGCCGCGGCTCATCATCAGCGTGCCATAGGGGCCACTCTGCTCCGCATTGTCCAGAGATTCGGGGGCAGACCGGGTGAAGCTTGCGGTCGACAGCCTCGGCGTCCTGCCGGACGACACGGTCAGAGGGCCCGGCGTCAACATCGCCTGGGGATTGTGCGATTCAATGGCGTTGGGCAGAGGCGGGTACTGGACCGCATAGCCAGAGGGGTGGCCAACCGGCTCCGCGGGTGCCGGTTGCGCGTCCGAGGGCCGGCTAGAGCGCAATGAGCATTTTTCCACGACGGGAGAGGGGACGACTGACCGACTGGAAGCGTCGGCTACAGGCGTGCAAAACGCGACACGTCGTCGGCGGACACAGTTGGAACAGGGCACTGCACTGTAAGTAACCAGACAGCACGACGGGACAGCACGACGGGACAGCACGACAGACCCTTTCGGTCGCAGCGCATCTTGAGCCGACGGCATTCTGATGGTCCGTCAGCTTTGCCTTGGCAGCACTAGGCCGGACGATCTACCTTTGCAGCTGAAGCACGGCCGTTGCTTTCGCGGCTTCTTGGCCGGCTTGGTGGCTTCGTCGGGGTCCCCAGCGCTGCACGTGTGGCTTGTGCCTCGGTCGGACGTGGCCGCACAGGCAAGTCCGGGCTGGTTGGGCATGTTGGGCGTGTCCGATAGGAAAAGGAGTGATAGGAGCAAGAGAGCAGCGCATCGGATTAAATGGCCGAGGGAAGGAATACCTGACCGGACCATACTCGCCCGCCGCGGCGGGGTATGCCCCATGGGGAATAACGTAGCATTGTGGAGAGCAATTTTCTAGCTCAGAGGTGTGGAGCAGTATGTGAGTGGAGCTCTGGAGCTGGGAGCGCGTAAAGAGGTCCGAGCACGGAGAGAGCACGAGGAACACAATGCAAGGGCAGAACACACTTTTACTGGAAGCTAGGCAAATAGGCACAGAGGCAGCTAGACAGTGTACGGCGGCAGGGAGATGCCCTCCTTCAGGGCCTTGAGCCGCATGGCCAGCAGCTTCGAGTGGAAGCGCGTGTACGGCAGGAAGCCGACCATGATCCAAAAGTTTGGCACGCCTGTCTCGCGGTAGGCCGTCTTGTACTCGCCCTCTTCGTCGATGCCCCAGATCGGGCCGACGCGGTTGGCAATGTCGTCGCCCAGCGTGGCGCGGACCGACTCGATCGTGTTGGAAAAGCCGGTGGCAAAGACGACCAGGTCAAACTCGCGCTCCCGGCCGCCGCTCAGCACGACCTTGTCGCGCGTGAAGCGCTCAATGTAGCCCGGCTCGACCTTGATGCGGCCCTGGATGATCTCGTCACAGGCGCCGGCGTCAAAGTAGAAGCCGCCGTTGCGCGTCTTGCCGAGCGTCGCGTTGCCCGTGCCGCGCTGGCCGCGCCAGGTGCGTAGGCCATTGGCGTGGAGGCCGTCGAGCAGCTCGCGGTCCAGGTCCTCGAGCACCTTGGCGTTGCGCCGGCTCAGCTCCTCGGCCGGGCCGACGGGCAGCGCGAAAAAGAGGCGGTCCTGCTCCTCCAGCGGCGGGCGGTCGCCGTCGGCATTCGGGGCGTAGTTGCCAATGGCCCGGGGGACCGAGTGCGTCAGGGACATGACGTACGTCGGCGACCGCTGCAGCAGCGTCACGTCAATGCCGCGGCGCGAGCAGTCGTAGGCCGTGTCAAAGGCCGACGACGAGCTGCCGACAACGCACACCTTCTTGCCGACAAAGGCGCGCGAGCTATCGTGGGCGGTCGAATGGCGCACAACGCCCTGGAAATCGGCCATTCCCGGCACCTCGGGCGTCATGGGCATGCCGCAGAGAGACGTCGCCATCACGACGTACTTGGGGTGCAGCGTGCGCGTCTCCTTGCCCTGCTTGTTGACCACCACGGTCCATGCGCCCTGGGCGTCCTGCTGCGCCGACACGACGCCCGACTTGCACCACACCTTGAGCTCCATGGCCGAGGCGTACCACTCCATGTAGTAGCCCTGCTTCTGCGCCGGCGTGTACGACGGCCAGTGCTTGGGGTAGGGGAAGTACGGCAGGTCGTCCTGCCAGTGGGGGAAGTGCAGCGACAGGTACTCGTAACGCTTCTTCCAGATGTCGCCCACCTCGTCACTGCGCTCGATGACGAGGCTGTCCATGCCGAGGAACTTGCAGCGGGCGGCAAGCGCGAGTCCACTGCGGTGCCGTGTGAGCAGGGGATGGATGCAGCAAGAAGCGCAAGCACGGCACGACTCACTTCTGACCGCCACCAATAATCAGAATTTCCGGGTCCGCCGCATCAATGTCTGCCGCCAGCTGCTTCGCCCACGTCGTGGGGCCCGTCATGTGCCCGTTCAGTGGCGGGATCTCGGGAAAGGCCTTGAGCTTCTCGGCCACGGTGTGCATCGTGTAGATCTTCCAGCCCTCCTTGGTCAGGACCGCGTTGATGACGGCAGACGAGACCACCACCTCCGTCTCAAACGAGACGATAAACTGCAGCTGCGCATAGTCTGGGTAGGGACGGTCGATCTTGGGCGCCGGTGTCAGAAAGGCATAGTTGGTCGCCTTGGTCTGGGGAAAGAGGTCGGTGGCCGCCTTGAGGATGGCCGGCTTGAAGTTGAACGTGCGGTAGTCCCACGAAAAGGTCAGTTTGTCACGCCAGTACCCTGCCACATGAGTCAATCGGACATGCTGTGCGCGGACGGCAAGGCGACGCACCGTAGTCGAGAAACAGGTTGGCAAAGGCCGTCGCATCGCCTCGACCCGTGGCGTCCGCCAGTTGCGCCACGATGCCCTCGGCCTCTTTCTGTGCGTCGCAGTCGGCGGGAATCGTAACTCCCAGAACGTCCGACGTGGGCAGAGCATGGTTGTACTTGAAATCGTACATGAAGTCGTCGGCCACAGGGGGCTTGAAGTCGGCTGCCTGCTCGACATGGAGCGCACGGCCCTTGGTCACCACAGGAACGTCCGCCTGGGACGAAATCAGAGAGCCTGGTGCCATGTTGCCGTCGGTGGATTGCTGCAATGAAAAGAGTCGTGGAATCTGAGAATGAGAATCCTCGCTGTTGTCGAGATAGTTTGGCCTTCTTCAGACATGCATTTGCCGTTTTAATACACAACAGTGCCTGCTGTATTCGGGAAACGGCTCGCGCAACGTACATCGGGCAATGCAGACCACGGCCGATTGTGCATCGGCCGAAGCCGGTCGGAGCCGCTGCGCCACTTGTGGGGTGAAAAGACCGGCCGATGGTCAGGGGTCACAAGTCCGATGTGGGGCGGCAGCACGGCATTTCCGACATTGGAGTCCGCGAATACGAGGCAGGCCCGTGGTCTTGCTCATACATAGCTACAAGCTCCACTACCTCGCCCTCGGGGCCGCCTGCAATTGACACCAGTTCTGTCACTTTCCCCGACATCTTTGCAACATGGCGCCACCGACGCACTTCCAGCTGAATACGGGAGCCAAGATTCCCGCTGTCGGCCTCGGTACGTTCTCGCCGTCTGGAATCTGCTGTTGCTGACGTTTCAGGGACATGGCAGTCCAACCCCGGCGAGGTCAGCAAGGCCGTTGCCTTTGCCCTCAAGGAGGGCTATCGCCACATTGACGCTGCCCTGTACGTTCCATTGTTTGTAGCCAAGAGACATGCTAACAAGTTTAGTATCTACAGTACGCTTCTGGCTTCAAAAGTAGCAGCAGCCAATTAACAAGCCAGAAAACGAAAACGAGGTTGGCCAGGGCATCCGCGACAGCGGCGTCCCGCGCGAGGAGATTTTTATCACCAGCAAACTGTGGAACACGCATCAGGGCAACGTCGCCGAGGGCCTTCAAAAATCGCTGGATGCGTTGGGCGTCGACTACCTCGATCTCTACGTGCGCAGACTTTCGCCGCCCTTTACACCGTCAACGCTGACAGTTCTAGTTGATTCACTGGCCTGTGCGGCTGGTTGCGGTACATGGACATTGCCCGCGCGGAATTCGCATCGAAGAAACTGACGGTGCAGAACGAGTCGAGCGATCTCCTTCCCGTCAATCCGGATGGCAGCCGCTCGGTGGACCGGTCGTGGGACCAATGCGAGACTTGGAGGCAAATGGAGGAGGTCTACAAATCGGGCAAGGTCAAGGCGATTGGCGTGGCCAACTGGTCGATTCCATACTTTGAGGAGCTGCGCAGAACCTGGACCGTCGTGCCGGCCGTGAACCAGGTTGAACTCCACCCGTTCCTACCGCAGCACGAACTGCGGGCCTACTGTTCCAAGCTAGGCATCCTTCTCGAGGCGTATTCGCCACTGGGCTCGACAGGTGAATTCGTGTCCGACTTGACCTGATGCGACACATGCTGACTGCTCCCAGGAGCACCGATCATGGCGGATCCGGACATCCAGCGGCTGGCCGACAAGTACGGCGTCCCGGCCGCCACCATCCTGATCAGCTACCACGTCAACAAGGGCGTCGCGGTGTTGCCCAAGTCGGTCAGCGAGAAGCGGATTTCGAGCAACAAGAATACGGTGTCCATCTCCGACGAGGATATGGCGTTTCTCGACGGCCTGGCTGCCCAGGGAAAGGCCAAGCGGTTGAACACGCCTCTGTGGGGGTTCGACCTCGGGTTTGCAGACTGGTACGGTCCGGTCAAGACCGCTTGAGCCGATACCGCTCTAGATAGTATTCAACTATAACTCGAGACGTGTCTCCGCAATTCTTTGTTGACGCATGTGAATTGGGACAACAGCCATGTATTCCGTGGACTCCTCAACTGTGTAGACCGGCATGGCTCAGCTCGCTGTGTCGTACACTTACGTCTTGCCGGACATTTCCTTCACCACTGCATGGTGCTTCCCTTTGCCCTCCAATGTCTGGCGAGGAATGACTGTCTCCGCAACCAGGCCAGCATCTTGTGGCGAGAAGCATGGTGCTCCATGTGACAGAATCTCACTACGCTACATGAATGGCACGCTGCCGGAACAGGAGAGCAGGTCGGCCGTCTTGGAGGCATTTCGTCCGACGACGCCTTTTCTCCCCAAGATCAGTATGTCCGGGCCAATCAGTCGCGGTAGCCGCCATAACGCCCCGCCCGAGGTATTAGTAAAATCCGGGGTCTGGGGTCCCCAGACACTACTACCGAGCCAAACCGCGTGTATAAACAGCTCTCTTGCCCCTTCTCACTCCCAGCTTTCCCTTCTTCCATCCAACACAGCCCATTCTTCACGCATCATTTTCAAAATGGCCTCCGCCCTAACGGACGACACTCCTCCCTCTCTCCACGATGAGAAGACCAACTACCGCGCCGGTGGATCGCCCATGTCCAACATGGTTGCCAATGCAGCCGCCGCCACCGGTACGTGGTCCTTTGTGCGATAAAACGCGTGCTAATCGCGTGTAGACAAGGAACACAGGATGAGTCTGATAGAGGGCGTCCGGCTGTACCCCAAAGCCATCGCCTGGGCCGCGGTGATCTCGGCCTGCTGCATCATGGAAGGCTTCAGCATCGCGCTGATTGGCAACTTTTATGCGTTCACACCCTTTAATGAAAAGTTCGGCGTCATGGGCGCCGATGGGGACTACGAGGTCTCGGCGCAGTGGCAGGCCAGCATTTCTAATGGTGCCCAGTGCGGCCAGATCGTTGGCCTCTTGCGTATGTGGCCCGACACAGCCTTGTCTCCCCTTGCTGACAAATGGATCCAGTCACGGGCATTTGCGTGGAGCGTTTTGGGTATCGGCCCTTTATCCTCAGCTGTCTCGTGTACCAGGCCGGCATCATCACCCTCTTCTTCTGCGCTACCAGCATCAAGATCCTGATGGTGGCCTACTGCCTTGCCGGCATTGCCTTTGGTGTCTTCATGTCGGGTGAGTCCAAGAGCACAGCGCCAAGACGTGGTCTAACTCTGGCAGTTGCCATCTCCTACGCTAGCGAGATCTGCCCCGTTGCCCTGCGGGGCTATCTCACCACATGGGGCAACTCGTGCTGGGGCATTGGCCAGCTCTTGGCCATTGCCGTCATCCGCAGCATGTTTGGACGCACCGACCAATGGTCCTACCGGATTCCCTACGGACTGCAGGTAGGGAGGCTCTTCTCCCCGGCTCTTGACCGTGCTGACCGCTAGTGGATGTGGTTTCCCCTGCTCATTGTGGGCATCTACTTTGCTCCCGAATCGCCCTGGTGGCTTGTCCGCGTGGGCCGCTACGAAGAGGCCAAGAAGAGCCTGCTGCGCCTCACCTCGCCCAAGCGCGACACGACCTTTGATGCGGACGAGACGGTCGACATGATCCGCCACACCAACCAGCTGGAAAAGGACCTATCCGAGGGTGCCTCCTACCTCGACTGCTTCCGCGGCGTCAACCTGCGGCGCACCGAAATTGTCTGCATGCTCTTTGTCTCGCAGAACTTTGCCGGCAACACATTCTCCAACTACTCCACCTACTTCTTTGAGCAGGCCGGATTGACTGGCGTTGTGCCCTACGACTTTGCTCTCGGACAGTACGGCCTCAACACCATTGGCGCCTTCTTTGTCTGGACATTCATGGCCTGGGGCGTCGGCCGTCGGACACTCTTCCTCTGGGGCATGTTTGGTCTGTTCATCACCCTCCTGACCGTAGGCTTCGTCGGTCTCGTGCCCAACGAGAATGCGTCGGCCATGGCGACTGGCTCGCTCATGATCGTCTGGGCCGCTTTTTACCAGTTTTCCGTCGGCACCGTCACCTTTTCGCTCGTGGCCGAAATGTCGACGCGCCGCCTCCAGGTCAAGACCGTGGCGCTCTCGCGCGTGGCGTACAACATCTCGGCCATTATTGTCAATGTGCTGACGCCCTACATGATCAATCCGACGGCGTGGAACTGGGGCAACTATGCTGGCTTCTTCTGGGCCGGCACGACGGCCTTGATGATCCTCTACCACTACTTCCGCCTGCCGGAGCCGTCTGGACGAACATTTGCCGAGATGGATCTACTGTTTGAGCGCCACGTACCCGCGCGCAAGTTCAAAATGGCAGATGTCAATGCTTTCGATGTGGCCCTAGACGGCGATAAGCCAGAAGTGGCCCATGCGGAGGAGGTTTGAAATTGAACTAGTTCATATGTACAAAACCGGTGGAAGAGTGTGGGGGAATGGTGGGGGGTCACGTGATCCACCATTCCCGAGAATCCCCATCTTTTGCCTTATCTGTATCATATGGATCTTATCTGTAAAGTGGGCGCTATCTGCGTGATACACAATTGCTGTATCCAATATACTACCCCGCGAGAATCACCGGAGCACAATCATGGACGCTGAAGTGGGATGCATTGCTTATTGCTGATTGTCCAATTCTCTTCCTGATTCTGTACATGTTTGCTTTTCTGTCGTGGTCCTCACCGCCGCTTGATGCCGACCCAGCACTCCTCGGGCTTCTTGCTGAAGCCCTCGTGCGACAGCAGCACCGGTTGGTCCAGGCGGAAATCGTAGCGCCGGAAGGCCGTGCCAATGATCAGGGCCAGCTCCATGTGCGCCACATTCTGGCCGACACAGGCGCGCGGGCCCCAAGAAAAGGGGTTGAAGCCGATGCGCTGGCGCGGCGTCAGGCGCAGCCAGCGGTCCGGGTTAAAGTCGTTGACGTCCGGGCCCCAGATGTCGGCGTCGTGGTGGATGGTAAAGCTCGGCACCGACAGCACGGTGCCCACGGGGAAGTGCTCTGGGCCGTACGAGACGCCCTCGGGCGCCGTAACAATGCGCGGCAGGCCAAGGGCCGAGGTCGAGTGCAGCCGCATGCCTTCGTCAACGCACTGGCGCAAGAAGACAAGGTTCTTGACCTGCGCATGCGAGGCCACAGCCGTGCCGGCAGGAATAGCGGCGTCAAGTTCGGCCTGCAGGCGCGGGACAATGGTGCCGGGACGAGCACGCTCGCCATGCAGAATCCAGTAGACGACGGCACAGGCTGTGTTGGAGACGGTGTCGGAGCCAGCAATGAGTTGGGTGAGCGCCTCGGAGATGAGCTCGTCACGCTTAATCGGCTGGCCATCCGAGTCCTTGGCGCGGCACAGCATCTCGAGAATGT
Source organism: Leptographium flavum (assembly GCA_963580335.1). Lineage (NCBI taxonomy): Eukaryota > Fungi > Ascomycota > Sordariomycetes > Ophiostomatales > Ophiostomataceae > Leptographium > Leptographium flavum. Next base: position 1,911,415 of record OY756936.1, read on the forward strand.
CGTGGCGGCCCTGGGCCTTGACGGTGCCGTCCTTTTCCATGGCGTTCTGGTCGCCGAGGCGCTTGTCGACAGCGGCGACGGCAATTCCGTGCAGGTTGACGACCGACTGGAGGCCGCGCGAGAAAAAGGGGTCCGGCAGGTGGCGGGCAAAGGGACGGATCGCGGGCAGCAGCCCGATTGTCGAGCTGACCTCGCCGCGGCGGTTGAGCGTCTCCGCACCGGGCACGTACGTCGTCGGGCGGCCGGGCAGCGTGCTCTCGCACTCGTCGCGGCCGCGCATGACCATGCCAAAGGGCGCGCCAAAGGCGAGGTCGCCGATAATGTCAAAGGCGACAAAGGTGCACCAGGGCATCATGTTGATCTGCGCGTAGCCGGTGCTGTCCGGGTGGTCGGCCATCTTGTCCAGTTGGCCGACCCAGCGGCCCAGGTTGTTCGTCATGTGCGGCTCAAAGTCCTGGACGGCGCCGGGTGAGAAGGCGTGGGCGACAATCTTGCGCTTGCGGCCGTGCTCGGCGCGGTCGCGGACATTGAAGACGCCGGGGACGCCCGAGACAAAGGCATTGTAAAAGTAGCTGATTCAGTCAGCCAGCCATCAAGGATACGGACGCAGCCTGACGCACTCCTTTAGGAACCCATTGCCATGGGCATACACGACCCGAAGGCCTTCTGGCGTCGCAATCGACACATGGTTGAAGCCGACACGCACGACCTTGCCATACTTGCGGTGGGCATAGTCCACCCAGGCGAATTTCTGGCCTTGCCGCGCCCCCAGCGCCAGCCACAGGTTGCTGAACTTGCCGACAAATGGGCCGGGAATGTGCTTAAGGTGGCGGTACGTCGTAAAGTAGGGCACGATCCAGTAGGAGATGACCCAGGCCGGCAGCATCAGGCCGGCCAGGACAAGGTAGTAGATGAGCTCCATGGTGAAGACAGAGTCCAGAGGAAGAAATGGCTGCCAATGCAGAGTCGAGAAAGTCCTTGCCGTCGACTGCCTGATATACTTGCCCCTTGACTTCTCCGTTGGCTCTCCATTTCGAATCCCCCGTTTTGATTGGCCGTCTTATCCGTCCAATCCCCCACTTATGCATCTCGACCTGTGTCTCGGCCGAGGGTTTATCGACCCGGGTGTCTGTCCATCGTGAGGTCTCGCGTTTGTCAGCCCTCTTGTCGGTGTTTCGCCTTTTGTTTAGAGTCCTCATCGTACATTGTGTACATGGCGTCATGGCAACATAGCAGACCACGTCACCAACGTTGCATGGCGATGAGGTCGGGAATCCCCGATTCCGATAGGTTGTTGCCGCGCAGGATGCCGAGAAGGCAAAACATCTCGCAATGCCCCTAATTTCCATTCCAATTGTTCCGCCTTGTTTTTCCGTTCTTCTTTGCTTGTTTCATCCGCACTGATCGTGCCTTCCCCTTTCGGCATCTATGTACTGCTTCTGCTACATTGTGCTTGCCTGCCGGCCAACGTCTCCACTTTTCCCCAGGGGCTTTTTTTCGCGGATTTCCTTTTTCCCCTCTTATCTCCCCGACCGTTTCGCCTTCTCCCCCTCTCCACCACTTTTTCTCGAAGCGAACCGCGAAGTTGTTTGGCCTCGTGCTTATCAGTTCTGTGTGTATCGAGCGGAAGCGCTAGGCAGCGACCCGCGCCTCGGGCGATTTGCGATTTGCGATTCGCGATTTGCGATTTGTGCGCGACATTGCTGCGATCCGAGCTAAGACGGATTGGACGTGGCGTCGCCATTTTCGAAATAGCAACAAATCGAACGCCGACGCCCCGATGAACCGCGCCCGGCCCTACAAGTCGCGACGCAACCGACCATGCGACCTATGCCGGTCACGCAAGGCGGCGTGCGTCATTGCGAGCCAGCCGCCGTGCGATTTGTGCCGGGCCAAGGGGTTGCCCTGCACGTTTGTCCGCGGTCCAGGCAGTCGGCGGCGGCAGAGCGACTGTCCGTCGGCGGGGACGACGTCGACCGAGGGGATAGCGTCGATAGAGAGCATCGACGGGGCCGAAGGGGGGGAGGGGACTGACGGGACCGACGCCACCGTTGTCGACGACACGATTGTGGCGGCGTCCGGCTTCAAGACCGAGGACCTCCATGAACATGGCGCGCTGGAAAGCCGTTGCGACAGCCATCCTGCCAACGGCGACTGCTCTGTCCACTCTGTCCACTCTGTCCACTCTGTCCACTCTGTCCACTCTGTCCGCTCTATCCATTCCAGTCATTCCGCTAGTACCTCGCTTGAATCCACAGCTCGGCCCTACCGCTTCGTCGGCCTCGCGGGCGAACTCGACACCTACCTCCTGGCCCGCCGCCGCCCCGACGACTCGCTGCAGTCGGCCTCGCCCTTTACCGGCGTCACCTACCACTACACCCGCGCGCTCGAAGCCGGTCTCGCAGCGTTCGAGCCGCCCGACGTGTTTGCCGTTGCGACACCCGACCTGGTGGCCGGGCCCGATGCCCAAGAGGAAGCCGAAGTCCGGCAGCAGCTCGACCAGCTGCGCCAGCAGTTTGTGCGCCTCGTCCCCAACCTTCTCGCCCGCCAGCTGCTGCAGCTCTTTGTACGCTTTGTCCGGCCTGCGTTCCCCGTCTTCAGCCGACACCAGGTGCCCGATACCGACGCCGCCGTCACAGACGTCGCTCTGTCGCTGCTGGCTGCTGCCTGTGCTGCCGCCCTGCCCTTTGTCGCCTACGACGACGCACTGTGCGTGATCGGCGTGGGGGCCATGCCGGCTGCGCCGTCACTCTATGGAATCGCCGACTCGGCGCTGCTGCTGGAGCGGCACCAGGCGGCCCGGCTCGTCACAGTGCAGGCGACCCTCCTGCTGCTGCAGCGTCCGGCGCGGGCCGACCTCTTTGGCGACGCGGCCGACCAGTGGCGGCGCTGCGCGACGCTTGTGGCCGATGCACAGGCGCTGGGGCTGCACCGGGACGGACGGGCATGGGCGGCGACGACGGCGTCCCCGTGGGAGGCGCGGCTGCGGACGCGGCTGTGGTGGGCGACCATTGTGACCGAGAGCTGGACGGCCTTTGGGCAGGGCATGCGCAGCCACGTGGCCGACGACGACGTGGACGTGGCCGAGATGGCGGCCACCGACCTGGAGGGCGCTGACCGCGTCGACCAGGACCCCTTTTGCCGGCTCGTGGCGCTAACGCTGATTCTGCGCGACATTCACACGGCGTTTTACACGGTGCGTGGCGCCCAGCGCACACGGGGGGATTTGCAAGCCGCGCTGGACGCCTCGCGCCACTTGTTTGCGCGGCTGAAGCGCTGGCACCAGGAGCTACCGGCCGCACTGCAGTTGTGGGGTGGCGGCGGGGACGGGCGCGGCGAGCGGCCGACGGAACTGCCGCTGACGAGCGCTGGGACCCTACGGTTAGCCTATGTCGTGGCACAGCTGGCCCTGTTCCGGGCGCTGCTACGGCCGCTGGCCATGTCGGCTCTGGCGCCGCCGCACGAGCAGCCCGGCGCCGCCGCGGCACCTTCCTTTTGGGACACGGATGGCGCTGTCGCCATCATGAAGGGCGCGCTGGTCTCGGCACGGGAGCTGGTGCGTTTCATTGAGGGGCTGACGACGGCCGACTGGGACGGTTTTTGGCACAGCTGTAAGCTTCTTTTCCTTTTCCTTGCTTCGCCCGTTTCTTCTCACACGCCAGGGTCCAAACACAACTTTGCCATTGCCACAACCTTTCTCATGCACCTCCTCGTCCTCACGGCGCCGACGCCGAACTCACCCTCCCTTTCTTACCTCGACGAGATGCACGCCGAACTTGAAACGCTCGCCCGCCGCTGGCGATGGGCGCTGCGGTTGGCCCAGCGCGGCGCTGGTGGCCGCAAGGGGCTGATGGGGGTCAGTCTACGGCGGACCGAGGCCTTATTCCGGGAATGGCACATGGTGGAGTAGCAGGAGAAGCTGGTGGAAATCAAAAGGATGCTGTCAGGATGTCGCAATTTTTTTTCCTCTTCTGCTGCTGGGTCATATCCTCTCCCATTTTGTCTATTTCTACTCTACTTTCTCCCTCTTTCTCCGCCTCTTTTCCGTCTGATTCTGACTACTCCAATAATGCCGGCTCGACCACGCCCGTCTGCGCAATCAGCCGCCCATAGTGTTCTGTCCGGCGGTGCTTGCCAAACGCAAAGACGCCCTCTTTTTGCTGCCGACACGCGGCCAGATCAATGGTGGCGACGACGAGCTCGTCCGCAGACGTCTTGCTCTCCGCAATGATCTCGCCGCCCGGACCGACAATCAACGAGCTCGCAATCAGCAGGCCGCCGTCCTCGTTTCCGGCCTTGGCGGCATGCACGCTGAAGCAGGCGTTCTGGTAGCTGCCGGCCTGGCAGCTAAGTCGGTGGTGGAAGACGGCCAGGCGTTCCTGCTCGGCCTCGGAGGCCGGCCGTGCCACGTAGTAGGCACACGTGTTGTAGCCCTCCAGCACGAGTTCGGCGCCCTGCAGGCCGTAACACCGCCAGGCCTCAGGCCAGCGGCGGTCGTTGCAGATGAGCATGCCGACGATGGGGTCGCCAGTGCCTTCGGCAGCGGTCGTGCCAGGGGCGACCGCGCCCGACTTGACGGCCTCGACCAGGCCGGGAACGCGAAAGGCTTGAAAGCCGAGATCGCCGGGCGCAAAGTACATTTTCTCGAGTTGTTCTTGCGGCCCGCCCGTCGGGGCAGCCGTGCCGGGCAGGTGCACCTTGCGGTACTTGGCCAGGATGGCGTCGGTCGTGGCCGAGTAGTAGCACAGCGTGTTGTAGTGCTTCTTGGTGCCGTCGGCGTCGGTCCACAGCTCGCCGTAGCCGATGGCAATGTCGATCTGGAGGACGTGCGCCCGGTCAAACAGCGGCGCCGTGTGCGGGTTGGTGCGGCGCAGCGCCTCGGGGGCGGCGGCAGACTCGGGCTCGAAATAGGCGTCGACAGCTGCGGCAGCGAGAATGTGCCGCGGGAAAAAGGTGGTCAGCGCGAGCTCGGGGAAGAGGACGAGGCGGACGCCGGCGGCAGCGGCCTGGTCAAGGAGGGCGAGCATGCGCGAGAGGACGGCCTCACGGGGTGTGGCGAGTTGGATAGGACCCAGCTGGGCGGCAGCGACGGTAATGGAGCGCATCGTGGGGGGGAGAAAATGAGGGACGAGATAGGCGAGGCGAGAACAGACAAAAGAACAAGACGACATCTAGAAGAAAAATAAAAGGTCTACAGGTCGCGACACGCGACATCTCGCCGACTACCGTCAGCCGCCGTCGCAATAGATACGCTGGCCGTCGTTTCGCCGAAGACCCGTGCGAGCGCTTAACGGCACGGTTATGCACTGTGAGGAGAAGCAGTAGGAAAAAACCGTGAGGATAGATTATTCGCACGTCGCACTGTCGCTTCCTCTTTCACACATAGGTCTGCCCCCTTCTGGCCCGTCCGGCGGCTGCACTCCGGTACCCCTGGCCTTTGGGCGTTCCCAGATCCTCAGCCACGAGTCCTACTAAAAAGTGCACACCCATGGCAACGCCGTCAATGACCATGGCGGGCGCGCCGCCCAGGGTCGCATCGGGCTGGCCAACTGCTTCGATGACAGCCTGCCGCATGCCCGTCATGCCGGCGCAGCCCAGACAGATGCAGTCGGCACCGTTCTCTTGGACGAGGCGGCGGGCAGCAGCCTGGAGGCTGGCATAGACAACGTCGCGCGGCTTCGACTCCAGCTCGAGCACAGACACATGGCCGGTCTGACAGCCCGCCGAGGCATGCGGCTGCAGGGCGTAGTCTGTGACGAGTGCGCGGGCGTGCAGGACGCTGCTGCGCTCGCTCGTCGTGACAATGCCGACACGATCGCCGCAGAGCCGTGCCGCGGCGACGGCCGCGTCCATGATGCCAATCGCCGGTTGGGCATACTCTTCGCGGAGCATGGCGATGAGGGGGTGGGCGGAGAAGCAGGCAATGAGAAACGCGTCAGGGACGATGGAAGCGGTGGCAAGGAGGGCTTGGATGGCGCGGAAGCAGTCGGCAGCCGAGAGCACAGCATCTACGCGGCCCTCGACGGCGGTGGGGCCGGTAGACGGCCCGGTGAAGCCATAGACGCGGACGTGTGGCGGCAGCGTGGGCTGGACGGTGCGAAGACAGGCGTCCGTCATGGAGGCAGTGGCATTGGGGTTGATGAGCAGGATGGAGATGGCGCGGGCGGATGTGCCCGTGACAGAGGGGAGGTCCATGGGGGGAAGTGATGAAGACTGGCGTAGATGCGACAGAAAAGGAGGCAATCTGATCAGGGGACTGGGACAAGACGACGTGCGGTGCAGTACGGAGGCCGAGATCCCCAGTGTCTGTCGGTGACAGTGTATCTTGCTACTTATCTCTCGGCCGACGGCCAGACTAGTGGATGTACTCTATTCTCTATTTGCTAGTGCATTCATGTACCGCGACTCTATTCACAGCCCCATTGTGCCCAAAAACAGGCTGCGCGTTTCCGCCAGCGTCTTGCCGTTGACAATGCACAGTTGCAATAGCACGCGGGCTTTTTGCGGCGACAGACAGCCACCCGGAATGGCCCATGGGTCGACGGCCAGCGGCACGGCAAACCCAGCGGCCGGCCGCCGGCTGAAGACCATTGGCAATCCCTGTTCCGTGAGCGCTTTGGCGGCTGCATGGACTTTGGCATGCCAACTGCCGTTGCCGACATTCGCAAAGACGAGGCCGCGGGCGCCCGAGGCGATGGAGGCGGCCAGGAGAGCGGGGTTCATGTCCTGGTGGCCGTAGAGGATGTCGACGCGGGGGAGGGAGGCGGGGGGCGGGAAGAGGACGCGGCCGGTCGGTTGGGATGGGCCGTAGAAGAAAAAGGGTCGGGCGGCTAGGACAACACCAAGGTGGCCCTGCTCGGCGGCGCCAAAGCTGTCGACGGCGTTGGCGTGGTTTTTGTCCGTGTACCAGGCGCAGCCGATGCGGCTGTTTGTGAGCGAAAAACGAGCAACCAAAAAGAAAACATGCAAGACGAGCAGGACAAGAAATGAAAGAAGACGTACTCGTTGCTAACAATCATGACGCCACGGCCAACGGAAGCCGGCGACGCCGCGACCGCGACCGCCTCCAGCATGTTCATCGGCCCGTCGGCACTCAGCGCCGAGGCCGGCCGCATGGCACCTACGACGACGACGGGCTTGGGCGAGGCAATCGTGCACTCGAGCAGAAAGGCTGTCTCCTCGAGCGTGTCGGTGCCGTGGGTCACGACGACACCAGCCACATCGGGCTTGGCCAGCTCGGCGGCAATGGCACGTGAGGCCTCAGCAACGGCAACGGCTGACATATCCTTGCTGAGGATGCAACAGAGGTCGACGCCCGAGAGGACGGCGACATCCTGGAGCTCTGGCACGGCCGCGATGAGCGCGTCGGCGCCCATCTCAGGCGTGTAGCCCGTCAGATTGGTGGACGCGCCAGCGCTGGAGGCAATTGTGCCGCCGGTGGTGAAGATGGTGACATGGGGCAGGGAGGCCATGACGAGGGCGGGGAGGCGAGGCGAGGCAGGGGCGGAGGCGGAGGGGGCAGAGAAAACGAGAAGACGAGAAGACGAATTACGTAAGATGACAAAATAATTTGCAGGTGCAAAAGCGGCAAAGACAGCAGACGGCCTTTAAGGCACGGCGGCAGGACTAGCCGCGGACGGGCCGTCGTGCGTTGGCCGTCTTATCAGGATGCGGACGGGGCGGGGAGTACGAGTGGTACATGGCGAAGAGGGGAAAACACTGCCAACCGCAAAGAGCCGCCCAGCGCAGGGCTTGCAAATACCCCACCATTGGAGGCACGTGATGCAGATGTAACTTTTTGTACCTTCGGTTTGTCCGACGGCGTCTCTCTCCGCGGCGAGGCAATCACGGCGAAAGTGCGGAGTCGTCGTGGCAGCGAGTCGATGCATTGATTGTTTCATTAACTGGCTGGGATATCGTTGTGGGACTCTGACACTCTGAATCCCCAACTTGTCCTCTCTGCGCATCATGCATCTCTTCCACGACGCCACCATCATCACGGTCGATGCCTCGCGGCGCGTCCTCGTCGATGGCGCCCTGCTCGTTGACGGCAACACGATCGTCGCCGTCGGCAAGCGCCAGGAAGTCCAGCAACTGCCGGCCGCAGCCGGCGCCACACTCGTCTCACTGCAGCACCGCGTCGTCCTGCCTGGCCTCATCAACAGCCACGTCCACCTGCTGCAGTCGGTCATGCGTGGTCTGGCCGAGAACCTCGGCCTCCACGATTGGGCCTCTTGTGCCATCTGGCCGCTCGAGGTCGCCTTTGGCCCGGGCGACGGCGCCATCGCTGCCCGCCTCACCGTCGCGGAGATGCTCAAGACCGGCACGACGTGCTTCCTGGAGCCGATGCTGCCGTCGTACGGCGCGCTCGACTTTGCCGAGGTCGCTGCGGCCGTGGGCACGTCAGGCATCCGCGGCTGTCTCGGCAAACTTGTCAAGGTGCACCACGACGTCGGCAAGGGCATCCGGGACGACCGCGATGCCTTTCTCGGCGACATGACCGTCGACGCCGCCATCGCGGCCCATGAGAAACACCATGCCGCCTATGACGGCCGCCTGCATGTCTGGATGGCCGGCGAGACACCGCGCGGACAGGATGAGGCCGGCTTTGCCGCCATTGGCGCCGCCTGCGCCCAACACGGCATCCGTTACACGCTGCACTGCGCTGAGGCGGCGGCCGACCGCACCATGATCCGCCAGCACTACCACGCAACGCCGGGCGAGTTCTGCCGCAACGTCGGCGCCGTCGGACCGCACGTCGTGCTCGGCCACATGGTGCACCTCGACGCCACCGACTATGCGCTGCTCGCGGCCTCGGGCACGCACGTTGCGCACAACCCGACGAGCAACGCCAAGCTCGCCGACGGCATCGCGCCCGTTCCCCAGCTCCTGTCGGCCGGCGTCAACGTCTGCCTCGGCACCGACGGCGCGCCGTGCAACAATGCCCACGACATCTTCCGCGACATGCACCTCGCCGGCATCCTGCACAAGGGCCGCCACGAGGACCCGTCGCTGCTCTCGGCCGAGACCGTGCTCGAAATGGCCACCATCAATGCAGCCCGTGCGCTCGGCGTCGAAGACCTCGTCGGCAGCCTCGAGCCGGGCAAGCGGGCCGACTTTGTCGTCGTCGACGCCTCGGGGCTGCATGCGGCGCCCTACGACGCAGCCACGCTGGCCTCGGGCGGCCTGCCGGTCTCGACTGTCGTCGTGCACAGCCTCGGAGGCGCCGACGTGCGCATGGTTGTCGTCGACGGGCGCGTCGTCGTAGAAGAGGGCCGGTTGCTGACCATGGACGAGGAGCAGGTCAAGGCGGACGCGCGGGCGGCAATCGGGCGGATGCGGGCCAAGTCGGGCGTCAAGGCGCAGCCGCTCAAGGCGGGGTGGCACTATGAATGAGGAGGAATTGGTGTACGGCGGCCGGGGACGAAAAAGAATACGGAATAGATGACGATTGATAAACGGTCCATGGGATATGCGGAATGCACTAGCAATGACACGTGACTGTCGGGGCTGCCGACGTGCGTCCGGGCGGAAGGACGGAAGGTGCGTTGCTCGGCGGGACCTGCCAGAACGAGCCGAAAGACGCATCGAAATGGATGCGCAAGAAGACGACAGCAGTCTGCTCGGGAGTGACTGCGAGCGCGGCAGTGTTTCGATTGGCCGCGCCGGCGGCCTGATCGAGGATGTCGGGCCACGGCGGCCGCAACCGGGGGCCGTCATGATGGCGACAGGTATTGGGGTGTGTAAAGTTTTGGTCCTTTTTCTTTCCCTTCTCCCCGTCTCCCCTTCTCTTGCTAATCTTCTCCCCCAACCCCTCGTGCCAGATTTTTCTCGCCGCCGCCGACTACACCATCATCATCGCCTCCTACGGCCGCATTGGTAGCGACCTCGGCGCCCTCGGCGAAACCGGCTGGGTCGCCCTCGCTTACTACCTCGCGCTCAGCACCATCCAGCCGCTCTGTGGCCGTCTCAGCGCTCGCTATGGCCCCCGTCCCTGCCTCCTCGCCGCCTACGCCGCCTTTGGCCTCGGCTCCCTCCTTTGCGGCTTCTCCGCCAACATCTGGCAGCTTGCCGCCGCCCGCCTCTGCCAGGGCGCTGGCGGTGCCGGCATGACTACGCTTGTCACCCTCCTGATGAGCGACCTCGTCCCGCTACAGGACCGTGGTCTCTGGCAGGGCGTACTAAATCTCGTCTTTGCCGCCGGCGCCGGCCTCGGCGGGCCTCTGGGCGGCTTCTTTGCCGACTCGTCCTGGGGCTGGCGCGGATCGTTCTTTGTGCAGGTGCCCTTTAGCATTGTCGCCTTTTGGCGTGTCTGGGTAGTGCTCAAGTACGAGGGACAGGAGTCGGAAACAGTAGACGACGACGACGACGACGATATCCCAAGGCCACCCCCCCCTCTTGATCTCGCTGGTGCGGCCACCCTCGCGGCCGCCCTCGTCGCCCTCCTCGTCGGGCTTGATCGTGGCACGGCCATTGGCTGGTCGAGCGCCGCATCCATCGTCTGCCTTGTATCCTTTTTCCCCCTCGCCTATCTTTTCTTCTTCGTCGAGCAGCGCGCGGCGTCTCCTTTTGTCCCGCCCGCCTGGGTTGCCCGTCGCTCGCGGCTGCCCGTCTACGGTGCCAGCCTGTTTGCCTTTGGCGCCAACGTCTCGCACGCCTACACGCTCGCCCTGTTTTACCAGGTGGCGCGTGAAACGACGCCGCTGCACGCGTCCGTGCTGCTGCTGCCGGGGACGGCGGCCGAGGTGACGGGCACGCTGGTGGCCGGGCTGCTGCTGAAAAAGTCGACGCCGCTCTACCCGCTGATTGTGGTCGGCTATAGCATGGTGGCGCTGGGCAACGTGGCGCTGGCTCTGGGGGCCGCCAACGGGGCGGATGGCAATCTGGGGGTGTTGATCGCAGGCAACACAGTGGCCTGTCTGGGCAACGGTTTTGGAATTGTGGCAACGTTGGTCAATTTGGGTGAGTTTTTCTTTACTTTCTTCATTCTGTCTTTTCTTCGCTTACCCCGACTCAAGTCGCCTCCGCTCCAACCTCCCAGGAGCAGGCGGTCGCCGTCTCCTCTTGCTACTTATTTCGCGTCCTCGGCTCCATCACGGCCGTCTCCCTCTCCACCGCCCTCGTCCAGCGCCGCCTCACAGTCATCCTCCAGGCCTCCTTTCCCAACGACGTCGACCAGCTCGTCGAGCAGGTCCGCCACAGTCTTGACTTTCTCAGCGGCCTTGATCCGGACATGGCGGCCACACTCAGAGCTGCCTATGGACGGGCACTTGGTCTAGGACTGTGGCTGCCGGCGGTGTATGGCATTTGTGCTGTCGTGAGTTGCGTCTTTTTGCGGGTTGGTGGAAGATTGTAGGCAGGCGGTAACAAAGAACGGTTGAACTCATGACAATTATAAATGGAAGACCAAGAAAATGGAGAGCGGCAATAGAGAATAGACTAGAAATGAATAGATGATACGTCATAGGTCGAGTAGGTTCCAAGGTATTGTTTTTCGACTACATTCCCCGTTTTGACGAAGCCATAACCAAACAAAAGGGCTTGGCAGAACCAGAAGAGAATAAAGATTACGAACAGGTCATACAGAGTCAAAATTAGCTTCAATACCAATACTCATCCGCATGTGGCCGAGACAACATACGAAAACCGCTGCGGTCCATGGTAGGGCTTCATCGTAGTCCCGTAGCAAGCCGCCGCTTTTCCTCCGGGGTGTTGTAACACTTACAGATCACACTCCTACAGGGCATATGATCCCAAACTACTACAAAATGATCACGTACGGCCACAGATACTGGAGAACACGGGATCCCGTCCGCTCTCCCCTAGTTAAACCAGTAATCGGCGGATTAGTAGTTGGGTCGGTGACGACCAGCGAATACCCGCTGCTGTACGTTTTTTTTTTTTAGCTCGCTGATCTAGTTGTATTTTCCCCTTCTCTTTTATTTGTCCTCTTCTCTCGTTGTCCTATTCTCACGACATTCCCTGTCGCAGCAGTAAAACAGCATTCTCCAGTTTTCAGGTCCGAATGTAGTTTTGAACGCCTTCACGGTTACCAAAGAGACCTAATAATATGCCATTGAGAGTAAAGAATATAATGTGTCAACATAGAAACAGACTGTTGTAGATTTTGTTGTCCAAGTTCCTTCGGAAAGTTGCTGATATTCTTACTATTTATTCGGGTACTCAATCCAAAATTACCGAATTTGAAACGCACAGCTTCAAAGTATACCTTTACAACGATTGCAACATAAACATGAACTAGCAACGGAAACTCTTCTACTATGAAAATAGACAACTGAGAGTCGTCATAATTCTGTTATTATTAAAGTATTGTTGTTCAAATATGGGTTTTGGTGAAAAACGTAGCTATGCATTCTAGAACCCACTTTCGATTTATTCACTAGCTCTGCAAAGTACAGTGACGCCCCCAGCGGTTTCATCGCCTGTCTTATCGATAGGATGGCACCGCGCGGCGGAACTACCGCGGTACTCACTCACAGCGATCTCGAGGCGGTCCCAGTCCCAGTGGCCGCCTAGCGCGACAAAGGCGAACCCAAGGATGGGCAGCAGGAGCGCGTCCAGAATGCCAAAGAATATGGCGCCGCCGGTGACACCAAGAATGTGGCCGCCATCGCTGAGGCCAAACGCGACTGGGTACAGGAGCCAGAGCAGGTTGGGCCAGGCGGCGAGCAAGAGGTAATCGCGGGCGATACCGCGGCGGGCGGCCTCCTCTCGGCTCTCGTTGAGCGTGCTCATGGCAAGAAGAAACCAGCAGAGGGTGCCAATGGCGAAGAAAGCCCACTTGTAGGCGCTGGCAGTGTAGGCGGCGGCGAGATAAGTGGCAACCCAGATCCAGGACTGGACAATGTTGCAGACAATGGTGGTCCAGGAGATGCCAGAGAGAAGGCCGAGCGAGAGGGCGACCGCGGGGAAGGACACAGCCCAGTAGAGGTAGCGGGCATAGAAGACCTGGCGGACGAGGCCGTCTGCCTGCTCGACGGCAGACCAGCCGAGGTTGGCAGCCTGGGCCACGTAGCAAGAGGCGCCGACAAGGAGGCTAATAGCAAAGGTGTAGAGAAAGACTCGCTGATTCTCGGGAAAGGAGAAGCAGAAAAAGAGCAAGCCGAGCTGGGGGTGAGTAGACGATCGAAGATGTGCATGCAAAGGGTGAGCGTACAAAGGAGACGAGGAAAATGGCCAGGACGGCCCAAAGCCAGTCGGAGCCGTGGACGGAGAGAGCCAAGTCGACCCCGATGGCCGGGTTGACCTGAAGAGCGTTGTTGCCGCGGAGGAAGAGATCCATATTGGTGGAGGATGCAATTTGTTGATTGCTGATGTATGAATTCTGTGTTTTCCGCGGGCAACCGACGTCTCTTATAGACATTGCCTTGGCACCCCAAACAAACGGAAGCAAATGGACATGTAATGCTCGCCCGTTGCGGAACCAAACCTTCTCGGTCTTGGTCATGGTAGTGGGGCTTCCGGAATCAAATTAGTTCCGGCATTTGTAAGCCGCGGATTGTCTCAGGTCTGGCTTCGTCGGGACCAGTTCGTCGTAAGCAGTACAGGCCCGGAAGCAAATGCACGCGCGTCGACACGTCGCAATGGACGCCCCCAGCGAAGCAAAAGCGCGCCGGAAAATCTCCATTGTGGGTGGCTGTTGTTCTCTGTACAGCGACTGGTCTGACCTGGACAGGCATGTGCGCGCTGCAAGACGCGCAAGAATCGGTGCGATGGACGCTGGCCACGCTGTGGGAATTGTACCTCTCATGACTCCGAGTGCGTGTACGCGAAAGCACCCCGTCGACGTGGTAAGGGAAAGAAGAAGGCGACAGAGACGGTCCCCAACGGTGATGACCGGGCTGCGCCAACAGAGCCAGGACAGACCAGGAGCAGGGAGCCTATGCCGCCATTCCCAATTATGGCCGACTTTCTTCTACCAGGTGCCTACGCACCACAGCTGGCGGCGCTGCAGGACGCGGCAGAAGCAGCAGCCGCGGCAGAAACAGACCAACCGTGGCGCCGTTGCCTGACGCCACTGCTGCCACGCCACATTGCCGTGCGGCTCATAGCCCATGCCGTCTTGCCCACCGTGGGCGGCCATGCGCTCGTCGACCTAGACCGCTTTCCGTCACAGCTCACGGCACAGTACGCTGCCAGTACAACCGATCCAGGCGACACGCCGGCACGGTGGGCACTTGTGAACGCGGTCCTGGCACTGGCGATGCGGTCCAAAATGGCGCCAGGTGCAGACGCGGCGCTGGCCGGCATCCACCGGCGGGCTTTTGCGAATGCAATGGCGGTTCTGCCGGCGCTGCTGCTGGGAACGCCCACTCTGGAGGCGGTGCAGGCGTTAGTGGCAATGGCGGTGTTTGCACGTGGGGACAAGGCAGACGAGGCGGTCGAGGTGGACGATGCAGCCGTGCTGGTGGACAATGCGACTCGACTGTTGGAGGTGCTGATGCGGCGACTTCTGCCATTGGATGCGGCATGGCTCGATGCGGTCGAGATGGCGGCCGTGCTGGCGGTGTTGCAGAGAAATGTCAACGTGTAGTTTGGAGTACTTGAGAGTCAATAATGAGTACACAACATAACGACGATATGCTGTCATTTTCTTAAATCAATCTTTAACCTGGTGACGTTCACCCCCAAACTTCTCCCCCAACTCCTCTGCAATTGCCTACACAAACTCCAGCTGCCACACATCCCCCAGCCGGCTGTTGTCTTCGGCCAATCCCCCGTGCACGATAAGCCCTTTTCCGTCGGTGTCTGCCCCAAACCAGCCCCGTGGCGGCGGCGTCTCGCCCTCGATCGCGACCTTGGTCCACCGCTCCGTCTCCACGTTCAGGACCCACACGTCTCCCAGCATCTTGCCCGCTCCCGCATGGCCTAGCGCACTGGGATCGTGCTCGCCAAAGAGCGTTACCAGCCCGACGCCGCGCACTGACACCAACGCACACACGCTGCGCGGCGACGGGCCGCTCACCCCGTCGGGTGTGTAACGGATCGTCGCCCAAGACGATTGTCCGACCTGCAGCATGTCCACGCTGCCGCCCTGCTCAGAGTTGCCGTCAAAGCCGTTCATGCGGTACAGACGTCCGTCTGCCCAGGCCAGCGATGCACCGCCACGCGCCGGCAGGGGCGCCGCCGGCAGCTCCGTCCAGCGTCGGGCCGTCAGCGAAAAGGCCCAGACGTCGCTCAGGCGGCCGCTCTCGGGACAGCCGCCATGCACAAAGAACGTGTCGGCGCCGTCCGAGGCCGACGCGTGGTAGCTGCGGCCGGCGGGAAAGGGCGCGGTGTGGTCGACGGGCGTCACGCGCGTCCAGACGGCGTCAGCGGGCGCGTACTGCCACACAGCGCCGTTCTCCTCGACCGGGGCCATGGCGAGGCCGCCGCGGCCGGAAAAGAGGACGAGCGTGTTGCCGATGGCGGCCATGGCAGAGCCGACGCGGGGCGAGGGCGGGTTGGCCAGCTTGAGCGTGGATACCGTTCCACGGTCAACGCCATCTAGCAACACGACATCTACGCGGCTGTCAACCGGTTCGCGTGGGTGCAGCTCGCCGCCAAAGACACAAGCGCGGCCGCCGAGAACGGCAAAGCACTGAGACGACCGGCGCAGGCGGTCGGTCGTGGCGAGGCGTGTCCAGCGGGCATTCATCGTTTTGGAGTTGATGATTTGATGGAGGTGGTCGTTTGGAGGGGTCTTTGGGGGGGGAGGTTGGATAGCGACAACAGTCAGTCTTTATCTTTCTGTTGAGTCTGTCGTAATCCGCGCTGATGCCAAGACATTGAGAACCCTGATGGCTCGGGACTCTGCTTCCGGGTCAGGCCATCTACGGGTTATCAGATAGGACTGTTAAGACGTTGGGGTAAGTGGTCTGAAAGATCTGTTGGGAGGGTGTTTTATTTGTTAGAAGGAGGATGAAAAGTTGGTCCTGGTCGAGGTAGATTTAGTATTATGTTGGACGTTAACATGAGTCCGCCAATCGTGGTGGCAATGCTTAGTATACTTATAGCCTAATGACGAAGGTCTTCTCAAAGCAAATGGGCTTGTGGTTTAGTGGTATAATACTCCCTTAGCATGGGAGTGGTCCAGGGTTCGATTCCCTGCAAGTCCAATTTTTGTCAGCCGCATTCTCGGTGTGAGTGGGAGCGGGTATGTCCCCTTTTTTAGTCTTACAGAATAGGGGTATCCATATAAAGAAGGGGTATCCCTATAAGGGAGGGGTATCCCTATAAGGGAGGGGTATCCCTATAAGGGAGGGGTATCCTTATAAGAGGGGGTATCCCTATAAGAAGGGGTATCTTTATATGGAGGGGGTGTCTTTAGGGAGGGTATCTCTACTTGAGAGAGGTATCTTTATGACAGGGTAAGTGTCACGGGCGCAAGGCCCGCACCAGGCTCAGGGACTAGCCCAGTGTCACAGACCCGCCGCCTAGCTTGCTGGTCGCCAGCAAGCATTCTGCCGCTGCACCCCGCCTTACCCCTGAATCCTGTATTTAGTCTGACTTCTGCCTGCATCCTGTATTGTAGCTCCTTGAGCTACGTCCTCGTCTTCAACCTGACCCCCACCTGCACCTCCTGCGAGACTAGCCATAGACCACATACTATCGTTCACCTGCTCGTCCCCACCTACCTGACCCCCCGCCTGCCCGCCGTGACATTACGTAGCTCCTCCCTATAGGTGCCGACGAGATGTCTGACCGCCCGCTGCCCCCGTTCCTGCCCGACAGCTTCGACGCCTTCCACGACCATGTCACTAAGAACACCGAAGCCTGGTTCGAATACTTCAGAGACGTGTTCCTGTACGCCGAGACTTCGGGCGCCGAGACCCTTGCCCTGAGGGACACGCTTACGGCTGAGACGACGGCTCTGGAGACCTGTCAGAAAGATCTCGCCACGTCCCAGGCCAACCTTGACTTCGTGAAGAAGCAGCTGAAGGAAGCACAGGACCAGATCTTCGAGGCCCGCTACAACGAGCGGAAGGCCCTCGACATGGTCCGGCCCACGGTACCGTCTGTCCCGCCTGTTATTGCTGTTACCCTGCCTGTCCCTACCGCCAACACTCCCGCTGAAACTGCCCGTGTCTCTCTAGCTACAGCAGTGGGAGAGGATACTCCGCCTACTACCGGATCTGCCTACTCGACCCGCCTTACCGAGCGACTACCAGACCCTGACAAATTTGAGGGCGACCGACAAGACCTTCGCCGGTTCGCCTCCCAGATCCGGGAGAAACTGAAGACCAACCACGACCGCTTCCCGACCCCCCAATCCCGCATGTCCTATGTCAACAACCGCTTGAAGGGGCAACCTTACGCCCAGATCTTGCCATACATCCACATGGGGGAATGCCGGCTCACTGATTACGAGGACATCCTGACGATCCTCGAGCGAGCCTACGGGGACCCAGACCGACGCCGACCGTCACCCGCTGGTTACCCTGGCAGAATGCGAAGAACGAGACAGCCGCCTGTACTACCAAGGCCGGCTGTTCGTGCCCGACAACCCTGACCTGAAAGCGGCGCTGCTACACCGCTGCCACGACTCCCCCGTCTCAGGCCACGCAGGCCGCGCAAAGACCTACGATCTGCTGTCCCGGGAGTTCTTCTGGCCCAAGATGCTGTCATACGTGACCCAGTGGGTAGAGAAGTGCCAGACCTGTCGAAGAAGCAAACCGTCCCGTGAAGGCCACCAAGGCCTACTGAAACCACTGCCCGTCCCCGAGCGCGCCTGGCAACACATATCGATGGACTTCATCACCCACCTGCCGAAGAGCGGTAAACACGACGCGATCCTCGTCGTGGTCGACCGCCTGACCAAGATGCGCCACTTCATCCCCTGCTCAGGAACCTGCAACGCTGAGGAGACAGCCCGCCTGTATGTCCGCCATGTGTGGAAGCTGCACGGCCTGCCGTTGTCGGTCGTGTCCGACCGCGGCAGCCAGTTCGTGTCTGAATTCTGGAGACACTTGATGAAACGCCTGAAGATCACGAGCGCCCTGTCGACCGCACACCACCCTGAGACCGACGGCCAGACCGAGAGAGCCAACGCCGGCCTGGAACAGTACCTGAGGGCATACGTGTCCTACTTGCAAGATGACTGGGAGGAATGGCTACCGCTGGCTGAATTCGCCATCAATGCCCAGGGCTCTGAAAGCACTGGCCTGTCGCCGTTCTTCACGACCTACGGCTCTCACCCCCGGATGGGATTCGAGCCTGTCGACCTGTCAGCCCCGTCTGCTGCCCAGAGAGACGCAGAGAAGTTCGTGGCTAGGATGGAGGAGATCCTCGACTATGCCCGATCCGAGTTGACTGCCGCCCAAGCCCGTTACGAGGCAGGAGCCAACCGGCACCGCCGCCCTGCCCGCCGCTTCCGAGTCGGCCAGTACGTCTGGCTCGACGCCCGCAATGTCCGCACCGCCCGTCCGCAGAAGAAGCTAGACTGGAAAAACTTGGGCCCGTTCCGCGTGAGCGAGGTCGTCAGCCCACACGCCTACCGTCTCGACCTGCCGTCCTCGATGAGGATCCACCCTGTGTTCTACGTGAACCGCCTACGACCTGCCGACAATGAACCCCTGCCTGGCCAGAAACCTAAACCGCCACCCCATGTCGAGGTGGCTGGAGGAGAGGAGTACGAAGTCGAGGACATCCTCGATTCGTACTGGGAGACCCGCGGCCGTGGAGGCCGCCGCCTGAAGTACGTCGTGAAGTGGGTGGGCTACGATGAGCCTACCGCGGAGCCTGCCGCGTACCTGGAGAACGCTGCCCAGTTAGTGAAGAACTTCCACCGTCGCTACCCTCACAAACCTGGACCTCGGCCTTGACGGAGCTCGGCCGTGGAGGAGGGGAGTACTGTCACAGACCCGCCGCCTAGCTTGCTGGTCGCTAGCAAGCATTCTGCCGCTGCACCCCGCCTTACCCCTGAATCCTGTATTTAGTCTGACTTCTGCCTGCATCCTGTATTGTAGCTCCTTGAGCTACGTCCTCGTCTTCAACCTGACCCCCACCTGCACCTCCTGCGAGACTAGCCATAGACCATATACTATCGTTCACCTGCTCGTCCCCACCTACCTGACCCCCCGCCTGCCCGCCGTGACACCCAGAGCCATACACCTAATACGGGGCGGATAAACCCCGGACCCGGGGTTACCCCTGAGCGCGCATAAACAGCGCGCGCGCGCGCGTACATCCCGCACTTATTGTTTTCTTGCTTCTTCATAGATTTCTAGTCTTTTCTAATACACCCGATTGCTCAGAGCTCACGCCGACAAACCCGTTACACTTATCTCTTGCAGGAATTCTGCGATCCTTATCGTCACGTGGCTTGTCGTACGCGTGACTCGTGGTTTCTGCCTTTGCAGACCGTCGGCCATTGGGTAGCTCTTGGGCCGTGGTGTGGGGGGATCACCACAAGTAAGTACCGCACTGTCGGTTGCTTACATAAAAGATAATGAGAATTTGGAGTATCTTACTCCGCAATTTATTGGAGTAGGCTCCTTACTCCATCTATTCAGGTACCCCAACATGATCTAGCGGTAAAACGTTGCTGTTCCTGCATTAATGGCCGTATGAGTAGTGTCTCCAAGTGTGACGACCCAAGGAGGAAGCGGGCCTAAAAGGGAAGGCCACGCGGTGAGCACCGGCAGAAACCACCCAATCAAGAGGGCGCACACGGTCCTGGACCACGTGACTACGATAAGGCTCGCCAGGCTCGCTCGACGAGCACCAACGCAAATTGATTGGTGCGTCGCGCCCTGCCTGTGGGGACGACACGTAGCACCCGTCGCACCTGTGCCTGTGGCGGGGCACTTTCAGGGGCCGTTTCAGCATTTTAACGGCCTGAATCCCGAAGGAAGCCCAATCCTCTTCCTTCTGAAATTTTCGTTTCAACCGCGCCTCTGGCTTCCGTTGTGCTTCCGTTCTGCTTTCTCTTTGCTTTCGGCTTCTCGTTTGATCTTTCCACACATTCTCTAGTTCTTTTGACTTTTTTTCGTTCCGCCTTTTCACCTCAACTCGACTCCTCGACGACACCGAATCAGCTGGTCTGACCATGGCCGACGGCGACACGATCTGCGAAAACACATCGAGTCATGACACGCAAAGTGACCAGTTTGCCGACCACAAGAAGCCCACCATCGGACTCGACATTCCACCGCTCGACGAGGAGGCGCTCAAGAGCCCGGTAAACCATGCGCCGAACCCGTTCAGCCGGCAGCACAGTAGCTTGGATCTCGACGATTACTTTGTATGTCGCTGCTGAAACTGAAACGAGGACGACGCTGACGTGTAGACTGGCCCCCGTGACATCCAAAAACATTCCAAATGGCCACTTTTCATGCGGATGCACGGCAGCATTCTGCCCAAGATGCTGGTGCCGCTCGTCTTGCTGGGCGGCTGGGCCACATGCATCACATGCGTGACCAAGTTTACCGCAGCCAACCGTACGTGGCCATTTCCCCCCGAGTCTCTTTCTCCTTCTCCTTCTAACCCCCCTACAGTGGGAATCAGCGCCACGCTCCTGACTGTCACCGGCTTCGTCGTCGGTCTCGCCCTCAGCTTCCGCAGCTCGACCGCGTACGAACGCTACAACGAGGGCCGTAAGAGCTGGTGTGCCCTCATCCTGGCATGCAACTGCCTCGGCCGCGTGTACTGGCTACACGTAACCGAGCGCGAGGGCAAAAAGCAGCAGGACCGACTGGCCAAGCTGACCGCCATGAACCTGCTGACGGCCTTTGCGGTGGCGCTCAAGCACCGGCTGCGCAACGAGCCGTACACCAACTACGAGGACATTTCCAGTCTGGTGGCGCACATTGACACGTTTGCCGGCGCGGCGACGGCGGCGGATCCCGAACTGGCGCAGCCGGTGCGGCCGGGCTTCTTCAAGACCATTGGCACCTTTCTCGGCCTGTCCTTTGCGGAGAGTAACCCGCGCAAGGCGATCAAGCGGGCGCAGCGGCCGCTGGGGAACCTACCGTTGGAGATCTTGACGTATCTGGCGTCGTTTACAGACGAGGTAATTGCGAATGGGCAGCTGCCGTTCCCGCTGCAGCACACGTTGGCATGTAAGTTGAGCGAATGAACGGACGGAAGATGAGAGCGAGCAAACCGAGGAAAGCTGACCACATAGACAACAACATTACCGCCCTCAACGACATTCTCGTGCAGACAGAGCGCGTGCTCACAACGCCCGTGCCAGTCGCCTACGCGATTGCCATCAACCAGATCACTTGGCTATACGTCTGCCTGCTACCGTTCCAGCTCCTGCCTCTGCTGAACTGGGTGACAATTCCGGCGACTATGGCAGCAGGCTACATCATCCTCGGGCTGCTTTTTATCGGCAGCGAGATTGAGAACCCGTTTGGTAACGACGTCAACGACCTGCCCCTGGACACATATTGCGCACAGATCGTGTCGGAGCTCGACGCGCTGGCGGCGCGGCCCAAGCCGTCCAACAAGGCCTGGATCGAGACGCTCGACAACAAGCTGCTGTGGCCGTTGAGCCAGAGCGGCTACAACGTTTGGATGCACCGGAGCGAGGACCGGCTGCAGGAGGCGCTGACGGCCAAGTTTGAAATGGGCTTTGACGAGGAGGAAAAGGCAAAGGCCAAGGAGCGGTAGACGAAAAGAATTAGCCATTTGCCTGGAAAAGTACGGGGCTGTGCCCTAGTTAATTCATACTTTCGTTTTGGAATTTACGGGGGGCACTGGGAATATCCTGCGGGGTTAGCACCCCTCCGCGGTAGTTTCAACGAAGGGACAATCGCAACGAGTTACATGTGGTTATCTGCTATCATCACAGTACGAAGAGCGTCTTGTTCTGTTGGTTTAGTCAGGCTCATCACTGGTCATGTGACCCGGTAATTGGGCTGTCGTGGGTGCCTAAAATTGCCGGAGTTTTTCGCTGTGGTCTCCCTAATTCAACCAAAAAGTCAGTCTATCGTGTTTGAACCTCTCGTTCACTCCAAGAAAGCACCACGCCGACAACCCTCCCGTCACCGGGGCCGGCCGGACTATTCAACCAGTCCCCCTCCCGTCTCCAGGAGCCCCCTTGCCTGCTATGCGCTGGCTCGGCCTCTTCATCGACAGAACCCTCAAAGGCCGCCGCCACGTGCAAGAACGCACCCGGCGGGCAGCCCGTGTTGCACAACATCTTCGTTCTCTTGCCGCTACACAGTTCGGCCCGCCCGCCGCCACTATGCGAAAGGCCGTTATGACCTGCGTCCTTCCCTCCGCGCTTTACGGCGCAGAGGCTTGGTACGCTGGCAGAACGCGGCCATCCACGCGGAGCACGGCACCCGGCGCTACTGTCGGCACTGGCAAAGGCTGGCACCTTGACCAAGTGCAACGTGTCATCACCCTCGCCGCCAGAGCCGTTCTGCCAGCTTGGCGGACGACCCCCAATCACACCCTCCTTCGGGATAGCGGCCTGCCGCACAGCACCACCGCCCTCGAGGCAGTCCGCCGCCGACAGGCGCTCCGGGCCCGATCTGTAGACAAACGGCACCCTCTTGCAGGAAGGATTCCCGTCCAGTACCACAGGGCCAGCCGGGGCGCTGGCCAGCCAGACAGAATGACCACAGGCCTCCAGCGTACTGCTATGCTAGCCCCCGTGATCCCCCGTCTCCTCCTCCACGCCCCGCGGTACCCAGAGACCGCTGGCACCGATCCGACCAAGGGCTGCAGCAAAGAGGACGCCGCTACGGCCTTCCAGGCCTGGTGGTATGCACGTCCACCGACCGACATCGTCGTCTTCTCGGATGGCTCCGAGCTCACGGAGGACGGCAGGCACGGCGTCGGCTACGGCTTCGCCGTATACCGCGCCGGGCAAGCCGTCTCTACCGGGCACGGAGGCCTCCACACCATCTCCCACGTCTTTGATGGGGAAGCCATCGGAGCCCTCCGGGGCCTGGAGGCAGCGACAGAAGTCGCAGCCCAGCACCCCGATACCACACACATCTGGGTCTGTATCGACAACACCGCGGTCATCCGCGGGGCCCAAGGGACGGCCCCCGACTCCTCGCAGTGGGCGTTCATCGCACTCCACGAGCTCATGGACGCCCACGCCGCGCGCATCCGCTGGTGCCCTGGGCATTGC
This sequence comes from Leptographium flavum, assembly GCA_963580335.1. Lineage (NCBI taxonomy): Eukaryota > Fungi > Ascomycota > Sordariomycetes > Ophiostomatales > Ophiostomataceae > Leptographium > Leptographium flavum. The sequence continues at coordinate 1,934,510 of OY756936.1, forward strand.
GACATCGCCGGCAACGAGCTCGCCGACTCCCTTGCTAAGGAGGGAGCCCGGCATGGACCACCGGACCGCACGGCTGGCAGCCTCCCGACGCTCAGCGGCGCAAGGTCTACCGGCCGTCAAGCAGTCCACAATCACGCGGCGCTATGGTGGGGCTCGGTCCAGCACAAGCTGAACCCCCGCTATACGTCATGGGGGCTCCCGTATCAACTACGGCGCCCGGCTGAGCTCCAACTCCCCCGCCCGGTCCTGCACCTCCTGCTGGCGGAGCGCACTGGGCACGGAGACTTCGCCTCCTACCATACGCGCTTCCATCCACACGGGGACTTTACCGCAGGCTGTCGGTGCGGGAGCCCGAAGGAGCCCGGCCATCTTATCGAGTGCCAGCCAACCCGCGAGCGGTGGAACGCCCGGGCCGGCTTGCACCGACTCCCAAAGGTCCCCCGTGACCCGGCTCGACGGGCCCGGTTCCTTGCCCGGCTGTTACAGCAGCCGGACTTCTTTTCTTTATTTGTCTCTTATTCTTTCCTCCGGCGGCCCTCGGCCGCCACCCCCCCATAGGTATCACCCTGTGCCCGGGCAGCGTTACAGCGCCGCCCAGGGACCTCGCCGACGGCCGGCTCAAAGAGCAGGCTTCAAGGCAAGTGCGTCAGCACAAGTCACCAATCCCCGTCAGCCCGCCCTCCTTGGCAGCTGTCGGACGTCACGTGCACTCCGACTGTATATAGGTATCTCCTCTGTGTCTGCCAACATGTATATAGACCGGGTGCCAACCCACCCATAGCCCCGGGCAGCAGCCGGCCGCAAGGCCGGCGCGCGGCCCCGTCGCATACCCCAAGGGAGGTCGCCGCTCACGCGGCGCGACGTTAAAATTCAATCAATCAATCAATCAGTTTATAAAATACACAGCCTAGTATATGCGTAGCAAAACTAATGCTGTGGATACCTGGGGTATCAGGCATCCATACAGTTGGGGCTAGACCTAGTGATGGCGCCAGACTGCGCACAACGCAGTCTGGGGATCATCAACAAGTTACTTCAGGAATACCATCACCGATCTTCTCAAAGGCCTCGCCTTCGCTAGATTGCGCCCATCCGGACCTACGCAGCATCCCCTGGATCCCTGCCAAGGTCTCTCCTCGTACCACCCCTTAGAGCGCAGTCCTCATTAATGGGACTGTCGGGCCGGTACTAGGAGCGCGCACAGAGTGAACGCCATAATGTAAGGTTAATTTTATGCGCAGCAGGCTATATGCATAGCAAGCTATAAAGTCAACTGCGCAAATACAATATAGCGCAAAAGTTAGCTACGCATATGTATAGCAAGTAGTTTGCAAGGCAGGTTATGTACAGGCATAGCTTTATCTGCTTGGCTGTTCGAATGCGCAATAGGCCTTGTGCGTGGTTGGCTGTATGCTTGATTGCGCAGAGAGATATCTTCGCAAAAGTAGGGTGTAGTTATGCCAGGGTGCGCCTGATTAATTCGCCTGCACTAGGCCAGATAGACTCGGCACGTGATCGAACAGAACGGGACTAGCGCGTAACGCGATCTGCCTACGACTACAGAATTATTTTAAGATAGTTACATTTGATTCTATTTTGTCACGGCGGGCAGGCGGGGGGTCAGGTAGGTGGGGACGAGCAGGTGAACGGTAGTATTGTCTATGGCTAGTCTCGCAGGAGGTGCAGGTAGGGGTCAGGTTGAAGACGAGGACGTAGCTCGAGGAGCTACAATACAGGATGCAGGTAGTGTCAGAAGAATGATGAAAAGTGGATCCTGGTCGAGGTAGATTTGTGCTGTCGACTGGGTACCTGTGACGGTTGTGTGGCGTCCGGAAAATCCCGAAAATCCCGCACAAAATCAGGGGTAAAAAGGACTTCGCGCAGTCTGGAGAAGTACACAGAAGACAGACACAATCAACTGGTTACCCGAATATCATCTGACAGGTGGAGGTCAGACTAAATACAGGATTCAGGGGCAAGGCGGTGTGCAACGGCAGAATGCTTGCTGGCGACCAGCCAGCCAAACAGCAGGTCTATGACAGATACAGAATCTGTCGATCCACACGAGACGGATAAAAACAAAAGGTACAAGTGAAGAGGTGTAGATTATCTGTTGAATGCAAGTCACTCTAGATCCTGTACGTCCTCCTCTTGGTGGAAGATATACAATTGATCTGTTGGTGAAGCTGCTTGTCTCCTCCAAAGTAGAAACACACAAATTGGTGGGCAAATTTGTTATGAACGGGCACCTAGTTCCCTGAACTTCAGTGCTTCTTCACGGGTTTGTGTTAACCAGGGCGGTCAAGGCGTAACACAGTACTGGGTGTGAGTGCTAAGTCGTGGGCGTTGTCGTAGTTCTTCGGAGTGTGAATCATAAGCTGTGAGGCTACCACTGTGTGAGAGTGATACTTAGATTAATTGCTGAAGAGCTGTAGAAAGGAAACTATCTAGGTAGGGAGCGTAGGTTATATACATCTTTCCCGTTCTCCATCTCTTCCTGGATCGCACTTATCTCTGCAGGAGTTCTGCGATCCTGGATCGCACTTATCTCTGCAGGAATTCTGCGATCCTGGATCGCAGCCTAACGTTATCTGTTTTTGCGATCCTTATCGTCACGTGACTTGTCGTGCGCGTGGCTCGTGGTTTCTGCCTTTGCAGACCGTCGGCCATTGGGTAGCTCTTTGGGCCGTGGTGTGGGGGGATCACCACAAAATTACTCCTGTAGGGACCGCTCCTCGCGCTACCCCTATCTTTCGGATCATGCCCAGCGGCCACGTGTGCCCACACGTGACCACGCGGGCGCCCACCGCACTCCCAGACGCATTTATACCGACAGAATCGACTATTAAAGGAGTAAAATTAGTTAACGTGGTTGATAAGCGAGCGGGCCAGACAAGCGAGCGGGCCACTTCCCACATCTTCCGCAACAAAAAGAATAATTACGCAACCACAACAAGTGAAATCAATTCAAATTACTCTGAGCTGTGTACATCAGACATTTCTACTTCCTTCTGACAAGTGCGCGCATTGTGTCCTCTCTCGCCGCAAGTACCACAGCGCCGTCCGCCCGGCTCAGCCCTCCTCTGCCGACCACTACTCGCCCGCGTTTCCTGCTGTATTTGCTCCTGCACGTCCTTCTCATCCAGCAAATCATGCCCTTCCTGTACTGTAAGAGATCCTCCAAGCCGTACACGTGTTTTTTTTGCTCTCCGGCGTTTGCTAAGTGCCGTATTTGACTGTCGAAGTGTTCGAACTTCTGCTGCTAACAATGCATAGGAGTGCATTATTGCTTGCGCGCCCCTCGCAAATTGGTCAACGGCACTGAAAATTGGCGTTGGCGAACTGCCTTTGCTTTTCCATGTCGTTCGGCGCGCGTCACGACCATAGATGGGGTGATAATGCCGATTGCAAAGCCAGTCTCGTCAAAGTTGTACAGGTCCGCGTCGGCGATGCCGTACTTGGCGCGTAGATTCTGCACCAGCGCGAACCACGCTCTGATTTCTTCAGGATCTTCGCAGAGGGCTCTCCAGTAGTCGTAGGCACGATTAAAACGCGTCTGGAGGTCTGGTTGTCGCTTAACAAAGTTGGATGCCCAGCGCTTTCCGACGCGTCTCGCGTCGCGCTCTGCGAGCAAAACATTGGCTATATCTTCCACGTCCGCCAACCTGGGCGGAAATCCTCGCGCATCTAGGTCGAGAATGTATTGGAGAAGAGCTTCTCTTCTAGCTCTTTTAATTTCGAAGAATTGGCGCGGGTGTCTTGTCGAGCGCGTCGGCCGTTCATTCTGCTGGTGATAGTTGTTCTCGAGACGTTGTAGATCTTTGCTGCAAGTCTAGCGCTTAATTTCGGATCTTTTTGGATAGCCTGAAGGGCCAATAATAACCTAGGTTCGTTTGAAGGCGATTCCATTGTTTTTGGTGAAGAAATGTTGTTGTAAAAGAAAAAATGTGGTGGTTACATAAAAGGTGGCCCGCTCGCTTGTCTGGCCCGCTCGCTTATCAACCACGTTAATACAAAATCTGGTGATAATTCGGGTCTGTCTTTTTTTCTCAAGGTGAAAAGGGGCGCCAGCGTCTGCGCGCAGGAGATATGCCCCTGCGCGTCGGACTGGAGTTTCCCCGAAGGTCCGGCCGCTTACTAACCGGCCCTTCACTGAATGAAAAGTGGGCGCGCGCGTGCGAAGGGCCCAAGTCCTTGTCTGAGTAGCCCAGCTGTCCTGCCCTGGTCCAGCGGTCCAACACATCCCTTATCTTCTCTCTCCCTCATCTCCCCCCTTCTCGGTTCTTCCTCCTTTACTCCCTCCACAATGCGGAGCACTTGATCTCCACGTTCAGCCGCTCATTCGGCAGCTTCGCAACCTGAACACACGTCCGCGCCGGCGCCTTTGTACGGTCCGGCCACACCCGGTTCCACTCCGCATTCATCCCCGCGTAGTCGTCCATGTCGGTCAGAAAAACGGTCGCATCGACGACGCTCTCCAGACCAATCGCGCCGTCGGTTGCGCCGTGCAGAATCGTGGCAATGTTTTGCAGCACGGCCGCCGTCTGCGCGCGCACGTCGAGCGTGTGCTTTCCCTGCGCGTCCGTCGTGCAGCCGGCATAGGTGCCGTCGCCGCGCCGGGATGACGTGCCGGAGACGTAGACGGTCTTGTAGGGGGGGACGATGCGGGCGTGCGGGTAGTTGGCGAGGCCCTGGGCTGCCGTGGGCGGAAGTAGGTAGGGGGTGCCGTTGGACATGTTTGCAGGTGGATGGTAGGAGTAGAAGACGACGAGATTGTCGTTGTGCGGTCGTTATTGGCAGAGAGCTGCAGTGATGTCAAAGTTAGGTCGTGACAACGGAGGAGGTTGTAGTGGGGAACAGCAGAAGGCGCGATGGACCCTGATACCGGATCCGTCCCGCCAATCGGATGTGGTGCAGTAGCCGCGGCGCTACCCCTCCGGCCATATCGAGGCCTCTTGTAAACGCGATCCTCTCCTTCTTGTCCACGACACCGCCATGGACCTCGCCGACGTTCCCCCGCTGCAGCGCCTCTGGGCCTGCGACTCGCTGTCCGCCGCCGACGCCGTGCTCACCGCCAACGACGTCGTCCTGCAAAACTTTGTCGACGGCGCCTTTGTCCCGTCGTCTGGCGCGACGCTGCCCGTCTACAACCCTAAAACCGGCCTCGACTTTGCCGCCGTGCCCCTCTCACCGCCTGCCGCCGTCGATGAGGCCATTGCAGCCGCCGCGAATGCCTTTACCACCTGGAGCCACACGTCCGCGGCGGCCCGCTCGGCCATCCTGCTGCGCATCGCCGACTTGATCCAGCTGCACCGCGAGCGCTTCGCCGTCTGGGAGAGCCTGGACCAGGGCAAGACGCTCGCACGCGCGCGTGTTGAGGTGGACCGGGCCGTGAGCAACTTCCGCTACTTTGGCACATACATTTTGCATCAGGCGACGGCGGCGCGCGTGATTGACGGCGGCGCGACGACGATTCTGACGTACGAGCACCGCTCGCCGGCCGGCGTCTTTGCCCTCATCTCGCCCTGGAACATGCCGCTCTACCTGCTCACGTGGAAGCTGGCCCCGTGCATCGCCTTTGGCTGCACGGCCGTGGCCAAGCCGAGCGAGGTCACGCCGCTGTCAGCCTTTTTGCTCTGCGCAGTCTTCCGCGCCGCCGGCCTGCCGCCGGGCGTCGTCAACATTGTCTTTGGCGACGGCCCCGGCACCGGCGCCGCGCTCGTCGCCAGCCCGCGCGTGCACGGCGTCTCCTTTACGGGCGGGACTGCCACGGGCATTGCCATCCGCCGCGCCACCGCCGCCGACTTGGGCAAGCACCTCTCGCTCGAGCTCGGCGGCAAGAACCCGACACTCGTCTTTGCAGACGTCGCCCGCAGCGATGCCGATTTTGCGCGCGCCGTCGAGACCGCTGCCGCTGCCGCCTTTGAGAACCAGGGCGAGGTCTGTCTCTGCGGCTCCCGCATCTACGTCCAGGCCCCGATCCGCGACCGCTTCGTCGCCGCCTTTGCCGCCCACGTCGCCGCCACCTACCGCTGTGGCGACCGCATCGGCGCCGTCGTGTCGCGCCCGCACTACAGCAAGATCCGCGGCTACCTGCAGCTGGCCCAGCAGGAAAAGGCCACCTTTGTCCTCGGAACGGTTCCCCCAGAAGCGCCCGCCGGTCTCTTCATCGACCCCGTCATCCTCACCGGCGTCGACACCACGTCAGCCATTATGCGCGAGGAGATCTTTGGCCCCGTCGCCACGATTGCGTCCTTTGACGGCGAGGCCGACGCGCTGCGACTGGCCAACGACAATCCCAACGGTCTGGCAGCAATCCTCTTGACGCACGACGTTGGCCGCATCCGTCGTGTCGGCGAGCAGCTTGAAGCCGGTATGGTCTGGGTCAACTGCTGGTTGGTGCGCGAGTTGGGCACGCCCTTTGGCGGGATGAAGGCCTCGGGTGTCGGCCGGGAGGGGGGCGAGTACAGCCGGGATGTCTTTACTGTCGTCCGGACGTTGCACATTCCGCAGGTGTGAAAAAATTAAAAGACTCTGTCGCTATGCGCATCTATCGGTTTTCTCACCGCTCCTTTTATTATCAAATGTAACGATAAGAAAGAATATATGGCTGAAACGAACCGACGTATTGACGCGGTGATCATTGGGGATATTCCGTTTTTTTTTTAATTTGGCATGTGTCTGACTAAGCCGCCAAGGTCTGTGCATGCTGGCCAGATCGTGAAGCGTATTTTGACCAGCAGTTCCACCTGGACCCGAGCAGTGTCTATGGGTCGGCGACGCTCTACGCCGCGACATGTCCGCGTGTCCACTCTGTCCTTTGGTGAGGTCACATGCGAGGGCCAACGCGCCATGGTGCTGTTAGTTGTTTAAGACAACGCTACTAGTTAACCTAGTCGGCTGTTTCTAGCTATAACGTTGTATATTCCAAAATAACAAATCAGAAACTTGATACAGGGCAAAAATACTGCATAAGTGTCGGTATGAATGCATATGCGTGGCATGGGAGGTGCGTGGGCGATCACGTGAAGTGGCGCATGCGTGGGAGCGATGCGCCACACCGATAAGGGGGATCGCCAATCTGTCAGGGGTAAAAGTTCTGGCTGCGCGCATTTCGGACTCGAGAGAAAAACAACGCTTTCACTATTCAGATCATTGTATACACTCTTCAGACGGAGAGTACGTACAGGATCAGCAGTGACGTTGAACACGAACATTTCATCATACATTCATCCTATTCGGAGTGTGTCCACAATAAGTCTATTTCACAACCGCTATTTCACATGTTTCCCGTCTTTAGTAAATACCTTTTAAAGAGCCTATTACATTCAGAACAGAATGTTCTGTATTCCAGTTGTAAAGCGGTCTTATGTGATTGTGGCCGACCCGGCACAGAGCTCCCCGTCCTTGAAGAGAGGCCAGAGATGGAAAAAGCAGAGGAGACGGCCGCACCCACGCAGAGAACCTCCAAGTGCCGCAAGGTCGCGGTCCACTCGACTCTAAACGAGCGTGCGCTCGCCTAGGGAACCCCGCCACCTTCCACCCCTATGCATCGTTGTAGACATGCACCCTTTCACCGACACCGCCCGTTACGGGCCTTATCATAGCCTGGGCAAACACCCAAAACTCGGGCCCAGCCCACACAGCTCTTCTAACTATAGGCGACGAACACGGCATCGACATCATCCATGTCCAAGAACCTGCGGCCTACCTTTGAACCCAAACCCAGACCCACCCACGATATTCTCTGCACTCACCGGTACAGGACTGGGACAGCCAAGACACCCTACAAGAAGACCGTCCCCGCGTGCTGACGTACGTGCAGAAAGGCCGTGCGCGAAGCCCAGAAACGAAAGAGTCGCGGGGAGTTGTCATGGGATAGCACGCGCCTTCTTCTTGACATGCTTCATAACAAACCTGCGATTGCCAACAATTGGGATTCGAGATCTGGAAATGATGGAGCACACGTATCAAATCGCGCACCGGTACGCACTCGAGATGGCAGACCGGGCCTTGGACTTTATCGAGTCGGGCCCTGCAGGAGTCGCAGTCGGCCGGACAGTGTCTCCATCCGAGCTGATGCGCTTGCTTGTGGCCTTTTACCGCTTCCAGCTCTACCCGCAGCTTTTTGGGCATTGCGATATTTACCAGGATGATCTGCATTGGAAGCACATTGAGAAATGGTTCTTTGATCCGCATGCGCCATGGGCCAACGAGCAACTGGCGTGCGTTTATGATTTTCCGGAACAGAAATTGGCCCTCGGTGATGTTTGTTTGTTTGTATTTTAACGTCGCGCCGTATTAAGCGGCAACCTCCCGTAGGGTATGCGACGGTCATGCGACGGATTAGACGGAAACTTCGTCGAATACCGGGGCTAAAAGTTTGCTTCTTGTTGGTGTTTATCACCTCCGACTGAGCACGGTCGAAAAGGAAAAGACCGGAAAAAAGCGCCAGTCTCTTCACTTGTCTATATCAGATCGCCCACCCTCTTGTCCCGCCGCCCGAACTGTCCATCTTGTGATGGGCTAAAGCCCGTTACTCGGCTTAGAGCCGAACTAAACAGCCTCCGGCTAGCCTTCAACGCTAGTCCTGGACTTGCCTGTATATATATAGCTTGTTTCTCCCATACGGATTACTTCCTTCTTTTGCTCCCCAAGTTAGTTTTTCAATTCAACTGGTCATTGCCTCAAAGATTCTTTCCTTTGGCCTTGACCCTCACACATCTCCTATTACCAACACCCCTTACACGCACTCTGCCGCCAGTCACGTAACAGCAACGACGGCAAAACCTACACCACGACAACCGCAACTACAGCAGCCTCTACTTTCTCACCCCAATGCACGCATATGCACCGCCGCAGCCCCAGGCGCCGCCGTCACCACGAAAACCCCAGCCACTACCACCAGGGCCATTTCAGTTCCAGGCACCGCGTCTGTCCCCAGAGCAATGCCAGTCTCGGGGTCTACCGGCAGGCCACAACAAAACCGTGCCCATGGACCACCCATATCCACAGGCACAGCCACCCATGTATAGCTGCGCGGCTCCAACGTGGCAGCCGCAGCATACCAATACCTTCCTTCCTATCACCTTTGCGGCGGCGAAGAAGACAAACACGATTCGTATTCAAAATGCATGTTTTCTCTCTATGCTTATGCCCGCTCTCCGTCTTACGCTGTAGCTGCGTCTAGGCTTGCGAAAAATGCCGGATCCTGAAAAAAAGATGCGAAGATGAAAAGCCGTGCAAGAGCTGTCGCTTGGAAAAGGCAGAATGCATATTCATGGTCACCCCAAAGAAGTCGTACGTCGTCGCAGTGGGTGGCCCTTGATACCAGACCGCCCTTTTGCTGACGTGATCCAGACAAGGCGTGACGTTGACCGACGTTCTCGAGAGTGTCCAACAAATGCGCAACCAGTTGGTCGACTTGCACCGCGAGATGACCAAGCGCATGTCCGTCGTGGAACAGACGGTGGCGCGGAGAACGACAGACGTCACACTGGATTCTGCCCTGGATCCCACCCTCGCGGCGACCATAGGACAACACGGGGCGATGCCGCCGGCGGGGCTGCTGCTGACGTGGCCCGTCATTCGAGAGCGCGTACAGCACCTTCAACATGCCGAGGGCATCTATTATCCGCTCGAGTACCCCCTCCGGCAAGAAGAGCAGCGCGGAAACCTCCGCGTTCATGGCCGCGCGGTGAACTGGACTATCTCCATGTTCGGCTCGCGGCCTCCTAAGCAATGCGCTAGGTGATCCGCCTAGTGAAACGCCGGCTGTGCACACAGACTGCGGCCCAGGCAGCGCTCTCGGCAGTATTGCGGGCGAGCCAAGCCTGCCGAGACATAGCACAAGCGTCGGTCAGGGCCATCTCCACCTTGGCCGCGACAGGGTGTGGACTTATGTGCGCAGTTTCGAGGAGAACATTCAAAAATGCACCCGTTGATTGTCCCCGACGAGCTCTACACGATGGTTACCGCCTTCCTCGAAACACTTTCCTATCGCTCGCCTCAGTTTGAGGGGCTGGACAGCGCTCTCGTGTTGGTTATCCTCGCCCTGGGCGAGTGGTGCTCATGCAAGCAGACACGCAGCGCAGACGCGATTCCCGGCATGGACTATTTTGCGGCCGCCTGCACGCTCCTCGACGGACAGGTCGGCTGGCACGACCTGAAGCACGTATGGGTGTTCCTCCTCAGCGGTCTGTACTATGGGCAGCTAGTGCGGCCGTTGCAAAGCTTCGAGATGGTGACCCTGGCCAGCCGCCATCTTGAGGCTTTGTGGAAAACCACGGTGGACCTTGACAACCAGTCCATAGTCGCCTTTTGGACGTGCATGTAGCTCGATGACGATCTCCGGGCGACGCTTCTGCTGCCGCCGTCGGACCTGCTCGCCTTTGAGCAGGACGTGCCCTACCCGGACGTCCCCGTGATGCACGCGCACGGCTTCCGCGAGGACGTGCTCCAGAGCTACGTGGCGCAGCTATTTTTGCGGGAGCAGGTGCGCACGATGCGCACATACCTGTCCCAGGCCGGCGACAGCCACATCAGCGCCTGCAGCGACATGTTCCGGACCGACTTCTGGGCGCCGCCCTTGTTCCAGTTCCGCGATGAAGACCCGCCGGCGACGGAGCTCTTGGCGGCACGTCTGCGCGCCGCCTACTGCGACAGGCAGTGCATGTTACACCGTCTCGGTCTGCGGCGCGTACTAGATGCTAGTTGCAGCCGCCGCGCCCGGGAGGCAACCGCGCGGAAGGCTGCGGCGCACCGAAAGATGTTGCCATCGCCGCCCGCGCACGTGATCGCTGACGAGGAGGCTGCCTACTCGCCACACAACCTTGAGCAGGCACGGCGCGGAATTCAGGCGCTCATCGAGAGCACGCGTGCCTTGCACGGTCTGTCGGACGAGCAGCCGGTCCTCGACGACCCCTTTGGCACCGCCCACGCGCACTGGGGCCATCTGCTGCTCCTGGACGCGGCCCAGCGCGATCCCGTCCTGGGCGGCTTCCTTGCCACAGACCTTGTCGACGGCCTCTTTACGCACAATTGCCTTTATTGAAACGGTTGCGTCGCCATTGAGTGCGCTGGAGTGCGACTTGCGCGTTCTTCAGAGTCTACTAGACATGCGTCTTGCGCGTCTGTAGCCGCGATGTCGTTGTTGCTTACTTAATGCGCCCGACTGGGACCCTATAGGAAACTAGCCCTAAAGCACTTGGTCCCCATTAAAAATAACCACCCCACACGGAAGTATGGTCCGTGCGTGCTCTGCTGTATTAATTACTCCTACTTCTCCACGTTACCTCTCTTCCCCTCAATTATTTCGCATTCACCTGACGACACGGCGATTGGCCTCGATCATGGCTACGGAAGAGACAAAACGCATTTTGGAGGCGACGATGGAAACAGAGGCGCGGACTAAGGCCATTCAGCGGGAGACAGAAGCACTAAAACAAAAGGCAGAAGCCACTCGACGCGAGATTGAGGCACTCAAAGCACCCCATTTGCCGACACGCTTCCTCGACTACATCGGCGGCGTCGAAAAGTACGTATATACGGCCGTGACAATCCACAACTTCTTTCCCCGTCATCTCGAAAGGGGGCTGCAGTCGATGGGGGGCAAGCATTACCCTCTGCGCTTCCTGCCGTGGACAGACTTTGCGGCGACGCACGAAGCGACGTTTGCCGCGCTCACCACCACGTTTGCCGACCAGAGATTGTTTCAATCAGAGTTTTGGCTCGAGTGCATCGGCAAAGAAATCCACACAGGGTTTGCCGAGGAGGACCTGCACCCGTTCATCCGCGCCACGGTCGAGAAGCCGGTCATGGCCGTCGTGAACAAGTACCTCGAGATGACCGCTCATCCGACCATCGCCAAGGTCGAGCTCCGCAGCCATGCTTACGGGCTCCAGGCCGGGAGTGGCACCGCATCGTCCCACAATATGCCCCAACGGTGGCTGTTTTCCACGCGCCAAGATGGCCGCTTGGGCAACGTCCTCGTCGGAAACTTCATGGCCGCTGGCACAAACCTCCTCTCACGCGAACAGACCCAGCCAATCATGTCGGCGCTGCCCGAAGTCGACCTTTACCCACGCATCACCCAGGAGGCTATACCAACGCGCCGGGCGTTCCATGACGTGTACGTGGCCAAGGTGATCAGCCAGGCATACCACTACATGATTATGGCGGGCCTCGGGATTGGCTACGTGGTCTCGGGTGACGGCCTCATCTTCTTGCGTGTCCCAGAAGACGATCCGGACACGCTTTACTACTTTTGGTCCGTCTTCCCACTCGACCTCACGACCCGTGCGCCCATCGAGACGGCCACCGCCCACATGATCACGCTCTTCATCTGTGCCATCCAGTCATCAATCCGGTCGTCTCGCTGGATCGATGCGTGCAAGCACCAGGTGAACAAGTGGCCGACAACACGCAGCTGGACACCGGTGGTGAAAACAGTGGTCCCGATACTCCCTGCCAAAAGCACTCATGGCGAGGACACTCAAGGACAGACGGAAGCGCCTCGACCAGCCAGTCCTTGCATCGTGGAGCCGCCAACTCTGCCCTACTGCACACAGAAGTGTCTGCGTGGGTTGTGTCTTGGGCTTCCGTTGAACGACAGCTGTCCCAACGTCGCGCTGCATCGAGCCGCGCGTGTGAAGACAGTCAAAGGCACCGAGAACGCGGAAGAAACCGCTGAAACAAACGCCGAGGAAGAAGCCAAATATAATCACAACAGCTCCGACAGCCACCCCCTTACACCCAATCAAATTCGCTCGCACATCATTGCACAGCTCGCTGCCAACATGGACAAGGATGCCGAGTGCCTCGACAAATACGGCTGCTTTGGTCGCAATGGGGCTCTCTTCAAGCTTGCCGTCACCGGCTACGGCTATACTTTTGCCGGCAAGGCCGTCCAGTCCGTCCATAAATATGTCATCGAACGCGAAGCGGCCACCTACGCCACCCTGGAGTGCTTTCAGGGTGTCCTCATTCCCGTATGTATGGGCATCATCGACCTCGAGCGCCCGATCCCGCTGCATTCATTAGCACAGGTGTCGCACATGCTGCTGCTCTCATACGCAGGCCCGGACCTGTCCGCGAAGAAGAGGCTGCCGGCGAACATCGACTTTGCCGTGGAGAGGGAACGGACTCTCAACGAACTGAAAGTCATGGGCCTCTGGGATGAGGGCTTGCGCGACGCCAATCTGGTGTGGAACGCTGAAGTCGGGCGAGTGATGCGGATCGACTTTGGTCGGTCGGTTCTGCATGACGTTAGGGTGTTCCACAAAGAGAAGCTAGCCGACGTGGTCAAGGCCGCTCCGGCCGAACTCAATGTTCCCCTAGCAGAATCTGCTTCGATTCCTTCTTCTTCCGTGGCAACAAAGCGAGATCTAAACACGACCAATGACCTCCCGGATGGAGACGATCAAGTCCAGAAACGTGCACGTGCAGCGTGAGGACAGGCCAGGGGGAAGTAGGTTTAACATTGTGATTATGTCACAGACCCGCCGCCTAGCTTGCTGGTCGCCAGCAAGCATTCTGCCGCTGCACCCCGCCTTACCCCTGAATCCTGTATTTAGTCTGACTTCTGCCTGCATCCTGTATTGTAGCTCCTTGAGCTACGTCCTCGTCTTCAACCTGACCCCCACCTGCACCTCCTGCGAGACTAGCCATAGACCACATACTATGTCACGGACCGCCGTGCCAGGCCCATAGACCTACCCCACTCTCCAGCCACCAAGGGGTGGCTGTGCCCCAAGTACTGCCACTGCAGACCGCCATCGAGGATTATCCTCGATTCGCACTCGCCTCCTGAACGTAGCTCCTTAAGCTACGTCTTTGTCTCAACCCTGCCTGCACCCTCTGTAGAAGACTAGCTGTTCCGAACCGATCCTCGTCCTCGCCTCTCCGTTCTGTCAGCTCGTGACATACTATCGTTCACCTGCTCGTCCCCACCTACCTGACCCCCCGCCTGCCCGCCGTGACAGATTAGTCCTAGTACTGTTCACTAAAGAAGATCCGAGTAAGTGTAATATATTAATATCCGAGCGCATAAAAGCTCCCCTAAGAATACTACAGATAACGTGGTTGATAAGCGAGCGGGCCAGACAAGCGAGCGGGCCACCTTTTATGTAACCACCACATTTTTTCTTTTACAACAACATTTCTTCACCAAAAACAATGGAATCGCCTTCAAACGAACCTAGGTTATTATTGGCCCTTCAGGCTATCCAAAAAGATCCGAAATTAAGCGCTAGACTTGCAGCAAAGATCTACAACGTCTCGAGAACAACTATCACCAGCAGAATGAACGGCCGACGCGCTCGACAAGACACCCGCGCCAATTCTTCGAAATTAAAAGAGCTAGAAGAGAAGCTCTTCTCCAATACATTCTCGACCTAGATGCGCGAGGATTTCCGCCCAGGTTGGCGGACGTGGAAGATATAGCCAATGTTTTGCTCGCAGAGCGCGACGCGAGACGCGTCGGAAAGCGCTGGGCATCCAACTTTGTTAAGCGACAACCAGACCTCCAGACGCGTTTTAATCGTGCCTACGACTACTGGAGAGCCCTCTGCGAAGATCCTGAAGAAATCAGAGCGTGGTTCGCGCTGGTGCAGAATCTACGCGCCAAGTACGGCATCGCCGACGCGGACCTGTACAACTTTGACGAGACTGGCTTTGCAATCGGCATTATCACCCCATCTATGGTCGTGACGCGCGCCGAACGACATGGAAAAGCAAAGGCAGTTCGCCAACGCCAATTTTCAGTGCCGTTGACCAATTTGCGAGGGGCGCGCAAGCAATAATGCACTCCTATGCATTGTTAGCAGCAGAAGTTCGAACACTTCGACAGTCAAATACGGCACTTAGCAAACGCCGGAGAGCAAAAAAAACACGTGTACGGCTTGGAGGATCTCTTACAGTACAGGAAGGGCATGATTTGCTGGATGAGAAGGACGTGCAGGAGCAAATACAGCAGGAAACGCGGGCGAGTAGTGGTCGGCAGAGGAGGGCTGAGCCGGGCGGACGGCGCTGTGGTACTTGCGGCGAGAGAGGACACAATGCGCGCACTTGTCAGAAGGAAGTAGAAATGTCTGATGTACACAGCTCAGAGTAATTTGAATTGATTTCACTTGTTGTGGTTGCGTAATTATTCTTTTTGTTGCGGAAGATGTGGGAAGTGGCCCGCTCGCTTGTCTGGCCCGCTCGCTTATCAACCACGTTACCTATTGCGCGCTTATTGTTTATTTGTTACTCATTGTTTACCCTGAATTGACCCACACTGATCAGTCTGACGTTCACTTCAGACAAGACGTCTGTCGTCCATTTCAGACAGATTCAGAAAAATCAACAGCAGAAGAGGCAGATCAGACCTACGACCAGTGGCGAGCCTGTCGCACCACCGTGTCGAGACCTGAACTTGTGCTACGAGAATCTACGAAGATTCAGTGAATTCAGCAATTGTGCCAAATCCTTGGAGAGCCCGTACATCGTACGCTGCACCAACGCTCTTTGACACAACTACTGACTCTCGTTGAATACGAAGAGATTAACAGGGAGTAGCAATTGTGGCCAGTAGCTCAATTGAGCCATTCTACCACAATTGACAAAACCTTCGCGTCCTATCACGCGAATTCAAATTGCTTCGTCTTGACTGACCCAGAAGCACCAAAACCAGCTCCGAACAACCCTTTTCAGCCCGATCGAACCAGTTTCGGTCTGATCAGACGATGTTCGAAGCTTCCGAACATAACGACGACCTGGCAGCTGAAGCACAGCTAGCAGGGCCATCGTCGACCCCGACAAACCCCCCCCCGACCGAAGAACATGCAGACCCGTCCGAACTGTTGCCGAATTTCCAACGCTATGCAGAATATATTGGGAAGGACTGGGAGAAGTATGGAGATATGGATGGGATGGATTTTGAACCAGGAGAGGCCACACAGATGGAGCGAACCAGCTTCGTCTACCTCAAACTAGTGAAAGATCTAGAGAAGGATCGAGCCCAAGACCAGGACCCTGAGAACAAGAGGAGGTTTTTCCTCGACTTGATCCAAGACTTTGGGCACTGGGAGAGAAAGGATTGGGACACGGTCCACACAATCATCCGAAAGGCTTTTCGTGACCGAATTGTACAGCGAGGATTCCCGGTTGAAGAGGGCCGAAAGAAGAAGATCGCCCAGACCCTCGCCGAATTCATCACAGCTGCGGCCGAAGAACAAGACCGATCAACCGCAGCCCGCAAGCAACAAGGGCTGAATATGTTTGGAGAGCCAACCACCCAGACAGCCCGAGTTGCTCGTGTAGAGCCCCCTCAGGCACCAGCACCAGCTGTTGTGTCTGATCAGACAGCCCAGACGATTCAACAGTTGTCTTTTCACCCAGAAGCTGTTCGACAGTCGGTTGAACAACCTCAGCAACATACGACTTATCAATACCGGAATGTACCAATCACCCCTATCCGGCAAATGAACCCGAGTCGTCCCTTCTCTCAATCAAGGCCCGAAGCCAGCCACAGGTTCAGAGAAGGCACATTTGACACCGATTTTCGTCCACCAGTCTCGACGAATTTCAGCAAGGCACTCGGAACGCTGATCAAGCTCACACCAGCTGACAGACAGTATTCAGGTTCGGATCAGTACGAATCAATGGCCCAGAAGATCCTCAGCTTCAAGACAACGTCACGTTACGCTGGTCTTGAACAAAGAGAGCTCCCTGACGCGTTCGGCGTGTTACTGAAAGGGAGGGCACTTGAGTTCTACGAAACGAATCTACAGGGCCGCAACCTCAGCCTCGAAAACCTGGCAGTTGCGATTCAGAACGAATTTGAAACGAGTGCGAGACGTGGCAGGCTGACAGATGAATGGAACGACCTGAGCTTCCAATCAATTGTCACTGCCAACTCAGGCAAGCAGACGACCGAACAAGTCGACCTCTTGATTGACCAAATCAAGAAGCTTTCACGAGTTCTGCCCGAGTACGAGTCTGATCAGATGAAGACGGACGCGCTGCGACGAGCCTGCCGTTACGCACCTTCTTTATACGCCGCCTTCGTCCTCGACAACGCCGAAAAGACTTTCGAGGGAATGTGCGCAACGGTTCGTGCTACGGCCGAATACGAATTGAGGAAGCAGCAACGGGCCCCATCAAACCAGTATCTCACCGAAAGGAGATATAATGGAGGCAGCAGCAACCGAAACAAGAGCCGAACGCCGCAACCAGCCGTACGCAAGTGCTGGGTCTGCAGCAAGGAGGGCTGCTGGTCCCGCAACCACCCGAAGCAGGATCAGGACGCTGCGTACCAGCGGTACAAAGACGCTGCGCAGAGCAGAGGAAAAACGCCCACTTCCAGGGCGTACGTCGCCTTCTTGACTGAACGAGAAGGCGAAGCAGAGCAATCAAGTGAGGAGTCAGATGACGAGATCGGGAAGATCATTGAGGCCACGCACAGCATGGAGGAAGAGCATTCGATGTACTTCGCATCCATTCAGAAGAGCCTGAACGGACCCGAAGAGATTCAGAAGCTCAACAATCAGGCACTCCTCCACGGGCTGAACGGGCACTCTACGGCCGAAGCGTGGTTTGAACAAACCAACTTCTGGTCTGATCAGACAGACCCCGTCAACAACCAGCCACTTGAGGCAACAGAGACCGAGTATGGGGCGACTTACCTACTCGACGACAGGCCCGAAGAGACGTTTTACGGCTTCCTGCCGGATACAGGAGCAGCCGACATCTCGACGGCCGGTAAGGAACAAGTCCTTGCCCTTCTCCGACTCCTCCCTTCACTTCGCGTTCGTCAGATCAGACAAGAACGCAGAGTCAGGTTCGGAAAAGGATCGACAGACGTGACCGGGGAAGTCACAGTCGAGACCCCGATTGGGACAATTACGTTTATGGTTGTACCAATCAACACCCCTTTCCTGATTTGCTTACAGGACCTGAAGCAACTCGGCGTCACGTACGATATCCCGAACGATCTCTTACTGCAACAGACGCCGACTGGCAAGCGCAAGGTTCACTTGCGCCTTCAGTGGGGACACCCATGGATAGTCTGGGACACGCCGAACGAATATTCGACGTACATGCTGACAGCCGAAGAGATGCACCGACTCCACCGAAGATTCGGGCACCCGTCGGTCGAAAAGCTGTCTAAGCTCCTCGACAGGGCAGGTGAGGAGTTCGACCGAGCCACGCTCACCGCTATCAACGAGCTCTGTCACCAGTGCCAAACCCATGGACCGGCCCCTCGACGCTTTCGTTTCGCCCTGCGAGACGACATCGATTTCAACGCCGAAGTTGAGATTGATATCTGCTGGATCGAACGAGAACCCGGTAACAAGCAACCGGTCCTACACCTCGTCGATCGAGCCACGGCTTTTCAGGCAGCACGCTTCCTGTCTGATCAGACCGCCGATACCGTATGGCGCACCCTCAAGGCTATGTGGATTGATACGTACCTCGGCCCACCTGACGTGATCATCCACGATGCCGGCAAAAATTTTTCGTCAGTTGAATTCAAGAACAACGCCCACTTCATGCAGGTTCAGACTATTGAAGTCCCTGTTGAAGCCCACAATTCAATTGGCAAGACGGAACGATACCATGCGGTGATCAGACGAGCCTACGAGATCATCTCGCGGGACGTCCCCGACGGCAAGCCCGAAGAGATCCTACAGATGGCAGTCAAGTCTGTCAATGATACTGCAGGACCTGACGGACTTGTCCCGACGTTGTTAGTATTCGGAGCTTACCCCAGGCTCTCTAACAACTCCCCTCCTTCAGCCAGCGTCCAGAAACGCGGCGAGGCCGTACAGAAGGCAATGAAGGAGGTTCGCAAGCTCAAGGCCGAGAGGCAGGTGGCCGAAGCTCTTGCGAAGCGCAACGGCAACGACGTCAGCAAGACGTTGAAGTTGCCGATCGGCGCGAAAGTCCTCGTCTGGCGAGAGTCAGGCAAATGGACTGGACCATTCTCACTCCTGTCTATTTCGAATACGACTGGTGTGGTCAACCTCCCGTCTGGCCCGACTCAATTCAGAGTCAGCTCGATCAAACCATACTATGGCACACCAGACTTCGAAGAGCAAGAAGACGGCTCGTCAACCGCGAGCCCAGACAGTACAGAGGGCCCGTCTGCTGACAGTATCACTGTCCAGACAGACCAGCCGTCTGATCAGACAACACAGGAGCCAAACCCCCGCCGACGTGGCCGCCCAAAAGGTTCGAAGAACCAGACCTTTTTGTCAGCCAAGGAAGTCAGCGACGCCCAATTATCCCATGATCTCCGCGAAAAAGGGATAATCAAAACTGAAGGGCGCCCCTTCGAGAAGTCCCTGAACAACGAGTGGGACTCCCTTTTGGACCGAGTAGTCGTACTAGAGCAGTATGATCAGACCATCCACGGGAGTCTACGCATTTTTAAGTCGCGCGTGGTGAATGAAGTCAAAGGGAAGACAACCGACGCACCATACGAAAAATCACGAATCGTTGTCATGGGATACAACGACCAGGAGAAGCACGAACTTCTCACACAGGCACCGACGATACAGCGCATGAGCCAGCGCCTCATCGTTGCCCTAGCGCCGTCCCTAATGAAGAAGGGACTGAAGCTCAGACTTCGGGATATCACGCAGGCGTACACGCAAGCGAAAACGCCGCTCGCCCGAACAGTATACGCCCGACTACCGAAGGAGCTTCAGGAGAGATACGGGAAGGATAGGATCATGAAGGTGATCAGACCGTTGTACGGATTGGCAGAGTCCGGCAACCACTGGTGGGCGACTTACTCAAAGCACCACCAAGAAAACCTACGGATGAAGAGCTCAACGTACGACCCCTGCCTGATGATCACACAACCCGGTGACGACGCGATCAGTATCACCGGCATGCAGACAGACGACACGCTCGAGCTGAGCAACGACGTCTTCGACGAGAGGGAGAGGAAGGAGCTGCTGAAGGCAGAATTCCCTGCGAAAGAGAAGACGGTCTTGAGTGGAGATCCATTGATTTTCAATGGATGTACGGCAGAGAAGAGAGGCGAAGACCTGTATCTCCGGCCGAAGGGACAAGCCAGACAACTTCGGCTTGTTGATCACACCGCACCCTCGGTCCGATCAGACTACAGGGCCCAGCGCGCACGTGGCGCGTACATCGCTATGACCTGTCAACCCGAAGCTCAATTCGATCTCGCAATTGCGGCTCAGGTCACCGAACCGAGCCGACCCGAGACGAAGAAGCTGAACGCACGGATCCAGTGGCAGATAGACAACCCTGACCGCGGGCTACTATTCAAGCCCCTGACGCTAGAAGAGATGAAGCTCTTCGTCTTTGTTGACGCCTCGTTCGCCAACAACTACGACCTGACGTCCCAGATCGGCTTCGTGATAGCAATCGGGACAGAAGAAGCTTATGATCAGACAAGCCGCCGAATCACGGCCAACGTCGTCCACTGGAATTCGTCGAAATGCAAACGAGTCACCAGAAGCGTCCTGGCGTCAGAGATCTACGCAATGAGCGGCGGTCTAGATATTGGGATCGCCCTTGGCACGACGCTCGATCAAATCATGAAGCTCTTCGGGATTACGCACCGCCCTATCGTCCTCTGCACCGACTCGTACAGCCTGTACGAATGCC
This sequence comes from Leptographium flavum, assembly GCA_963580335.1. Taxonomy (NCBI): domain Eukaryota; kingdom Fungi; phylum Ascomycota; class Sordariomycetes; order Ophiostomatales; family Ophiostomataceae; genus Leptographium; species Leptographium flavum. The sequence goes on from OY756936.1 coordinate 1,955,138, forward strand.
TCGTGAAGCTTGGGACGACGAAGGAGAAGAGGCTCATGATTGATATCATGGGGATACGGGAGGCGTACGAACGCCGAGACGTGGATGAGGTCCGCTGGATCAAGGGAGACGACAACCCGGCGGACGCGATGACGAAGGAACGGCCCAACAGGGCCCTGACCGAACTGGTCGAGACAGGCCAGCTGACGGTAGGGACTCAAGGTTGGGTCCAGCGCTAGGTTGGTGATATGGGATATCACCAAAAGAAGAGAGGCCAATGTTGGACCGCTGGACCAGGGCAGGACAGCTGGGCTACTCAGACAAGGACTTGGGCCCTTCGCACGCGCGCGCCCACTTTTCATTCAGTGAAGGGCCGGTTAGTAAGCGGCCGGACCTTCGGGGAAACTCCAGTCCGACGCGCAGGGGCATATCTCCTGCGCGCAGACGCTGGCGCCCCTTTTCACCTTGAGAGAAAAAGACAGACCCGAATTATCACCAGATTTTGTATTACCTATTGCGCGCTTATTGTTTATTTGTTACTCATTGTTTACCCTGAATTGACCCACAGGATGAGAGAAGAGAAGAGGTGTGCGATCAACATGGGCAAACAGTACAGAAAGTACACTAGATCTTTAGATGGGAGGATCCTGAATTGGAAGCTGGGAAAACATCAATGGCAGCTATACTACTGCCTTTACCAAAATCAATCCTCCTTGACTTTGATCACCAACTTGCCCATCGTCTTCCGTCCCACCAACGCGTCCTGTGCCGCGCCCACCTCGCCCAGGCCGTACTCCCCCCCGATCGTCACCACCACCTTGCCCGCTGCCACCAGCTCCACCAACTCCCGGCTGCGCTCCTCGAATTCCTCCCGCGTCGAAATGTAGTTTGCCAGCGTCGGCCGCACCAGCTTAATGTTCTTGCGGCTCAAGTCCAGCGGCCGCACCGCCGCAATCGCGCCGCTCGAGTTGCCAAACGTCACAAACGTCCCCTTGCGGGCCGTCACCGCCATATCCGCCGCTAGCGTCGCCTGGCCGATGCCCGAGAAGACGGCGTCGACGCCGCGCCCGTCGGTCAAGCTGAGCACCGCCGCCTCCACGTCCATCTGCGCGTAGTTTATCACGTGGTCGCATCCGTGCTGCCGCGCCAGCGCCATCTTTTCCGGTGTGGACGCCGTCCCCAGCACCGTCGCGCCCAGTGCCTTGCACATTTGCACCAGCAGCCCGCCCGTGCCGCCCGCCGCCGCCTGCACCAGCACCGTCTGGCCCGGCTGCACGGTGTGCGCGTCCCGCACGAGCGTCCACGCGGTCAGGCCCTGCAGGATGAGGGCGGCGCCCGTGCGCGTCGAGACAGACGGAGGCAGCTTCAGCACTGTCTTGGCATCGGCAGCCATCCACTCGGCGGCAGCGCCGGGGCCGAAGACGGCGACGCGGTCGCCCACCGCGAGGCCGTATGCGGCGGGCACGCCATCGCCCAGGGCCTCGATGATGCCGCCGGCTTCGCGGCACGTCGTCGCTGGCAGTGTGGACGGGTAGAGGCCGGTGCGCAGGTACGTGTCAATAAAGTTGACGCCGGCGTACTCAACACGGATGAGGACCTGGTGCGGCGCAATGGTCGGCTTGGGGACGTCGACGAGCGTCAGGACTTCGGAGCCGCCGTACTCGCTAAACTGGACAGCCTTCATGGTCATGGTGGGTGACTTTGGGCGTTGTGTCGGGGTGACTGTGTTGTTCGATTGTCCGTGTTGTGTGGATGCGACGTTGGGTAGACAATGCCGTTTCGGCTGCCTGTTCCGGCTCTGGCGGACTACTCCGTCGTACCCCACAATGACAAATCACTTTCCGTATATCCGCCGATTCGTGCGGTTCGCGGGCCGTGCATCTCCGCGTGGCCAAAGAGAATCTCACGTGACTCAACGCTGTCCGGATCCACGCACGAATGGGATGTAATCCGCATCCGTTCCGCTTCCGGGATGGCTTTGCTACGGAGTACCTCCCCCACTTTTGAGCCGGGCAATCTACTTGGTTATCTACGTCCAGATCGGTCGATTATTCATCTTGTCCGTGTACGATAGGTGACTTCTAGCAGCGTATTGTATCAAGATATTGTATGCATACATTATTCATTACATGTTACTCCTCCAGAAACGCCTTGTACCGCTCTTCGTAAGACTTTTCAAATGAGGGACCCAGACGAAAGAGGTCAATCGCATTTTTGGCTAGCATCTGCGCGCGTTGTTCCCAGTCGAGGAATTTGGAGAGACGGTCGTCGGAGAAGAGCATCTTGCCGGCGACGGGAACTTCTGCTTGTGTGAGAACGAGTGTAGCGAGGAGAGAAAAAAACGAGAAGAGAAAATTGACGAGCGAAGCGAGAGGGAAAAAAATGAAGAGAAACCTACCCCCGAGAGGAAAGGGATAGTCGCTCCCCATGACGATCCGGTCCGTGCCCATCTTGCCGCACAGAAAGGCGAGCAGGTCAGCGTCGTGCACGAGCGAGTCGACCCAGACGCCGCCGCGCGCGAGATGCTGCGCCGGCGACACGCCGCCGGCCGCCGCCGCGACCAGGTCTGGCCGGCAGTCGTAGCCGTGCTGCACGCGCCCGAGCAGCGCGGGAAAGGCGCCGCCAGCGTGGGCAAAGCACAGCCGCAGTTGCGGGTGGCGCAGCAGCAGCCCCGAGGCCGTCACGGCCAGCAGCGCCAGTGCCGTCTCGGCCGGCATGCCGACCAGCCAGGCGCCCCAGTAGCGGCTCCAGCGCTCGGCATTCTCGCGCGCCAAGGCGTAGCCGAGGGGATGCACAAAGACGGCCATGTCGAGGCGCGTACAGGCGTCCCAAAAGGGCGCCAGGCTGGGGTCGTCGAGGGCCGTCGCGCCAATGGAGGTGCCAATCTCAACGCCGATGAGGCCGAGGGCGTGAGCGCGTTCGAGCTCGACGACCGAGGCCGCCACGTCTTGCAGCGGCACGGTCGCGAGGCCGACAAAGCGCGTCGGGTGCGCCGCCACCAGGCCGGCGAGGTGGTCGTTGAGCGCGCGGGCCAGGACCGTCACGGGCGCGGCCGGCTGGTCGTAGAAAAAGAGAATTGGCACAGTGCTGAGGATCTGCACGTCGACGCCGGCCGCGTCCATTTCGCGCAGCCGCACGGCTGCGTCGACGCAGTTGGGCTCGACGGTGCGGAAGAACGCGCCGCCGACGTGCATGTCGATGCGGCCCGGCTGTGTGGGCGACGGCTGCAGGTCGAGCCACGGGCTGGCGCCGTTGACGGGCGTTGCGTCGTAGCTGCTCAGATCGGGCAGTGCCGGCGGCATAATGTGCGTGTGCACGTCGATGCGGAAGAGGCGGGCGCCGTTGTTGTTGTGGCGGTCCGACGGCGTGTGGGGGGGCGACGGCACGGCATCGGGGGCACCGGCCGGCGCGGTGCCGCGGAGGCAGCAGCTGCAGTGATTTACAGACGCCATCGTCGGCGACAAACAACGGATCGTGGCAGCCTGCCGTCTTTTATGCGGCAGGAACCAAGACGAACCGCCCAAGCGGCGCTAGCCAGCAGAGCCAACAACGCCAACATGCGATTGGCCGGAGCGTCGGACCGCGGGCCGGATGGCGGGTAGCGCACCGCAGGGGGGGGGGGGGGGTGGCGAGACCGCGTCGAGGCCTACAAAAGAGGCGTAGACCGCTGTGGCCGGTCCGTGGAGAGTGGGCAGCGTCGACTATGCCGATTCCTGCACCGATTGCGTTTGCGGCGTGGCTGGGGGCCAACGGCGACAAGTTGCAGCCGCCGGTGAACAACTATTGTCTGTACAGCGGCGGGGATTTTGTCCTGATGGTGGTGGGCGGGCCGAACGAGCGGAATGATTTTCATGGTGAGTCTCCGCTCGTAGCAGATGGACTTGTCTTTTCTCTCTTCTTTTTTTCCTCGCTTCACTCCTTCTTCTTTCCTATTGCTCACCCCCAGTCAACGAAACGGAGGAATGGTTCTACCAACTCAAAGGCGCCATGCTCCTCCGCATCGTCGAGGACGGCGCCTTCCGCGATGTCCACATCCAGGAAGGCGAAATGTTCCTCCTCCCCGGCAACACCCCCCACAGCCCGATCCGCTTCGCCAACACGACCGGGCTCGTGATGGAGCGCAAACGCCCGGCAGGCGCCCTTGACCGCCTGCGATGGTACTGCACTAAAGGCCAGCACGCCGAGCTGACCATGATCCACGAGGACGTGTTTTACTGTGAGGATCTCGGCACGCAGCTGAAGCCGCTGATCCGGGCGTGGCAGGAGGATCCAGCGCTGCGCATGTGCAAGGTCTGCGGCACCGTGGCCGATGCCATGTGATGCTGCAGCCAAGCAGCCTCAGCGACGCACGAAATCACGCTGTCATCTTTTCGTTACTCTTTATAATTATATCATAATAATTGCTCACGATCCAAATCAAACAGCCTCTACCAGCCTCTAACAGCACTCACAACCTCTAGTATCCCCACTTGCGCCGCTCCCACACGCGCAGCGGAATGTACAGCAGCACCGACGACACCATGGCCAACACCCAGCTGATGTCGGTGCCGTACGGCGCCGGGCCAATGCCCAGTGCAATCGGGCCCACCCACCAGACCTGGTTCATGCACAGCAGTGACAGCACCGTGCCGACGATAAAGGCCACCGACGCCGCGATGCCGTGCGGCAGCTTGGACTGCTGGTCCCACGCGCTCAGGTCGTACTCGTAGTGGCGGCGCCAAATGTAGTGCTCCAGCAGCACGATGGAGCAGAACGGCATCAGCCAGTAGGTGCAGATGGACAAGAAGTTGGTCATCACGTCGGCCAGCACGTTGCGGCCGACAATGGAGCACACCAGCAGCACGCAGCCGCCCAGCGTCGACCAGACGAAGCGCGGGATGACCAGCAGACGCGGCGAGATGACCTGCACGCTGAGGCCGAGCGAGTAAATGTTGGTCGAGATGACGGCCGAGGTCGAAAAGGCGACAAGCACCTCGATGAACTTACCGAAGCCGGTCACGCTGTCCTTACCGTAGGCCTTAAAGATGGCGCCAAGCAGGCCGCCAATGCCGCTGTCCGCGTACGCGTCCGCAAAGACTGCGTCGGTGCTCGTGCTGAGCGTGCCGATCGCGGCGCCGACCCATTCGATCAGGACCTGCGCCAGCAGCAGCCCAAACGCGGTCCAGCCGGTCGTCTTGCGCGCCGGCACCGTGTCCTTGATGTAGACGCCGTAGTCGGCGCACACCGTCGCCCACGCGAGCTCGTAGCCGATGATGACGACGCCAAAGGCCATGACGTTGCCGGCCTCGCTCTTGCCCGACGGCATGCCGACGTCGAGAAAGTGCTTGCCGCCAAAGCCGGCGACGATGATGAAGCAGATCATAAAGACGATCCACGAGTAGCGATCGTACAGGTGCAGGAGCCGGTAGCCGAGCAGGCCAAAGGCGAAGCCGACCAGGCAGACAATCAGCACGGCCACGGCGAGCGGCAGCTGGCCGCCGCCGACGTCGTAGAGCACCTCGCCCGACGTGATGCCGCTCACGATGCCCCAGCCGATTTGGTTGATAATGTTGAGAATGGCAATCACCTTGACCGGCCACCAGCCAAAGCTGTAACGCGGTATGATCATGGTGCGCAGGCCCAGCTTGGGGCCCCAGGCGGCAATGATGGCGGGCGGGAGGACGCTGAGCAGGTTGAAGAAGAGGATGCACAGGAACGAGTCCCACCAGCCGAGCCCAAACGAGGTCGGGCCCAGGTAGCCTGTCGCCAGTGTCGTCACGTTGCAGTTGGCGGCCATGAAGATGGTGCACAGGTCAAAGGCCGGCTGATTCGTGCGCTGCTCGACCGTGATCGGCTCGATGCCGGCCTCCTCGACACCGATCGAGCGGATCCACCGCTTGAATCCCGACGTGGTCGTCGGCTCGATCGAGCCGGTGCCCGTCTCGTACTCGACATCGGTGACGGGGGGGGTCTTGAGGTCTTTCTCGTCCATGGTGTCGGTGGGATGATTCGATGGAGGGGGGTGTCAAGTATGGACTCTTTCTCCAGGGGGACTCTGTTATATACAGCACCGGAGCCTCCCAACACTAGGACCCCCGGCAGATAGGCGGCGTGCGAGTACCACGCTATCGCCCGCGGACCGGGCAACGCGTCTAGGGCTCTTATCTAGTGTCGATCTCCCCACCGCGCCGCAGGTCTCCGCCGAGATAAGAGCGGCAGAACTTTGTTATCTCCCTGCCGGTTTGTCGTTGGTTTCTGTCTCGTTTTTGTTTGCGTTTGCTCGTCATTTGACCATTTTGACGTATTTTTTTTCTACTCTTGTCTTTTCCACAATTGTCGTTGCGATTCGTACAGCCTCGTCATCTCTTGCTCTTGGCTCTCGGCAGCCCCCCGTCTTGGCTGACGTGTCGGACGAGGCACTTGGCTCGTCCGCTACCTCGCCACTCCTCTAGCCCAGTCACGGCACCGCCGAATTGCGCCAGAACAGGGCCCGGCCGCCGCCGGTGAGCGCGACAGTCAGCCGCGCGCATCCATTCTGCGCTACGTGTAGGACAATGCAGGATGGCGTCTGACAGCTGCCCGGCTGGATCTTCGGTGTTGCCGTACCACCCGAAGAAAGCCCAGCCGCATGCGGCAATACGGCGCCGCGGAAATGTCTCTGCGGCCTCCCACGCGGCAGCAGCAGTCTATCAGCGGGTAAATGGCTAAAGGACGTCGCCGCGACGACGGCACACGATAGGTGTGCTCGCACTCATTGCTCCGTCCACCACACCGGCAGATGAGCAGTTCATTTTGCGAGGCCGGATGGGGGCTGCCAAGACTGCCAAGAGTCCGCGATGCAGCTGATATTATGCCGTCTCCGAGATACCCAATGATCTCTGCATCAGCCCCGAGACAGGGACGCTTAAACGGGACGTCATCACGCCACGGGCCAATTACGGAGGATAAAAGCTTGGTCCCGCCACACGCCTTATCGCTGCGCGGCCCCCAAGGGGCCACGGTGACTAGGGAGAAACTGTTAAGGAGGTACTTGCTGACGCCGAGGCAGCTGGACAGGCGCGATGGCGATAGCAGAACGGGTAAATATTTTGCAGACAGTCTTATCAGAAGAAGAAAGCACTGCTGTGGGTTGGTCGACTGTCCTTTGTTCTCAGTGGACTCTTCTTGTCCGGCCTGGCGAAGAGTCCGTGCTGACGCAGCGCCAGGAGCTGTATTTCCGGCGACCCAAGGACCGTGCGAACTACCGTGTGAATACCTTGACAGACAGTCCGCTCCGATGGTCCACACGCCCCACGACAAGGTCCACCAAGGCCATTGCCGTCTTTGTTAGCCCCTCTATCCATATTAGAAGAAGACTGGATGTGGAAGGAGTGAAGTTGGCTTACCTTGTTGTAGACGAAGAAAAAAGAAAGTTTGTAAAAGTGTCGATATGAAAAGAAAGAAGAGTGGAGAGAGAGCTTAGGGAATGGCCAGGACAGGAAGTTTATACTACAGGGCGGTGTAGAAAAGCGGCCCTGGCAGTAAGAATGGCATTAGAAAGTCGAGCTGAGGTGAGCGGCGTACATGTAGCCAATGAAAGCTGAAGTGAAGGTGAGGAGAATGTGGAATAGTGGAGAGGCATCTAATAATCGACTGACTGGACAGTTCGACGAGTGTTTTCTGAGCAGTGACAAGCAGGTCATCTGTTCTCACTCTCTATTTGTGGTCATCGCGATCGCCATGCCGTGTTCTTCGCGGACAGACGTCTCTTGCATCGTTTTGGCGTGGGTTTGGTGCTGCAAGAGGATCTTAATTACGGAATCGCGCGGATTTCCGGAAATTTTTGGAGATGCGCGCTAAGCTGTAGTAGACCCGCAGCATCTGGCGAGATCCAGGAACAGCGTCACGATGATTCGCTGCAGAGTTCGGAGTAAAACTGCCGTATTTGGACAATATGTACCGCAGCGACGGCTCCGACTTACTTCCCTACGTTGCTTCAAATTGCGCCAGAGAATGGCATATTCCGGTTCGCAATAGATGGTTTTTGTTTGGGAATATTTATTGAAAACTATAGATGCCGTTTCTTATGGCACGGTGATACGGCAACACACATGGAAATGTATCATTATTGTGAGAAACCAGGCTGGCCCTGATACATGCATCAGTAACCGGTGATACTGAAAATCAAGCTATCTTTTAACTGTAATAGAATTGATCACATCCTGAAGTGCGGCTTGATTTGGTTCGTTCTCGAGCCATGGCAGCTCGTAATAGCTTTTTTCCCCATTCACAAGTTGAACAAGAAGGTCTCTGATCCAAGTCTCGTCCTTGCGGAACTTCCATCGCCGAATGTCTGCGGTAGCAATCTTCAGATTTTCAAGTTCTTTTTCTAACAGTGGCACGTCGTTTCCGGGTATTTCCATATAGTCGCCTTCGTAGCTCATGTCAAATAAGCAATACCCCAACAGACAGGAGAGATCGAGCCTAAGTTTCCCGGAGGCGGGACCATGGCGTGGTGTGTTTCTTGCAATGCGGACTATTGCAGTGCAGGTGTCGGCACTACGGTGATGCGATCCAGGCAGGGGATACATTTCGGTCAGGGCCGCCTGTGTGGGCAGGTCCTGCGTGGTGTGTCGTTGGCTTTTGGCTATTCCCTTGAAGTCAGATATTGCAGCTGACCAAATGGGCTAGGCGGTGCGGCGGTGACGCGCCGGGATGAGAGGAAAGTGAAAAGTGAGGAAAGAAAGCGGTGTGTCTGCCGCGGCCCTAGGAGGCGTGCCTATCTAGGGAGGAGGGGAGAGCAGCCCACGAGGAGCTGGAAGAAAGGCGGTTGCGAGAGCAGCCGCCGGAGGAAACCCCCGCGCTGTGCCGGGTTGCGGGGGATGCGGGGTAGGCGGTGGAGCGCCGCTTGTGCGCGCCACCGGTCCGCCGTGATCGGGCACTGGACCAGGTGCCCGGGTGCCTTTGGACTGCCGCATGCACAGTTGGGGTCGAAGTCCCCTTGCGGATGGAAGCGCATGTGGTAGTCCGCGAAGTCGCCGTGCCCTGTTCTCTCAGCGATGAGGAGGTGGAGCACGGGTCGCGGGAGCCGGAGCTCGGGGGGGCAGTGGATGCGGTATGGGAGGTCCCATTTGGTGTATTGAGGCTTCAGTTTGGACTGGGCCTGTTCCCACCACGCAGCTGCGTTGTCGATGTTGGATTGGCGGCCGCAGGAGCGAGCGCCGCTCAGAGTTGGCTCTGTGCCCGCCCGTTGGTCGGGTGGGCCGTCGCGGGCACCACCTTTGGCGAGGGTGTCCGCGAGTTCGTTGCCGTCGATGTCGCAGTGCCCGGGGCACCAATCATCCACAGGGAGCAGGTCGAGATCGGCAGCAATATCGCGTATGGTTTGTATTTGCTCGTCTGGAGCAAGGAAGACTATGCTCTGGAGAAGAAAAAGACCAGGTTAGCATCGAGATCCAGAAACAAGAAGTCAAAGTAAGCCGCATAAAAAGAGCTGTCGTAAAGAAGTAGTAACGCAGTCTGGAACTTACTCCATTGTTGGAAAAAGGAACGCCGTGGCGGATAAGAAGAGTCGTTTCCCATTCGACAAGCATAATATGAACCTCTCCTAGGCGCTGAAGAAGTTTCTCACCGCGCTCTTTAAGGCTGATCATGACGTATTATGTGCTTCGTAGATAGAAAATGTGTGAATGCAAATTGTCGAGAAATTATTAGGTAATCGTGCTACCCCGTCACACGATCCGCGACCTGTTCGCTAGCTGTCTCCGGCTTGGGCACTTCCCCCAGGCCTGGCGGAAAGCAGAGGTCGTTATGCTTCCTAAGCCAGGAAGGACGGATCTCTCCTCTCCGCGCTCGTGGCGCCCGATCGCGCTTATCTCCTGCATCAGCAAGGGAATCGAGCGCCTAGTCGCCCGGCGTATAGCCTGGACCGCCCTTGAGCACCGTCTCCTTAGCCGCCAGCACATCGGCGCACTGCCTAAGCGCTGTGCTACCGATCTCCTAACGGCCCTGCAACACGACATAGACTTCGCCCTCGACCACGACCTTGAAGCATCCGTCCTTACGCTCGATATCCAGGGGGCGTTCGACGCGCTCCTCCCAAATCGGCTCTTAGACCGCATGCAGCAGGCTGGCTGGTCGCAAACATGCCTTAGCTTTGTCCGCGGCTTTCTAACACACCGCCGACTACGCATCCGCCACGAGTCCGTCAGGGCCCCGTGTCGCCCAGCACCTCCGATCCCTGGCAGCAACACAATTTGGGCCGCCTGCAGCTTCGATGCGCAAGGCAGTCTTCACCTGCGTCCTGCCCTCAGCGCTGTACGGCGCTGAGGCCTGGTACCTAGGCAGGACGCGCCCAGCATGCCGCAGACAACGCAGCGGGGCCACGACACGCACGGGCATGGGCTGGCACACCGACCAGATCCAACGGGTTATTACTCTTGCAGCCCGCGCCGTCCTTCCTGCGTGGCGGACGGCCCCAAACAACACCCTTATCCGGGACAGCGGCCTCCCGACCAGCGCTATTGCACTCGAAGCAGTACGCTGGCGACAGGGCTTTCGCGCCCGGACAGTCGACCAAGACCACCCCCTTGCCTCGCGGGTGCCCGTCAAGATCATTACCAGCGGACGAGGGGCCGGACGCCCCGACTCCCGCACAACAGCGCTGCAGCGGGCAGCCGCTATAGTCCCTAACGTCCCACGACTTCTCCTCCAGGCTCCCCGGTATCCAGCGACCGCAGGGACCGACCCGACCAACGGACTTACTAAGGAAGACGCAGCGGCCGCCTTCTGCATCTGGTGGGACGCACGACCAGCCACAGACATCATTGTGTTTTCAGACGGATCCGAGCTTACAGAGGATGGCCGACACGGCGTCGGATACGGCTTCGCTGTATACCGAGCCGGGCAGACCGTCGCGTCAGGACACGGAGGACTACATACCGTTTCCCATGTCTTTGACGCCGAAGCCGTCGGCGCACTGCGCGGGCTAGAGGCCGCAGCCATTGCCGCCCAGGCGCACCACGACACCACACAGATCTGGATCTGTATCGACAATACGGCTGTTATCCGAGGCGCCCTAGGGCAAACCCCCGCCTCCTCACAGTGGGCCTTCCTCGCCCTCCACGACCTCATGGAAACCACAAACGCCTGCGTCCGCTGGTGCCCGGGACACTGCGACATCGCCGGCAACGAACTCGCAGACTCCCTTGCCAAAACGGGAGCCCGCCAGGGCCCCCCGGACGCGGCGGCCGGCGACAACCCGACGCTCAGCGGGGCACGGTCCGCCGGCCGCCAGCTCGTCCACGACAACACGACCACATGGTGGGACTCGGTCCAGCACAAGCTGAACCCCGGCTATACATCGCAGGAGCTCCCGTACCAACTCCGGTGCCCGCCGGAGCTCCACCTCCCCCGGCCCGTCCTACACCTCCTGCTAGCGGAACGCACAGGGCACGGAGATTTCGCCTCCTACCACCTGCGCTTCCACCCGCAAGGGGACTTCACACCGGACTGCCGATGTGGGGCCCCGAAGGAGCCGGGGCACCTCGTCGAGTGCCGGCCAACCCAGGAGCGCTGGAACGCCCAGGCCGGCCGGCACCGGCTACCAAAGATTCCCCGGGACCCGACCCGGCGGGCCCGGTTTCTAGCCCGACTGTTACAGCAGCCGGACTTCTTCTCTTCGTTCGTATCCTGTTCTTTCCTGCGGCGGTAACCTGCCGCAACACCCCCCACGGGAATCGACCCGTGCTCAGGCGGCGGCCCAAGCGGCTGAGCCGCCTCGAGATACCTTACTTGGCCGGCTCCACGAGCTGGCTTCAAGGCAAGCGCCATAACCGCAATAGGTAACCCACACCAGCCTGCCCTCTGGCAGCTGCTAGTCGAAATGGGTGCCTGTCTGTATATTAGTAGTCCTTGTCTAGACGCTCCTTTGTATATAGCACCCATCCGATCTTCATAGCCCTGGACGGCAGCCGGCCTTACGACCGGCGCGCCGCCCCGTCGCATACCCTACGGAAGATTGCCGCTTAATACGGCACGACGTTAAAATACAAAGAAGGCCTGTCCACAGGCGGCGGTCCAGGTCCGTTAGTGTTCATGGCCAGTCCGGTGGTTTTAGGGGTGTCGCTATGCATGATAGGAGGACGTGGGCCGGAGTCTCCTCCTCGGCGCCGCACCGGCACGTTGGTGAACTGACAGCTCCCCTCCGGGAGAGGTAAGCGTTCAGGCCGATGTGCCCAGTACGGATCTGCGTGAGGAGGCTGCTTTCGGCCTTTGTGAGGTGGAGGTGGCGGCGCCGGACGGCCCGAGCCGTCCAGCACGGCGTCCGTGCCGCGAGGGATCCTGCGGAGTGGCCGGCGCTGGCGTGTTGTTGCCAACAGGCCTTCCAGCGGTCGGTGACGGTAGTCCAGTCCGCTTCTATAAGGGGAGGGGGAGGCGGTGGGGGTGGGGCGGGCGCGTAGTAGTTAGTGAACGGTCGGGGGCGGTGGATCGCGTCCCGGATGGCTTGGGCTTTCGCCTGGTAGTCTGGCCGTGATAGGAAGACGGCGCGGCGGTATGCTAAGTAGAGGTTTAATGGCGGTATGCCGGCCTCGGAGTGGAGGAGGTGGATAGGCGTGGATCGATAGGCTCCAAGGACCGTGCGGAGGTAGCCGTGGAAGATCGTGTCGAGAGAGGTCGTCGGCCGGCGGTTCCCGGTATCTGGGAGGAAGACGCTCGCGCCGTACGCTGCTGTACTCCGGAGCACTGCCACGTAGATCGTGCGGGCCCACGGGAGCGTGCAGCCCCACGTCTTTCCGGTGAGTCTGGTGAGGGCGTAGCTTTGCGTAGTAAGGCGGCGTTTTATTTGTCGGAGGTGCTCCGAGAAGAAAAGCTTTCTATCAAGCCAGATGCCGAGGAAGCGGGCCGACTGGCGAGGAACAAGGACGGTAGCCCGGTCGAGTGTAAGCGTCGTCGTCGGGGCCGTGTGGGTGCGGGAGAAGTGGAGGAGCTCGCTCTTCGCCGGCTCGAATATGACGCCTACTGTTTATTTTACTTTTTGTGGATTCACCTGTGCAAATGCGATGGTTCAAGCAATGCACATTGGTGTTCACCGTGATCCTGTACGTCCTCCTGTCTGCAGGAAGCTATACAATTGATCTGTGGTGAAGTGGTCTGTCTTTTTCTCGTAGTCCGACGCACCAAAATTTGGTGCGCGAGACTACATCTATGGACTCTGTGACATTACCCCTATCTTCCAGTGGGTCTGGTCGCCCGATGCCTCCCATCCCTCCTGTGCGCGCACTGCTTACATAATCATATTCTAGCGATGCGATGCATTCATACCGACACTTTTGGTTTATCTTTTACAAGAACGCGATTGAAGCAGCTTTCAACAATAGCTTCCTGCACATTTTCCTTTTACGTGCTTAATAAAAAAAATAAAGTATATGCTTGAATTTGGCCTATTCCTTGTCTGTCTCTCAGCCTTTTTAACTGCTTGAATATAAAAGTCTTAGATCATCGCAGGTGCTAATTAGTTCGATACCAGAGCTCGAATCAGAATATCGAGTGCACCATCTTCATAGCCCAACCGCGAGCGCCGTGCACCTCGTTTTCCTTCTTCATTTCCGCGACGTACTGCATGCGCTGTTCTTCTGGCGCGCGGAGGATCTCCAGCTGCTGCGCACGCATCCCCTCGTAGATATCAATGTCCTTGATGTTGACGTAGAGTGGGCGTTGCTCCGGAAACTTGAACCAGGAGTAAATCTTCCACACAAGGTATAGAACAATGATGAGGGGGCCTGCCAGGTAGTCCTGGAAGAAGGTGATGGCGCTGAGGTTTGGCCCGCCGACGGGATAAAGAGCAACATAGAACTGAGCGGCAAGGCAAAGGAAGTTCAAGACGGCACAGGCATAAGAGCCCCAAATGCCCATTGCGGCCTTGTAGGGGAGTTCGTCGACGCTGTGACCCGCAAGTTTCCTAAAGACATAGTTAGACGCTGACAGGCAACTATTTCTCTCACAAGGGAAAATTTTACCATGCAGTTCGGAAGCGGATGTGGGCGATGGCGATACTGCCAAAGATGAAGAAAAGTGCGAGACCTGACAGGGACAGAAGCCACGTAAAGATGTTACCGCCTCCAGCAGTATCCAAGTTGATAAACGCCAAGCATCCGAAGAGAAGTTGGAGCAAAGTGACGACAAGGGGCCGGCCTTTCTTGTCGATATAGGCAAACGATTTGGGGCCCATACCTATACGATCAGTTAGATGCTAGCTTCATCGGGCCAGATGGTAAGGAGCTTACCGCGTTCAGACAACGCCTGGAAGGTCCGAGTAGATCCAAACGTGCATGAGTTGGCAACACTCATTACAGAAATCAAAATGACAGCGTTGAAGATTGATGGAAGGGCCTTGATGCCTGCCAACTGGATGGCGATCACAAATGGCGAGTGTCGGCTTTCGGCTCCCGTGTCGCTCAAGAGCGGAGAGTTTGCCGGTACAATGAGGCCGATGAGGAAGAGGTTGACGATGTAGAAAATGCAAATACGCCAGACAACCTGCTTCGTGGCTTTCGGAATTTCTTTCTTGGGGTCCTCAGCTTCGGCAGCGGCAAGTCCAGTAAGCTCAGTTCCGCTGAAGGAAAATGAGGCTGTGACAAAGACAGAGCAGAAACCCTGGAATCCATTCAGAAAAGCACCCGGATCATGCCTATCGATTTCGTCAAGTTAGTACAAACACGACACATGTCGACGTACTTCTGTACGGTTTCTCATACCAATATTTAGCACCAAGGTAACCTCTTGTGTCGGTCGGAACACCACCACAGTCTATAATGATTCCCAAGATAATGAAACCACTGCAGGCTATAACTTTCATTACGCTGAGAACGAATTCAACCTAGGACAGTTAGTAGGGGACATGATCATATGCAAAAAGAGGCACTTACTTCTCCGTAGCCTTTGACTCCGAAAAACTGGATGACAGTAAGTGCGACGAGCAGGGGTATAATCCAAGCGCAGTCGTTGACATTTTCCACATCCGTCCAATAGTGAATGATCTAGGCTGTGTGAGCTGTAGTCAAGTATCGTAGCCAGCATCGTTCTTACATTGCAAGCCGCCGAGATCTCAAAAGGGAGGACAGTAAGCCAGCTAAGGCCGTATTGCCATCCGCAGGCGAATCCCCACGAAGGATCAATGAACTTGACAATGTACATAGTGAATGCTCCATTGATAGGATACAGCACGGACAATTCGGCCAAGGCTTGCATCATCAGCCATCTGCACATATTTCGTTAGAAGATTGGAACAACTAGTCGCAAATTCGGAAGTTCGTACACCATGACACCTGTTGCGAAGGCGTCAGTTTTGTTAAATTGTTAGGGATGAGATGCTCTGTCTCACCAATGATAATAAAGCAGACGAGCACAGAGCCAGGCCCTCCCGTAGTGAAGGCACTGGCTGTTGAGACGAAGAGACCGGCGCCGATCGCACCACCGCTAGGATAAAGTCAGCACGTACCTTTCATTTGTTCATTCATTTGTTTATACATACATAGCGATCATTTGCATATGTCTCCCTTTCAAGTTGCGATGCAGCTTCCCTTCGCCTTCTACAACGTCGTAGGTAGCGATGCTGCCAGCCTCCAACGCGGGAGGGTCGTATGCGGCATGCTCCTCGCCCTTCTTTGCGAGACTAGGATCATCGCTCATCGTGTCGTCGTTCGGTCGCGTCGTGTGTCTGGAGAATTGAAAGAAAGAATGCAAGATCGAAGTCCTGCTACAAAACCGAAGAGAAACGAGAGCGATTGATGCTACTTAACAGAGGAAGATTAGGCCCATGGTCTTACGGTGGCAATTAATAGTACGAGTAGGAGCACACACCGAGGGACGGGATAGTATTAGGTAGAGATAAGCTTACGCCGGGAACGCCGACAGGTGCGGACAGAAGGCGACGCGTAACAAGCACATTCCTATCTAGGAATAGCTTACTCCACATGACGCGGACGAAGCAGGGGTAGGACATTTTATGTAAGATCCAATCGTAAGAAGGTGCCAGCCAGCCCGTACAGTTTTGCAGGTTTGTGGTCATATCTTGCTGTATCCCCCACCTCGTATAATGACCTCCTTAATCCGTCGGGCGGGGACTTCGTCTATTTTGTAGCTTCCATCCCGACATCCCATTTCAGATTAGCTAAGCAGGTAGACGTCGCTGCTGCCTCTACTTCACAGATTTGAGTGCTTTCTAGAGTAGGTAGAATTGCACTTTCATGCCACATGTTTTTTGCAACTGCTTGTAAATATGAAATCTCCTTTATTTAGGAGTACACGTATGATCACGTGCTAGTAGCAATCATGTTATCGCCCCCTTGACGCGCTACTCCGTAGAGAGAAGGAGTCGAGAAGCGCTACATGATACGTGATGGGGGCTAGTGCGGGGTTGAGACCCAATTAGAAGCAGCATGTTAGGACTCGTAACGTCCTCAAAGTGATAATGCGTTACCTGGCGATAATTGTTAGTCGGCGGGTCGAAGCTTCCCCGGTCTCACGATGCGCCCGGGAGCCAGATCGAATAGCCGTCTTGGCTTCATTGGCAAGGCTTGGCACTTGTATCTTATCGCACGGCATCGCGCAGGTGAAGTGACGGAGAATACGACAAGCTTTTCGGGTGCGGCTACACTGCCAGCACTGGCGGCTTGGCTGACACATAACCAGCACAAAAGCACGGTGGGGCAGCCTAGATAACGGGTGGCGAGGATAAGACGGGGAGATAAGGCATAAATGTGGTGGCTGATGGACTGTGGCTAGAGACTGCCCCCATATCAAAAAGGTGCATTAGGTAAAATAATCTAGCTAACTAACTAACTATAGTTACGAATTATTTCACCCAGGGCATTTGTGTGCCCCAGTGGGTCCACCATAACACGTGACCATGACCAATGTCATCTAACACCCCAAAAAGGGGCATCACGAGACACAGTCTGATGTGCCATTTCGAATGGCATGTCTTCAATCAATTCAGCAAATCTCATCAACTTCACGGAGGTGATTTGCGAAACTTCCGTTTAAGTCCTGCGGGGAGTCACGTAACTTGAGGAAGTTGAACGCACATCAGCGTAGATGTTACCTCAGTCATCGCTACTCTTTTTCATTTCATTCTGGTAATCATAAAAATAAAAGCCTCTGCCGGTACAGCAGTCGAGTCTGCAAGTGGGGCGGCGAACGGAATAGCCATTCTTCCGTCCTGACTTAGCTAAGTAAGGGCTTCGCGCCCACAACAGATTTAGAGAAGACAAGCTTCACCACCAGATCAACTGTATACCCGCCTCAAGGAAGAGGAAGACGTACAGGATCTAGAGTGACTTGCATTCAACAGCTAATCTACACCTATTCACTTGTACCTTTTGTTTTTATCCGTCTCGTGTGGATCGACAGGTTCTATTGACAGATGCCATCTTCTGTTTGCTGAATAAAACCTGCCGCCGTGTCAAATGCATCCTGCAGCCTCTTGCCATTCAAAAGCAGGTCATCCACGGCCGGTGCAAGACCTGCACTAATAGCACTAGCCTCCGCAATCTATTTCTGTTGCGTCCATTGTTTTCGCGGTGCGCTTCTAAGCTCGAATAGCTCTGGTAGGAATGGGTGCGATACGTCGAAATTGGAGAGCAAAAGTATTATCAGAAGAGCGTCATCTGGAATATCTTGCGCCGTAAAGTCGACAGAGCTTCGCGTGCCATGGCCAGTATATTTTGTGACGTCGGGAAACACATGTTGAATCCCCGAAAGAATGTGGCTGATAGACGTGCTTTTACAGTGAAGCGTCGCAAAAGAAACAGGCACACCAGGCTATGCTAGCTCAAGACCATGACTGGCATCTACAAGACCGTACAGCCTAGCGAGGGGCATCGGGAAATTGTATGACGCGGCGAAACGAGAACAGGCGCTGCGACGTTCTAGAGCGCTTCTGCGGGCGCGAATAAGCAGGTGACGGTGGCAAGGCGAAAGGCCGGAAATAGCCAGCTAGCTGCTCCCGCTGTCAGTGATTACTACAAGATGTGGCTGGAATACGGACAGCTGCGGGCAGCACAACAATAATATTCAGGTCAAATCAAGTGTCGTGTAGCATTCCTTCCCTCCTCTATTTAATGTTCTCAGATAACGCTTGGCTTGTGCTTGCCGAAAGATCCAAGTATGAACAACAACAAAATAACTAGTGGAACCACCGCTAATAAATGCAATCTTCACATCGCCAAACGCAGCTCATATTCGAGTATTCATCACCTGAAATCAGCATGTGAGCTACAAGAGTCATGGCGACTTACCAGTCGTATATTCATCTCGCCGGATTGATCGGGCTCGTGACCGGGGGACGGGTTGTCTCGGGGGTCTGCGTTGGTTTGTCGGTGGCCGCCTTCTTCTTTCCCCCCTTCTTCTTCTTGTAGTATTTGTAGAGGAGAATCATATTGAGCGTGAGGAAAGAATGAAGAAGAGCGTAATGCAGACTGGATGGGTTTATATATTCAAATCTGACCCTTCGACGTGTAAGCAGAGCCCCCGATTACCCGAAAAGGGAAGCAAAATGCGAGAGGGCCCATGCTCAAGCTAGCCTCATATGGAGCCATTCGACGACGTTTTGTTGTGGGGATCGGGCATCTCCTCGGTAGGTCCCCGGCCATACAGAGCGGCACAACTACCAAGTAACCCGCAGAAAGAGGAGAAAGTGCAATGAAATAAGAAGATAGAAAATCAAAAAAATGTGTCAAAAATCGTCCATAATACTGTTATAGTTTAAATACAAATATTTTTAAAAACATGTGTGGGTTGCCAGCAACGCAGCCAGGCGTACGGACGAGAGCCTCCGGAAGGAGTGGGCACGTGACGTGGCGCAGCAGCACCACCAGCCACAACTGACCCACGATGCCCCTTTTCACAGGCCTCTCGTACGGCAAATTGCCTCACTCTAGTAGAGACATAGACAATCAGACAACCTGCACACAGACTTTTGTATAGAGCCCTTTAGCCTATCACGGGAGTAGTGCACCGTCTGAGTCTCTCATTGCCCTACCGGTACGGCTAGAGCCACAACATGAGATTCCAAAATTCCCCACATCATCTTCTCGAAACAACGGCGTCTTTTCCAGATTGCATCATCAAATGCTGAGACGTGACAACCAGATCCAGTCCTGCCGCTTTCACCTGTCCAAACCATTCAAGTGCCTTCGTCAACTGCAGTTTCTGCACCTCTGCATCGTCTAGCGCACTCTGCAGCTGCTCGATTTGCACGCAGAAGCTGGCTTTGAGAGATGTGACGTGGATACCTTCCACGTAAGGCCCCGTGATGGACTGTGCCACGACATTGACCAGCTTGTCTGCCTGCACAAAATGCAGTGTGCCTGTGGCAACACCCAGGTCTGGACGACGGCCAATGGTGTGTGTGAGTCGGATAAGCGACTCAACGGCATTGGCAGACGCCGACTCGTCCTCGCCACAGTCTCCTGGAGAAGGACGGTGGATGTGAACGTCAACGGTAGGACCCAAGGCGTCTGAGGCACGCTGAAAAAAAAGCTCAGAAGCCCATTTGCTAGTCACGTCCCCATCCGAGCCGTCGACCGCTGGTGCTGTGATGTCGTATTCGGCCACGGCGCCGGTCGACACCAGATGGAACGCGGAGCGTGTCTTGTCCCGGGTAGCCACCGCAAGAAACTCCTTGATAGCAGCCACATTCACCGGCTTCAAAATGACGGCATAGGCCAAGGCGCCGCCGGCGTGTCGCACGATGACTGTCTCGATCTCGGCCAGCTCAATGCGGAATCCATGCATCTTGACCTCAGGATCGCCTGCAATGCGCCCGTACCAGTAGAGAGCGCGGTCTCTGGTGCGATGGCCGCAGTCGCCTGTGCAGTAGACGCGACCATTTCTATTTTAGTCGGGTAGAAACTTGTCCTGCGTAGCAGCGGGAATGTTGAGGTAGCTAGCCGTCACGCCAGGCCTGCCCAGGACAATCTCACCACGCACGCTGAGGGGCATGGGCCGACGACTCTGGTCCACAATATAGAGCAGGTAGTTGGGAAGCGCAAAATTGGCTATGGGGGATCTAGGATGGTATTCGGATAGCGAAAATCGATCTTGGCCTTGACGGCGGCAATGGTGCCCTCGGCTGGTCCGTAGTTGTTGAAAAGCTGCAGATGCGGCAGTGCTGCCGACTGGCCAAAAGCGCGCACGAGGCCAGAACTCATGTACTCGCCACCACCAAAAGCGCAACACCATGCCGTGCAGAGGGCAAGTGTGGTGGCTGTATACTTTAGCAGCATCTCGTAGTCGGATGCGGCTCCGGACGTGTACGTAACGCCTTCCGCGAGCATAAGTTGCGCCAGAGCGATTGGGTCACCGCGCGTGTCCGCGGATACGACGATGAGACAGCCACCGTCGGCTAGGGATGCAAAGGTCTGGTTGACGGAAAAATCAACGCTAAAGGTGCTCTGCTGCAAAACGACGGTATTTTGGCGCGGTGTGTCGTAAATGTGCGAGTAGCCCTGGCATTCGGCCGTAAGGTTGGCATGAGTGATGATCACGCCTTTGGGCACGCCGGCCGAGCCGCTGGTAAAGAGGATGACGGCGTAGCCATGAGGGAGGGCTTGATTGGGCGGACGATCAGCTAAGTCGATGGTCTCGACAGTCTCGACATTGATCTCGGCTGTTTCGTCTGCACGAATCTACTTGATCCTGACGCTCGTGCTGTTTTCCTTCAGAATGGCAGCAGGCTACGTCGCGGACACGACCGAGGCTAGCCGCACCACGGAATTGCGTAAATCAGGGGGCCCTGACGCGCATAATGGCCAGCATAGAGCAGATCCAGTCAGCTGATGGCTGTTGACAGACGGCTACTTTGGAGAGAAGGCTATTGTCAAAAAGCGGGGTGAAGATTGCTTTGGATGGAGGAGTAGATGGCAGCAAAGTTGACGAGGCATTGGAGGAAAGGGGTGTTAAAGAGGATGATGAGGGAGAGCGCGATAAGGAATCCGATGGAACTGAGACGGGGAGGACCGGAGAAAGGGCAGTCGGCAGCGTCGAGGAAGCCACATCAGGCAACAGCTCCACATCCAAAATATGCTTGGGCATGTGCTCCTTTGCAAAGACGTTCAAATCGAGAATGGACCCCCCGCTCATAATCTGCAGCACCGGCCACAGGAGGCAAGAGGCGACAGATGTCGTTGTAGCAGACGTTGACCGAGTCTTCTACGGTAATGTCACTAGTGTTGGTAAAGAAGATAGATGCAAGGCCTGTGACAAGACTCACCACGGAAGAACGTGGACCGACGCGCCGGGTGCGGCCATGGCGGGAACAAATTGTGGCGGCACCTTTGGTCGGCGATTGGCCCGAACTACGTACCGTGCGCCATGCTGCACAGCCCACTGGCAGAGGGACCGTCTGACGGCGTTGGCCAGACCGAAAAAGCAGTAGGTTCTGTTTGCCCGGAAGAGAATGCCGGCGTCAATGGGTTGCACCAGCGCGTCGACCGATTTGGCCCGGCAGTCGACTACGGTGACGGACCGGTGGAGCACCGGATTTTCTGGGGCATCTGTCAGGGCAATTGTCGGGACCCTGTTATTGTTGAGAGGACTTGTTCTGGTCCAGGCGATTGAAGGAGAGTCGATGACACGCGGAACATAACCAGACGGAAGAGCGATGCATGATCGAAATCGACATCCCACATCTTGCAGCGCCCGGATTCCGACAATATGTGCAGATTGCTCTCCGCCATGTACAGCGCTGTTTGCCAGTGGTGTAAACCCCTGGAAAAGCAAACTTGCACGGTGTCAAGGTTAAATTCGTTCCTGCAGCGACGGCCACACGCGACTCGCCGTTGCGAAGAGCCTGGATGCCGACGTGCACAGCCACCAGACTCGACGAGCAAGCAGCGTTGAGCGTAATCGAGGCTCCGTGCCAGTCATACAAGTAAGAGATGTGGTTCGACATGATATTCCTGCCCATACTGGTGGCTGCGTCTGTGGGAGCGTTTCCAAGTCACGATGCAGCGCACCGCTCCAGTCGTCCGCCGTGGCCCCAAAATGACGGCCGTAGATGAGCCACGTAGCGCTTCCATAGACTGGCCAGCTGCACATAGCGACTCGAGCGACATGCGCTGCTGGGGATCGATGGCCTCGGCCTCGGCTGGCTGAATGTTGAGAAAGGTGTGGTCTAGCCTGGCCGGGTCATTGTCGAGAAAATACGACGACTGTCGATCCACACGAGACGGATAAAAACAAAAGGTACAAGTGAATAGGTGTAGATTCGCTGTTGAATGCAAGTCACTCTAGATCCTGTACGTCCTCCTCTTCCTTGAGGCGGGTATACAGTTGATCTGGTGGTGAAGCTTCTTGTCTCCTCCAAAGTAGAAACACACAAATTGGTGGGCAAATTACTCCTGTAGGGACCGCTCCTCGCGCTACCCCTATCTTTCGGATCATGCCCAGCGGCCACGTGTGCCCACACGTGACCACGCGGGCGCCCACAGCGCTCCCAGACGCATTTATACCGATAACGACTGCACGTTGCTTATACCGTGGTGCTCCGAAAAAGGATCCTCGTGGAAATAGGCTTCGGCCGTCTAGCGACGCTTTGGCGGTACCTTGGTCAGCACGTCGTGCGGCTTGTCCAGCAGGTTGTTCCTTCTATGGCAGAAACCTGGCCGAAAAACGCCGACCGCAATGTCCTCGAGGTTGCCTCGGTTTTTTCTTTGTTTTCTGGGGAGAAATCCCCAGGAAGTCCTGCGGCTGCCATACCCGCAATTTAAAGGTTTCTTATCGTTTCGTTACTTATTTCAATCCGTGTGCGTTGCAACCGATCTAGAGTATATAGGCTTCTTGCCGAAAACTATGCCCGCCTTGGCGTCCGCCAGTCTCTGCAAAATATCTCTAATCGTTCCCTTCCTCACAAGTAGTGGGATTGGCTTGTCCAGTCGCTGATCGTAAATTTCCTGCAGTGTTTTGGTCCAGCGTCTCCCAAATTCCACCATATCCGGCATGGCGAGACGGTCGTACGGCACCGGCCTCGACGAGCATGACTGGCGCCAATATCCGGTCGGGTTTCACCACCCTTCGTGTCGCAGCGATGCCCTCGGAAAACGGTTCCACGGATGTGTACCGTCCTCCGGTAGGGCCTATTGCAGCATACATGCTTTGGGCAGTTGAAATACAGTCAAAGACGTAGCCGAGGCTTTTTTGGTCGCGATGCGAACGTCGGCCGCATACGTTCGTGCGTGATAGTCAAAGGCTGCATCGGCTCCGTACACATTCTTGACCCGGTCGAACCTGTGCGGCGAGCAAGTCTCAATGGCTCGCAGTCCTGCTAGTTTGAGCAGCTGTGTGGCCACGGTGCCGGTGGCTGTCGATCCGCAGTAGACGAGAACGGTCGCGGGCAGCTTGCCTGCTTCAAGTTTGAGCGGCTGCAGCGGGTATTCTGTCACTTACAGGCTCCAGAAGAGACCCGTGGCGGCCGTTATGCAGCCCATGTCGATACTGGCCGCCTCCTCGAAGCCGACGCTGTCGAGAATCCGAAAAGGTGGCGTGCACGGGCACCGATCCGCTCCGCAAAGGCGCCAATCGTCGGCTCGAGAGCGTTCATGCCCATCAGCACGCCGCACACACGCTCGCCAATGAGCACGTTGGCTACGATGGCACGGGGACCGACTGCTTCAATCACGCTCGCAAAGTCGCTCCTGAAAATGGCCCCAAGCGTGATAAATGGCCCATACATCTTGGTGTCGACACCGTTGACTGCCACGACCTTGGTGCGGATGATGACCTTGTCCTCTTCCACATGGGTCACAGCAGCCGTATGGGAGAGCTCCAAGGCTCTATCAGTCCCACCACCAATGGCTGTCTGCGTGGGTTGCATAGTATTTGAAAGGATGGATGATTAAGGAAACGGATGCCGAACGAGACTGGATAAAGCATGACCATATGCTAACACAAACCGCTGAATTGTGCCAAGCAATGCCGTGCCGCTCTGCAGGATAGATTGAAACGTCTGGCTCCTGCGAGGGGCTATGCATAGTGGGGAGGGAGTCGGTAAAAGAAACCCCCGAATACGGGTGCAAAGTTTTAATGCATCCCAATTGAAAAAATGTCCGACATCTCAGCCTTTGACGAAAACTCGCTCGTTCTTGAGGCGGTCCCCATGGCGCCGCCGGACCTGGGTCGCAGCAATCTCTTCCCCAAGATGCCCAAGCGTATGGGCCTCGCCGCGTGGGAGCTGTGGTACTTTGACGGTGGCACCGAGGATAGCAAGGATAACCAGGACGGCCAGAAGGTATTTACCGTCTCATTTTTCCACGACACGCGTCGACTCAAGGAGGGCGGGTGGGCCGTGCAGGTGTATGTCCTGTGGGCTGACGGCGCGATGTGGACCGAAGAGCTGTACTTTTCCCCGCCGATTGTTGACGTGACAGCCGATGGACGCACAGGCGACACTTGGAAGACGAGCGACGATAACTGGATTGGCTTCCAAGGTCGAGGCGGATCTCTCGCCAGCGCGACTCGATTTTGCTGTGCCTGGCTGCGTCGAGGGAATGCTGTCCTTGGCCGCCCGGGGCAGCAGCAACAGCACCAATCTACCGTCTAGCGAGGCCTACATGCTACTCTGTCCCAACACGTACTACATTCGGCCGATCAGCCTGGCATCGTACAGCGCTGATCTTATGGCCCACGCGGGTCCTGAGTTGTCGTCATCTGCGCTTCGCGCACGGATGAGGCGGCATAGACCGTTGTTGAAGCAGCCAGCCGTAGCCCCAGCTAGTCAGCGAGACCTCGTTAGCATTGGCCACTACCAGAGTCCCGGATTCAGATTCCAGGTCTCGGATTTGACTTCTGGGTCTCGGATTCGGATTCCACGTCCCAGATTATCTCCGTTCCTGATCTTTTCGCCCTATTCCTTTTTTGGTCACCTGCAGAAACTTGCAGATTACTAAGACACGGACAACAATCAACCGGTTACCTGGATACCATTTGACAAAACTAGGCTCCACTACGGAAGCAGGGTCTGTGCCGCCGCCAACGGCCCTGAACTGGACGGTCTGGCGGGACGTGCCGGGAGTAGACCAACAAGAAAAGTGTGGACAGGGTGGACAACGACAAGGGTCGGACAAGTAGAAGAATGGGAATTCTCAGACGGCCATTTATCTATTTCCCCTCAGCTTTCCCATTTCCCATTCTTTCCCTTCTCTTTCCCATCTGTCGTTCATCCGTCATGTCTGCCAAGTCAAAAGACTCCGTCACCCACAGGCCTCGGCCCAGGCAAGCTGCCACCGGGCGTCGCTCCTTTGACAGAACACCCGATTGAGATTGTGCGTCGCATTTCCGGCAAGAGCGAATCTTTAGGACAGCGATGAGGGCGAGTCAACATACAACGAATCATCCGTCGACCTTTTCTCATCCTCGGTCCCTACTGACCGCCAACACCTTTGTGAGCGAGACTGAGTCACTGCGGTCGTCCACCCTGTAGTTCAAATGGGAGCACGGTCGACACTATCACACTTTCTAGGACGGCAGCCACGGGTGGGTTCCCGAGAACTGCCGTCCATTCCCGGCAGGGTTTGACCATCTAAGGCGCCCAGCGACAATTACCAGCCAGATGCGGAGTCTTTGCAGTACATCACTTGACTGGTGAATTGCTTCCTTTAACTAGTAGGCACGAAATGTATGTCGTGTTCTCGGCGGCAAGATCTTCCTGTCGCCTGTCCAGCATGCGCAGTCGGTCCTCGACCTTGGCTGCGGCACCGGGGCATGGTGCATGTGCGCTGGACAAAATCTATTCTTCCACGATTCACACATCTAACGCCCCGCAGGGACGTTGCCGACAAACTCCCTGCGGCCGAGGTTATCGTCATCGACCTCTCTCCGATCCAGCCGCCGTTTGTACCACCCAACTGCCGCTTTGAGGTCGACAACATGAACGGGCCATGTGTAACGGGCTGGGCCCGTATAATAATAATAATAACTAACGTGATTTATAAGCGAGCCGAACATATAAGCGAGCCGAACACTTCTTGGCATAACGCGTCTTCCCTCTACCTAAACATCAATTCTTCCACAACCCAATATGTCCTCCTCTTCAAAGGAAGCCAGGGTGATTTTAGCCCTCGAAGCTCTTCAAAACGATAAGAAACTAAGCCTCCGAGCCGTGGCTAAGCTTTATAATGTGCCAGTTACAACCCTCTACGACCGACGCGCTGGCCGGCCTGCACGACGCGACACTCCACCCAATTCGAAAAAGCTCACTCCATCAGAAGAGGAGGTCATTGTTCAATATATCATTGAGCTAGTTGCGCGATCTTTTCCACCAAGATTGTGTGGTGTGGAAGATATGGCCAACCATCTGTTACGCGTACGCGACGCGCCCCCTGTCGGTAAGCTCTGGGCACACAACTTCGTCAGACGCCAGCCAGAGCTCCGGACGCGTTATTCGCGTCGATACGACTACCAGAGGGCCAAGTGCGAGGACCCAAAGGTTGTTGGCGAGTGGTTTGCCCTCGTGTGGAACGTCAAGGCCAAGTATGGCATCCTGGATGACGATGTCTACAACTTTGATGAGACTGGGTTCATGATGGGCATCATCTTTGCGGGCATGGTGATTACGACCTCGGATGGCCGTGGCAAGGCAAAGCTGGCCCAGCCTGGCAATCGCGAGTGGGCAACGGTTATCCAAGGCGTTAATGCCCTTGGCTGGGCTGTCCCTCCGTTCATTATCTTAGCCGCGCAGTATCACCTTGCCAACTGGTATACCGAGTGCGACCTCCCAGCCGACTGGCGCATTGCAACTACCGATAATGGCTGGACGACTAATGCTGTTGGCCTAGATTGGATCAAGCACTTTGACTTCTATACAGCACCTCGGACAAAAGGCAAATATCGGTTGTTAATCCTTGATGGCCATGAAAGCCACCACTCAACTGAATTCGAGCTCCAATGCCAGCAAAACAACATTATTACACTTTGCATGCCTTCGCATTCCTCTCACCTGCTCCAGCCACTTGATGTTGGCTGCTTTGGGCCGCTAAAGCAAGCATACGGTCGCCAGGTAGAAGACTTCATGCGCATGCATATCAACCATATCAGCAAGCTCGAGTTCCTTTGCGCTTTTCGCAAGGCCTTCTTTGCCTCTATTACTAAGAAGAATATCCAAGGCGGCTTTGCAGGTGCTGGCCTAGTGCCACACGATCCAGAGAGGGTGCTCTCTAAGCTAGATGTCAAGCTTCGTACACCAACACCCCCAATCTCACGAGCCGGCACCCCACCACCTTGGGTCTTCCAGACACCACACAACCCCCGAGAAGCCGACCCGCAGCCAACACTCATCAAGACTCGCATTACCAACCATCAAAATAGCTCCCCGACTTCGATGTTAGCTGCTGTGGACCAGCTTGCCAAGGGTACGAAGGTTGTAATGCACGAGGTAGCTCTTCTTCGGTCAGAGGTGTCTTCGCTCCGCAAGGCCAACGAGGCACTAAGTAAGCGCCGTAGAGCTAAAAGAACGCGCGTACAGCTTAAAGGGTCACTTGCTGTACAAGATGCACAGGAAGTAATAGGCCTAGGGGCTATGGGTGAGGAGGGAGTGCAAGAAATGCAGCCGGATGGTGGTGGTGCATGGGGGGTTCGTACGAGGGTTCGGTGCTGCAGTATGTGCGGCAAGCCTGGCCATAATGCCCGCACTTGCCAGGAGGGTGCGGAAGCATCTAATTCAGCTGCTTCTCATGTAATTATAGTTGATTCCTAGTGTTGTAGTGTAGCAATTAAGCATGGTTGTTACAGTGTGGTGGAGAGTGTTCGGCTCGCTTATATGTTCGGCTCGCTTATAAATCACGTTATTCGATTTACGTGCTTACATAATGTGTGCACTAGTCTAATTACAGCTGTGCCCCGTAGTTTTGGGGCAAGTCTAAAAGTACCAAGGAAAACCCGCTGTGCGGGGAGAAAAACCTCTCGTTCATCGTTCGTATATGCCTAGAAGATACCCTCTGGCTGGGGCCTCCGTTGGGGAAGAGATTGTTTTGTTTCTTGGTCGCTGGCTGGTGGCGACCGGTTGTCGATTAGCTGGTGGCTGCTTCTTCTTGCAGCCTCATGGCGAGCCTGTACTCTTGTAGTCGTCCCGTGGCTAGAAACCACTTGACGATTTTGGGACACAGCTCGGGGTCGTCCAGGGCGTTGTAGAGGTCTTCTCTCCCTCTCAAGGGCGGGAGACTGGCTCTGTCTACTGATTCGCAGTCCAAAATTATGTGTGCTGCGGTTTCTTGCACTTCGTCTCCAATGCCGCAGCGGCACCAGGGGAGCGCATCCGGGACGCCCCTTGTCGCCAGGTATTGGCCCAGGCCAATATGTCCGGACCTGATTTGCACGAGACAGGACGCCTCATGCTTTGTCAACTTTGTCCAGATCCGTTTGGCCTTTTCCCACGGCAGGCCGACTCGTGGTCTTCTGCGGTGGGTGCCCTCTTTTCTCCGCAAGGCCTCCCATTCTCTCTTTGCCTTCTCCTTTGCTGACATCTCTCCTCTCCAGCCCTTCCAGTGCTCCATCGGGTCTGGGATCGCGGCTGTCCTTCGTCTCGCTGTTCCTCTCGCATTGGCGACAAGTTGCTTTGCGCGGTCCCAGGTTTCCGGCCATTTTCCTCCCTCGGCTGTGGCCTTGGCTTCGAAGTTTGCCGCTCGTTGGGCCAAGACAAGGTTAATAGGCATGCAGTTCGCCTCCGCCTCGAGAACTTTCACAGGAGTAGATTTGTATGCACCTGTCACAACCCGTAGGCACTTGTTTTGTTCCACCTCGAGCCGGGCGACGAGTCCTGTTCCTCTTCCTTTCTTTCCGCCCAGTGTGTTTTCTCGTGTAGCAAACGTTGACGCAGCATACGTTATGGCGCTTTGGATCACCGCCATGTACACTTTTCTGGACTGGAGCAATGAGGGGCCCCACGTTTTTGCGGCGATTTTGCTCAGGGCAAACGCTTGGGTCTTGAGCTTCGCCAGCAGATGGTTCCGGTGTGCTCCAAAGTTGAGTTTGCGGTCAAGGTACACGCCGAGGAACCTCGTCTCTTCCACAGGGTGAATCTCTCGTCCGTTTAAGTCTATCGGCTCGGTGTTGCGTGCCCGGGCCTTTGAGAAGTGGATCAGGATGCTTTTCTCGGGTCCAAATGTCATGCCTCTTTTCTTTGCCCATGTATCGCAGATTTCCCACCCTTCGTTCAGAGCGGCGCGGCAGTCGACGTCTGCTTCCCTACTGCGACGAGGTTGGTATCGTCGGCAAACCCAACGGCGCCGATTCCCTTGACTTTCCGTAGCTCGTCGAAAAGGGAGGCCGTGAAGAGGATAAAGAGCAGCGGGGAGAGGGGCGAACCCTGTGGCACCCCTGCCCGGACCTTGAAGGTGGGAGACTCCCAGTCGTCAAAGGACAGACTGGCTTTCCGCCCGTCTAGGAATGACTTGACCCATTTGATCATCCACTGCGGCCACCCCTGGTCCTCCAGGGTAGTGATAAGCCACCCGTGGTGAACATTGTCGAATGCGCCCGAGAGGTCTAGTTGGAGCATTGAGCAAACCAGCTTCTTGGCCCAGGCGGTTCTCACCGTTTCTGTCACGAACCTGGCGGCCAGTTCGGTCGATCGCCCTGCCCTGTTCCCCAATTGTTCTGGGGGGAGGACGTTGGCTTTCTCTGCCATATGTGTCATTTTTTCCGTCATGACGGTTTCAATGACCTTTCCGATGCAGCTAAGTAGAGAGATTGGTCTCCAGCCTCTTGGTGTTTTTAGCTGTGATGGTGTTTTTCCTGGCTTTCGTAGTACCACTACCCGTGCATGTTTGAAGGCGTTGGGGTAGTAGCCAAGAAAGAGACTGGCCCTGGTGATCGCCTGGAGCGCGGCTAAGAGAGGTTGGCCGCACGCCTTTAGAAATCCATTCGGCATGGCGTCTCTTCCTGCCGCTTTCCATGGGCTGGGCCGGTTAAGGGCCCTGGCCACGTCTTCTTCGGTCACGTCGGGGATCGGGCTTGCGATCCATCCTCTCCTTTCGCTTGGTGTCGGGGGCTCCCCAGGTGTAGTGTCTGGGAAGAACTTGTCTGCCAGGGCCTTCGCTTTCTCTTCTTTAGTTGAGGCCACACCGCCGGTGTCGGTAAGGAGGCTGGGCAGCTGTGGTTGCTCGGTCGCTGTGTGGCTGCGTAGCTTTCCCCAGGATGCTAGTCTCCATAGGAGTTTGCTGTCCCTCGTTGCTTCCGCTGTTGTCTCTCTCCAGGTCCGGGTTCTTTCTTCCTGGAGGGTTGTTTTCTGGGCTTGCCGGGCTTCACGCAGTGCGTCTGCCGAGACCTCGGTCCTGTGCCGTCTATGCTCCCGCTCGGCCCTCCTCAGCGCCCTTGTTGAGTTCACCGTTTTGTAGTTCCAGAACGCATTGTTCCTTTTCCCCGTTGCGCTTCTCTTGATTGGAGTCGTTGCTTGTCGAATCTCGAGTAGTTGCTGGATCAGGTGCTCGGTTGCGTCGTCAAGCTGTCTTGGCGTCGCGGTGTGTCTCACCTCGATTCTTTCCGCTTCTCTCTTGACCCGTTCGGGGTCCATCAGTCTCCAGTTGGGTGTTGGTTTGTGAGCAGATCGGCTCATGCCCTCCAGCCATACTGTTGTGGCCTGCGGGGTGTGGTCGGATCCGGACCATTCCCATGCGCCTTCGAACCGTCGGCGGATGCCGTTTGTACACCAGAACAAGTCGAGTGTCGAAGTCTGGTGGCCCTGGCGAGACCAGGTTGGTTCTCCCGGTGTCGTGATAAGCTCTAGGTCCCATTTTTCCGCGAGTTCTAGGAGGTGCTCGGCTCCTTGGCTATATCGGTCCTCCCCGCTCCACACGGGGTGATGGAGGTTGAAGTCTCCCGCCACTATCGCCTTGGCTGGGCGTGCCCTGTCAAGGAGGTCCTTGATGGGTGTTGGCCAGTCCCTGCGGTAGTTTGGGGAGTAGACGGAAAACACTTGGAGCTCTCCAAACTCAATGGCCACTAGATTGTGTTCTTCGACGATTGGCCGCCACTTCGTCCTGTCCCATCTCTTATGCACCCAGATGGCTGTCCTGCCTCCTCCCCACACCTTCCAGTACTTGCTTCCCGGTCCACCGCCCAGTGTGTCGTTCACGCTCTTTTTCACTGGAACCTCCTGTCCCAGGATCATGTCGACCCTGTCGTCTTCTAGGGCCTCTACCCCACATGGGTGTCTTTTCCGCATGTTCCATGTGACGATGTGGAGAGGCTTATTCATGGATTCGAGTCGGTGTCGTTTTCCTCGTCTCTGCCAGCGCTGCCATTGCTTTAGTTGTCGGTCGGCGGTCTTTTGGCCCTCGGAGCTTTCTTCCCCCTGTGTCTGTTGCGGTGGTGGTGGTTGTTTGCGGTGTCTCGGGTTGGTTGCGTGTGAGATCCTTTGTCGTTGTCGCACCCGGTTGGGCGTCGTCTGGGACTGCTTCGATCGTGTCCTGAATCGTTTCGTTCGCCTTCTCGGTCTGTCCGTCTTCAGCTGGGACTGTCCTCTCTTTCGTCGTGCGTGCCGCCGGGGTCTGTTCGTCCGTAGGGGTCGCCACCGGCTCTCTCGTGGGGGTCGCTGTTGGCACATCCATTGCTAATGCTCGTTGTGGGGGGGCCGGGAAGGACCGCGGGCGGTCTCTAAAGGCCCGGTTTGCTGCCTTCCAGTGTTCTTGGGCGACGGGGCAGACATCTCTCGCCAGGGAGGGGTGTGCGCCCTTACAGTTTATGCACTGGGTGCCTTGGCATTCCCCAGAGTGCTTTGCCTTGGCGCACCGGCCGCATCGTGCTCGATTGCGGCACTGACGGGCGATATGGCCCCATTCCAGACAGTTGAAGCACTGTTGTGCCTTGCCTTGGCTGCAAAAAGGTTCGCAACGGAAGGTTCGGTCTCCCAGTTTTATCCCCTCCTTTGTCATCTGCCTGCTCTCTCCAGGTTCGGGATTTTGCACAGGATTGTGCCGTACCCCCCTTTTCCAGTCTTCTTCGTGTATTGCAGGGCGTTGCATTGCTTCGCCATGTCCTCTGTCGTGGTCGCGTCGAGTGTCGCGATCGGTATCCCTTTGATGAGGACTTGCAGTCCCCCCCCTTTGCGACTCGGGCTTTCTTCCCAAAGACAACTGGGATCCACGCTCTCTCCTCTAGGATGTTGCCTTCCTGTGACGGGGCAATCCTGAGTGCCGTGCTGCCATCTGGGAGGCGTCGCGCCGCATCCACCGCGTTTCCCACGAGGGCTTTGACGGCCCGGAGAGTAGCGGAACCGCGCCGTCCCTTTATTTCGGGTTCCCTTTCGTCGGGAACGATGATTACCTCTGTTTTCTTTGTTACAGAGGATTGCGCTGGTTTTCTAGGCGCAGCTATCTGCGCCCAGCTCTTCGTCGGGTGCGGCTCGCGCCGTGTCTTTTCGAGGGCGTTGACGCGCTGCACCAACTCCCAGATCGTTTTTGTAAGGAGGTCCCCCCCAACGGAGACCGCAGCTTGGACATCTTCCAGTTTCCATGTCTTCCAGTGAGTTTTCGGGGGTGTTTGCGTCTTGGACGCGTGGTCACGTGATCCGTCGTTCAATGCTGTCATTGTCCGGGCTGGGCCCGTAAGAGGCCTCAGGCACCGTCGGCCGACCGTATACCACGTGATCCTCGCACGTGCCGCGCACGTGCCGTGCACGTGCCATATCTGCAGAGCCCCTATTTCTGACATCCCACGATAGGGGGACTCAAGTGCAAAAGGGACAAGTCCCCAATCCACTTCTTCTACTGCACAGTTGCCAGACGCAAAACCAAGGTCCTGCAGTCCGGATTTCCGAGGCTCACCATCCAGGACGTCCTAGGTACGGAAAAGGGCAGCAAACTGTTTGGAGACTTCGTCCAGGAGTCACGCTTCTTCCAGGACATCTGCCCCCATAACCGGTACCCGGGACTGTAACCGCCCTCTCACAGGGCAGGTGGAAGCGTCAGACAAGACGCGGAAACCACAAAACTGCTCTTTCCTGCTCCTTTTTCTCCTTTCGCTTCCCCTCTCTCCTCTTCATGTACATAGAAACTGCCAGCCTGGGCATCAAGGCGCCCAAGGGCGCCAGATCTGCCGCATGGCGCTTGGCACGTCTGAGACCCCCCAGCGGGTATGGGTCACGTGGGAAAGCACGGACCCCAACTGACGCAAAAGCAATAATAATAATAATAATAACGATAGGGGGACTCTTTCGCTTCTTTTCTTCTCTTTCTGTAATGCGTTCCTATTGATAGATACGGCATTAGTCAGTTGAATACACTCGCTCTTGACCCCTTACACCATGGACGTATCCAGAGAACAAGTTTAGCCTGGTCTTTATGGGGCTTGACGGCCATGTTGGATGTGGGTCCACGGAGGTGCGCGGGGCGTGTTTGTACGCGTACTGACCTGTTAGTGGCCGTACGAGAAGACGCAGGCATATCTGATGCGGCTGCGCAAGAAACTGAAGAGTCCGAGCATCCACATGTAATTTTACTTGTGAACCTCGGAGCTGATGTAACTATCACACGGTGCTGACAGACAGCCGTGTTGCGTATGTGCAGAAGCCAGGGAGTAGGCGGACGGAGAGAGCAATCTGCGAGCGATGCCCGCGTTGCATTCACTCGTCATCTACATACAGAAACATCGTCTACAACGTCTATGACAGACCGATCGTCGGTGCAGATAGCGGCAGCCTAGATGAGGGCGCGCAGCTCGGCGGGCAGCTGGCTAAAGACGGTAAAGGTGGTCATGGGGGATGTTAGAATTTAGGACAGGTGCGGAGAGGTCATATATATGTGGGCGAAAAGGGATTGACCGGCTAATGAGTCCTGTCTGATCGTGCATCGTGTGCCGCGTCCCGTCCTAGCGCGTACTCCAGCGTACAGAGCACGATTGGATGCGGCATGTCGAGATGTCGGTTAGGCTGTCACGTGATCGTACACTTTTTATTGAAATCCGTGGAGGACAAGGAAGTGGGTCTCTTCTTGGGTCTTGATTAACTTAATGGGCCTGACTGACAGGACTCGGATAGAACAACTATTTATCTGCGCAGAGACGGGATCTCGGTAAATAACGAAAGCCCGTTATCTATGAGAAGATGCGTCACAAAGAAAGGAGACAAAGAGAAGAGACAAAGAGAAGCAGGTTGAAAGGGACGAAACTGAGATAGCAAGCTGAGGATTGACATGTGGCTCAGTTGTGGCGCATTGGTGAAATCTCAACACTTTTCCTACATCACCGCCACGTGCTCGACACGACGGCGCCGCTGCAGCTGCTCGCGACCGTGTAGGACCGGTTCGGGTCGCTCTCCCAGACGACGCTGCCGCCCGCCTCCTTCTTGATGAACTTGTACTCGAACGTGCCCGGCGGCAACGCCACCAGGACAAACCACAGGTTGTTGGACGCCGTGTAGTTGACGGCCGACAGAGCGAGGGCACCGGCAGTGTTCCAGCTGCCGAGGGTCGCGATGGAGCCGGATAGGTAGACATTTTCGCCGTACGTGGTGGTGACGATCTCATCAAAGAGGACGGCGCAGGAGGAGGATGTTGCCGTGATTGTGGCTGATGTCGTCGCCGCGGTCGTCGTCGTCGTCGTCATTGTCGCACACACACTCCATGTCGCCGGCACCAACACTCGTGGCTGCCCACCGGCCATGGGGACCGCCACCGTGCCGCTGGCATCCACGGTCAACGACACACACGTGTACGCCTCCACCAGGGCCGTGCCGGCCGCATAGCCCGTCGCGCTGCTGTCGAGCGACAGCGACGACGTGCCGGCACTTGCCCCAGCATTCGTCAGGACCGTCACCACCTGCGCGCCGGCCGTGGACCCTTTGCGCAGGACGAGCGTGCTCGTCGAGGCGGCCGCCACCGCCCCGACGGCCGCCGCCCAGCCGCTGTCCGCGCCGGCTATGGACTTGCGCAGTGCCGCCGTCGTCTGCACAAAGCGGTACAGCGGCGCTGCCGTGTCGTAGCCGGACAGCCAGATGGCCTCGCGGTTGGACGGGTCGCCCGTGCCGGCGTAGTGTTGCTCCTGGCCGGCGTAGACAATGGGGATGCCGTCGCCGAGAAACAAGAGCGCGAGCGCGTTTTGGGCGAGTGCATAGTCACTCGTGTAGCTGGCAAACCGCGGCTGGTCATGGTTCTCGGCAAAGGTGCTGAGCAGCGTCGGGTCGGCACAGGCGGCAGCCGTAGCCTCGATCATGGCTGCGAGCGTCGTCAGGGCGCCGCCCTGGGCCAGACAGGCGACGAGCGGATAATAGAGAGGGTAGTGCAGGACGCCGTCGAGGACGGCCTGAAATGGGCAGACGTAGGCGGGGTCGCCGTCGAGGACCTCGCCGACGGCATAGACGCCGGCAGCGTCGACAAAGGCGGGCCAAAAGGCGGGCTGGACGTGCTTGGCGGCGTCGAGGCGGAGGCCGTCGACAGAGTAGTTGCGGATCAGGCCGACGACCCAGTCCTGCCAGACGGTCTGGACGGCGGCGCTGTCGGTGGCGAGGTCGGGCAGCGAGACTGTGGTGTCGCCGAGCCAGCAGTCCTCGACGTCGGTGGGGTCGTCGTAGTCGGCGATGAGGCAGTAGGTGTGGAAGTAGGACGACGACGCGAACGGGGTAAAGACGGAGTAGTCGACAGACGTGCCGGGGCCGTTGTAGGCCTGATGGCCGGTTAGGTCACGGCCATTCTTGGACAAGGACACGCACCATGTCGTTGACGACCACGTCCACCATGAGGTACATGCCACGCGAGTGCAAGGCAGCGGCGAGGGCCCGGAGGTCGTCTGCCGTGCCGTAGTTGGGGTTGAGCGTGTATCTGGCTGTCAGTCTTTGGTCGTTTCCCTGGCTCTCCTTCTCGGGGGGAGGGGGGGGTCTTGGACGTACATATCTTGCTGCCAGTAACCATGGTACGACGTGCCATCGCCCGTGTTGTCGTAAAACTGGCCCGTGACGGGCGTGATCCATACGGCCGTGAAGCCCATGCCCTGTATGTAGTCGAGCTGGTGGACGATGCCCTGCCACGTGCCGCCACAGTATTGCTAGAGGTCAGTCGTGCAGTAAATTGCATTGTGTCGATGTACTCACTCGCGCGCTCGTGTCGCAGGCGGCCGTCGTGCTGTTGTCTGTCCGGGCGAAACGGTCGGTGAGAACAAAGTAGATGGACTGGGTGCGCCATTCGGCGGCCGAGAGGGCGGCGGCCAGCCGGAGGAAGAGCAGAACAAGGATGATCATGCTGGGGTAGGACGGAGAGGAGACTGAAGAGGGAGACAGTGGGAAGACTGAACGAGGGAAGAGTGAGGAGGGAAGAAGGGAGGGGAAGAGGGAGGTAGGAAGACCGAGACAATTACAACAAGATTAGACAACGAGCCCATCATAGAACAACATCCGAGAATCACACAGCCATTAGACCAGTCGTCTAGTCTTGGCTTTCTTCGCTTCCCCCCACAGCAGCTCAGCATTCTTCCTCTTTCGCTTCGCTGCAAGAATTCTTCGTCTCCCGTCCCCCTGCATTCATTCCCCTCCGCACTTCGGCCTCACTGCGGCCCGAGAGCAGTCTGGAGTCTGGCCGCTGCGGAGAAGGAGAATGCATGTTGACGTCGCACTTTTCCCGACCTGCATCGGTCGATTGCCTGCATGCAGACAGGTCAGCTGCTAGCTGCGTCTTAGCACGCGTGCTATAGGTAGGAGTACATGTAGCGCTGTACGTGTTTTTTTTTAGCACGTGCTCGCCTCTTGGGCACCTCTCTTTTAGCGTACCTCTTCCAGCGCCCCCCATAGCGCTCAAGCGACTTGGCAGCACTCCCCAAAGGCCCGATTCCGATGCGACCCAACCATGCCGGAGAGCGGCCGCCAGATGCCGCATCTTGGAGACCCCGCGCATGTGATGGGTGGAGTGAGGGCGGTACGAGTTGCCTGTCCCCTGCTGGACGCTGTCTTCTGCCCATCGACGGCGCCGCTCTCGGCCGCTTTGATTGGCCCCGCTGAAATTGGCACTTTGTTGTCGACTGATCGGCCGACCTCTCACATCGTTCATCGGCCCTTTTGCGTCGGGCGCGTCGATAACCAGACTTGTTGCCGCCTCAGCCCCTATAAGATGGCATCGCGACGTCCCCCTCTCGCCGGTTCCTGGTCTTGGGCATCCGCAACGCGCAGGACATTGGCAGTATTCACAGCAGCCGCTGTCGCAGCAGTCACGACCCTCCTCGTCGCTTCCCTTTTCGGACTCTCTTGTTCGGCGCTCACCGCCCTGTTTTCTGCCATGTCTTCTCTCTATTCCCTCTTTTCCCTGTCGCTCTCGTCTCTGCCGCTCCTCTCCCTCTTTCCCCTCTCGGCCGCCCGCGCGACACCGCGCGCCACCTCGCTCGACGACTGGCTGGCCACCGAGGCCGCCGTATCCATCAGCCGCATACTCTCCAACATTGGTAGCACCGGCCAGTACGCCGCCAGTGCCCAGAACGGCATCATCATTGCCAGCCCCAGCACGTCGAATCCAGATTGTAGGCAACCGTGTCCTTTTTTGTCGCCTGCTTATTAAACGCCTCCAGACTACTACACCTGGACGCGCGATGCCGCCCTGGTCACGACCACGCTTGTCGAGGTCTTTCTCGCCGGCGACACAAGCGTGCAGGACGCCCTGGCCAGCTATGTGAATGCGCAGGCCATTTTGCAAACGGTGTCGAACCCTTCGGGGTCGCTGTCGGACGGCACTGGCCTGGGCGAACCAAAGTTTAACGTCGATGAAACAGCCTTTACCGGCAGCTGGGGGCGGCCGCAGCGGGATGGACCAGCACTACGGGCGACGGCACTCGTTGCATTTGGCAACTGGCTGCTGGTGCGTGCCTTTCGGGGGCACATTCCTCCCCAGTGCATTCTGAGCTACCGCTGACTTTTAGGACAACGGCTACGACACGATTGCCACCGGCACCGTCTGGCCGATTGTACGCAACGACTTGGCGTACGTGTCGCAGTACTGGAACCAGACGGGATACGGTGAGAGCCTTGCCAGCTTTTGTATGATTGTCTGCTGACCGCTAACCGGCAGACCTCTGGGAGGAAGTCAGCGGCTCGTCCTTCTTCACCGTCTCGGCGCAGCACCGTGCGCTCGTCGAGGGCAGTACCTTTGCCACGCGCGTCGGCTCGTCCTGCACGTCCTGTGCCGCCGTCGCTCCCCAGATCCTGTGCTACCTGCAGTCGTTTTGGACCGGCACCTACGTCAACGCCAACGTCGGCGGCGGCCGCTCCGGCAAAGATGCCAACACAGTCCTCAGCAGCATCCACACGTTTGACCCGGCTGCCGGCTGCGACGACTCCACGCTACAGCCCTGCTCGGCTCGTGCGCTAGCCAACCACAAGGTCTACGTCGATGCCTTCCGCAGCATCTACAGCATCAACAGCGGCCTGACTGCCGGCACTGCCGTTTCGACCGGCCGCTATCCCGAGGACAGCTACTACAATGGTAACCCCTGGTTCTTGACCACGCTCGCGGCCGCCGAGCAGCTCTACGACGCCGTGATCCAGTGGAACACGACCGGAAGCCTCACCATCACCTCGACCTCACTTGCATTTTTCCAAGACCTCGACAACAGCGCCGCCGTCGGCACCTACGCTGCGTCCTCGACAACTTATGCCACCCTCGTTGCGGCCGTGCAGGCATATGCCGATGGTTTCGTCAGCCTCGTGCAGACGCACGCCTTCACCAATGGCAGCCTGTCGGAGCAATACGACAAGGCGACTGGCCTGGAACTGTCGGCGCGCGACCTGACCTGGTCGTATGCGGCCCTGCTGACGGCCAATATGCGGCGCAACGGCGTCGTGCCGCCGTCATGGGGCGAGCCAACGGCATCAAGTGTTCCCGCTGTGTGCTCGGCCACATCCATGGTGGGCAGCTACAGTGCCGTGTCGACTGCCTCGTGGCCGGCGTCACTGACCAGTGGAACGGCATCTCCGACGACCGCGACGACTGCGACGGGTACGGGCACGGGCACAGCAAGCACTGCCACTGCCACATCAACGACGACTGCGGCCTCTTGCTCGGCCGTCGCCATCACCTTCGACGAGATTGCGACAACGACCTATGGTGAAAATGTCTTTTTGTCTGGCTCCATTGCGGCACTTGGTTCGTGGAACACGGCGAGTGCCATTGCGCTGTCGGCGTCGCAGTACACGTCCTCCAACAACCTGTGGTACGTGACGGTCAGCGTGCCAGCCGGGGCCTCGTTTGAGTACAAGTTTATCCGCAAGGAGAGCGACGGCAGCATCGTGTGGGAGAGCGACCCGAACCGGTCCTACACCGTGAGCGGGTGCAGTGCCGTGACGGTGAGCACGACGTGGCGGTAGGAGACAGGATGTGGAAAAGGTGAATAGTAGGCAGAGCACTGTGTCGGGCTGTTTTCGTCCTGTTCTACTCCGTATGAAATTCAAAGCAACCTGTTGTGAGATTGCCGTTATAGATAAGTATTTATTAGGGCTGACAGAGGGGACAGCGTGTCCGGGATTGTGTCCAGAACCCAGCGTTCCGAGCATGGAAGTCGCGGACGAGGTGTAGCATGCAATGGCAAGGATAGACCCAGTGCACACGCGTCGTCGTGCCCTCTGATGCTGCCAGCCAGGCAGCAAATAGGTCGTTGGGTGCTGCCCCGACGCCGGCGGGCGAGACATACTCACCGGTCTCTTTGGCAGCACGTGTCGTACCAGTCATTGAGCAAGGTGTGACTCTGTGTTGGCGAAAGTCCGACCCGCCCCAGCATTATCTCGACAGTTCATCTCTGAAACGAGGGCGGATTTTGTTACGCTTTTGGGCTGTGTTGATCCGGCTCTGCCCTATAGTCCTTCTAGCTTCCGTGCTTTCGCCCGACCCCTGCGGCGCCTTCCCGCCATTAGTATTAGTCTTGCCTCTTTTCGCCCCCCAACGTTTTCTACTTATCTTGTCTTTGCCTTTCCCAAGACGGCGAGGGCCGGCAAACGGGCTCAGCATGGCAGATGCGGCTCCAAGCTGTCGCACGGCTTGTTCTAGCCACTGCTACCGCTGCCGCCGGATGTGCGTGCGAAACGCGCAATCACGTGTCATCGTGTTAATAATAATAATGTCGGGAGGTCCCGGGAATTCACTTGTGACTAGTCGGTTTGGTAAACAGTTGTGCAACACTCTAGACCCTGTACGTCCTCCTCTTCCTTGAGGCGGGTATACAGTTGATCTGGTGGTGAAGCTTCTTCTTGTTCTTGTTCTCTCCCTAACTATCGCAAGACGCGCGAGACTTTAGGGGGGGAAGCCTGCCATCCCTTGATTGGCTGGTCCCTGCCCAGAAGTGGGTCAG
This sequence comes from Leptographium flavum, assembly GCA_963580335.1. Taxonomy (NCBI): domain Eukaryota; kingdom Fungi; phylum Ascomycota; class Sordariomycetes; order Ophiostomatales; family Ophiostomataceae; genus Leptographium; species Leptographium flavum. The sequence continues at coordinate 1,995,377 of OY756936.1, forward strand.
GGCGGTGATCACCGGCAGAACCGGGTGATGTACCGACAATAATAATAATAAATTTTAATCGTCGCGCCGCGTGAGCGGCAACCTCCCGAGGGGTATGCGACGGGCGAGCATCGTGTGGTGACGTCACGCGTGCTTTCCAGGTCTATGAAAGGGGGGGTGACTCCCCTGGTTACTGTACATTGGAAAAGAGAGACGAGGCCCGGGTCCCTGTGGTACCGTCCTGGGGGAATACAATTCAAGCACGACCGCCTTTGGTGAGCAGGTCAGTGTGTATTGTGTCTGTGGCTCTTAGCCGTCGCACTGAAGTCAGCTCATGCAGCTGACCAAAGTGGATGTTCTGGGTGGCGGTGATGCGCCGGAAGGAGAGAGGGGAGAGGAGAGGAGCGGCAGGCCGCGAACCTGGTAGGGCAAGCTACCAGGGGAGCAGTGGAGAACAACGTGAGAGAAGCTGGAAAAAGTGCGGCTGCCGGAGCAGTCGCCGAAGAAAACGCCCGCGCTGTGCCGGGTTGCGGGGGATGCGAGGGAGCCGATGGAGTGCTGCCTGTGTCTGCCATTGTGCAATGGTCAGAGGGCACTGGACCAGGTGTCCGGGTGCCTTTGGGCTGCCGCACTCGCAGTCGGGGTCAAAGTTGCCATGCGGGTGGAAGCGCATGTGGTAGCCCGCGAAGTCCCCATGTCCCGTTCGTTCCGCAAGAAGGAGGTGCAGCACGGGGCGTGGGAGCCGAAGCTCTGGGGGGCAGTGGATGCGGTACGGGAGGCCCCATTGGGTGTATTGTGGCTTCAGCTTGTGCTGTGCCTCAACCCACCATTGTGCCGCGTGTGCGTCGGTTGCCTGGCGGCCGCTAGAGCGGGCGCCGCTCAGGGTCGGTTCGTTGCCGGCTTTAGGGTCCGGGGGCCCATGGCGGGCCCCCTCCTTGGCCAAAGTGTCGGCGAGTTCGTTGCCGTCAATGTCGCAGTGTCCTGGGCACCAGCGGACGCGGGCGCGGTGTATGTCGATCAGGCGTTGGAGCGCCAGAAAGGCCCATTGCGACGAGTCTGCTGGTTGTCCTTGGGCGCAGCGGATGACGGAGGTGTTGTCTATGCAGACCCAGAACTGGGGGTCTGGGGTGTTGTGGTCGAGTGAAATGGCCGCTTCGAGGCCGCGGAGGGCCCCGACTGCCTCTGCGTCGAAGACGTGAGAGGTGGCGTGCAGCCCGCCGTGTCCCGTGATCAATGTGCGCTTAGAGCGGTATACGGCAAAGCCGTAGCCTACTCCGTGGCGTCCATCCTCGGTGAGCTCGGAGCCGTCCGAGAAGATGATTGTGTCAGTTGGGTGCCGGGTGTCTAGCCAGGTAGGACAGGACATTTGGGCAAGCGGTTCGTATATAGAAACGAAGAATAGAATACGACAGCGCTGGAATTATGGGTTTATGACAGCTCACTCTGGGCCACTCGGATAGTTTGCATGGAAATACATTGGCTTTTGAACAAGTATCCACACGTATTTGTGCATTTGTTCAAACGTGTAAGGGGTCAAGAGCGAGTGTATTCAACTGACTAATGCCGTATCTGTCAATAGGAACGCATTACAGAAAGAGAAGAAAAGAAGCGAAAGAGTCCCCCTATCGTGGGATGTCAGAAATAGGGGCTCTGCGGATATGGCACGTGCACGGCACGTGCGAGGATCGTGCGAGATCACGTGGTATACGGTCGGCCGACGGTGCCTGAGGCCTCTTACGGGCCCAGCCCGTTACAAAACGTACTGTCTGTCGGTACATCACCCGGTTCTGCCGGTGATCACCGCCCTGACCCACTTCTGGGCAGGGACCAGCCAATCAAGGGATGGCAGGCTTCCCCCCCTAAAGTCTCGCGCGTCTTGCGATAGTTAGGGAGAGAACAACAAGAAGCTTCACCACCAGATCAACTGTATACCCGCCTCAAGGAAGAGGAGGACGTACAGGGTCTAGAGTGTTGCACAACTGTTTACCAAACCGACTAGTCACAAGTGAATTCCCGGGACCTCCCGACACTGTCCATATTTCATCCGATTCACAATGGTGTAATCTTATTTTCCTCTGTGCCCTTCTAGCCCAAATGCTTCCGACGCAATCTGCGCTGGATGTGATGCACCATGTCCATGTGCGAAACAGCTGTGATGCAATGAATCTGTGACTCGGTGATGAATAGATTGCCATGTAAGACTGGACAGTGTCCCACATTTGTCGTATTGCTGTAGAAGTTTGGTATTTTGATTTCGATAGGGCTACTCGGCTTTGTCTGGTACAGCTGGAAATGGGATGCGCTGCCGCTCGGTACAGTCGACTGTCCCATGTCTCGCTGGATGGATTGTGTTCCTGTCAAGATAAATTTGTGCTGAACTAGTGACTGATGGGATGTTCGAGATCGTTTTGGCCGCGCCATCTACACTCTGGTTGTTTTCTTCACCAGCAATATGGCTGTCAGCGTTAGGTCGGTTTTCTCGGCGATGTTTTCGCCAGTCGATGCATCGTCGCTGCTGGTTCTCTGCGCTGTAGCCGCCAGACACCGTCTCTGTTGCCATTGACCAGACAGTCGCATTTTCCGTCGCTTCGCTAAGAACGGCGGGATCAGCTATCATGTTGCTGTTCTTTCTCTTGTCCCTGCATGCTGTTTCCATTTATTGCACTGATGGTTGGGTGGAAAGAAGCCAGGAGTGAAGGGAGAGAGTCTGAGAGTCTTTTATATATGCTGGCAGACCTTATCACCGACAACTCACCCAAGCTCTTTGCAGCGACTCACTCTTCCTTTAAAGCAGACACCACTCTACCGTCACTTTTGCGTGACATTCTTCTTACTTCACCATCGTTTCCACGCTGCCCTCTTTCCTTCTGGGACTTTCGTCAGACTATCTGAACTGATTTGTACGCACTGCGGCTGGCTTGTTTCAACACTGTAGCGGGGTCTACTAACCAAAGGCTTTTCCGTACTCATTCTTAGGCGGCAGAAACGACCCGCGGCAGCTCCCATTGTTCAGCATCCCTGTCTTTTTGCCAAGCCCCTTTCGAAACTTGTTGCTCCCGGATCTGTGCAATACAGCCGCTCCTCCGACTCCGTCACCGGCGATCCGAGGAGACCCCGAATAGACAACGCAGCTGTTGCATCACTAGAGTTCTTTTCCTATCCCCACTTTATGGATCTTCACACACCTGTGATGTCGGTATAAATGCGTCTGGGAGCGCTGTGGGCGCCCGCGTGGTCACGTGTGGGCACACGTGACCACTGGGCAAGATCCGAAAGATAGGGGTAGCGCGAGGAGCGGTCCCTACAGGAGTAATTTGCCCACCAATTTGTGTGTTTCTACTTTGGAGGAGACAAGAAGCTTCACCACCAGATCAACTGTATACCCGCCTCAAGGAAGAGGAGGACGTACAGGATCTAGAGTGACTTGCATTCAACAGCGAATCTACACCCATTCACTTGTACCTTTTGTTTTATCCGTCTCGTGTGGATCGACATGTGAGTTGTTTCTCTTTGACAAGCCTCTGCGAGTCTCAAATAGAGAGTTTTCACTTTTCTAATTTTTTTTCGGCACTAGTCGTGCTATTCTCTGTTCCTGCGCGAAATCCACTCGATTTTATTCCTGTCCTTCTGAAATTCGACACAGTGCGGCACTGTGTTTGCATGGATCGGAAATCTGGGTCGCTCAGCTTCCTACACGTCGTACTCGGTAATGAGACGGAGGAGAAGGATGCGACCGAATATGCTTTGCGCGATGTGCGCAAGGACTAGCATGAAACGCGGCCGAACAGGTCCTTCGGCCCGTGGGTTGGGTACTTTTGCTTTGTCAGCAGCATCGGGAAATTTACTGGGGAAAACTGGAGACACTGCGCCGTTTCATCTTTTCAGCTTCGCTATCCACGTTGGGCACAATCCATCTGCCGCAGCCATCCGGGCAACTCTCCGCGCGATCTGCACCGTGTCCGATGCGCTAACACGCGGCAGTCTTTTCGACGTCCTGCTCATTCGGATGAGACGGGCAGAACGTCTGGGACCGTACGAGACGGAGCTGTACGAGATGGTGGGATTCAGTCAGTCCCTCACCGCATTGTCCTGTCCACTTAATCTTGCGCCCAGGCCCAAGAGACACCAGAGGATCGACCCCATGTCTGTGTCGCGCACCAAGGAGCCGACCAGACAGCAGGAGGGAAACAGAACCAAATAGCGAGGAAACCAGACTACGAAAGAAACGAAACAAGGTGCTGTTAAGATTAGAGGAAGGCCAGCGACGATCCGTCACGACCCGCCGTGAGCCATGGTCCGCCACGATCCTTTGTGCGCTGGCGATGAACGGGGAGGAGCAGCTGCGGTCGAGTGTGGCTGGCGACGGCGCGATGGAGCCGTGTGCTAAAAACAGGGACAGCGCCAGGATGCGCGGCATAAACGTGGCGGGGCGGACTCGAAGGTGATTGGAGCATGGCCAGCGCACCATGTTTCACACCGTTGGGGGCCTGCAGATGGATCGGCACTCAACTCGGACGACCGGTCGCATAGCCGCCGTCGGCGCATCTGCCGTGCCGCACGTGCTGGCACGAGCGGATAGGCCCAGCTGGCCGTTGGCTGCAGGGGTCTGCGCCCCTTCCGCGGTCGACTTGCGATGGCAGCAGTGACCGCGTCGCGACGGAGTGTATATAACGGGGGGGTGCCGAGTCGTCGTCGTCGAAAAAGATCTCCATCGGTCTGCCACAGTCTTCACTCCACGACAGCACGCTTTTTCCGCCAGTCCATCTCCTCCTCCGCCTCCCGTTCGCCTCTACCTCTAACATGGTTCGCGCTCTCTCTCTCGCGCTGTTTGCCGCCGCCGCGGTCAAGGTCCGCGGCGATGCTACGACCTACGACGTGAATGCGGTCTGCACATGGTACGTTGGCGTCCTTCTTCCTCCTGAGCCTTCTTCCCCCCTCGTCCATACTGACACGCCCAGCGACCAGATGATGCGCTACTACGGCACCGAGCACGACGGTCTCTGGGGCGGCTCCTGGTGGGAGTCGGCCATCTTGATGGCCTCGCTGGCCGACATTTCCAGCCTCGACTCGAGCTACAACGGCACGTACTTCAACACGTTTGCCAAGACGTACGCGGACGCACCCGCCTTCAACGGGTACACGGGCTTCAAGGACGACTTCTACGACGACGAGGGCTGGTGGGCCAACGCCTGGGTGCGCGTCTACGACCTGACCAAGAACCCGGACTACCTGGCGCTAGCCGAGAGCCTGTTCGAGGACATTTCCGGCGGCAACTCGTCGTGCGGCGGCATCCACTGGGAAAAGGGGGCGACGTACATTGCCTCGATTGCGAATGGTGAGTGGTGGTCCTCGTGGATGTTGGCTCTCCCCCCCCGCTGACCCTCCTCCCCTCAGAACTCTACATCCACCTCGCCGCCAGTCTGGCCAACCGCGTCACGTCCGACGCCCGCCAGACGTACCTCGACGCCGCCACCACTACCTGGGATTGGTTCTTTGCCTCGGGCGTCGTCGGCGATGATTGGCTCGTCGTGGACGGCGTCGACGAAGCTTCGTGCGGCGCCACCGGCAGCAAGTACTCGTACAACCAGGGCGTTATCCTGAGCGGCGCCGTCGAGCTGTACGAGGCCACCGGCAACGCGACTTACCTCGAGCTGGCTGGCAACATTGCCAACGCGACGACGACCAAGGGCACCAAGTTCACCAGCGACGACGGCATCATCACGGACTGCGACGGCGACAGCTGCGACGAGCAGGGCGAAATGTTCAAGGGGCCGCTCTTCCGCGGCATGCGCGCGCTGCAGGAGATATACCCGCACGACCAGTGGCAGGACTGGATCACGACCAACGCCCAGGCCCTCTGGAACAACGCGCTCAACGTGACCAAGACCGACGGCATCTCCGAGTGCAACACAGGCTCCGACTTTAGCGGGCCGGTCACGTCGGCCAACGAGGTGACGCAGGGCGCGGCGTTGGAGGTGCTGTTGGCGGCCTGGGGCGTGACAACTGAGCGGGTCGTCCTCATCACGGGGCGTTCCGAGAGCAGCGACAAGCGCAAGCAGACGTTTGCGGCGTGAGGGACTGGTGGACTGGCCGGTCGATTTCTTGTATATACTTTTTTTCTTTGATTACATAATCACATACTTTTGCATTCACATGCCTATCACACAGTGCTATCCACTCCCTCTCCTTCTCACTGTGTCCATCCAAAATCGGCTAGAGAACCTAAAAAAATCCTTTCGAGTCATCCCCGACACAATGGCTAACCAGACCGCGGAGGAGATTACTGCTGTTGCCGGCACAGACAACTCCATGGACGGGGTGGCGGCGGCGGGTGTGCTGCGCGACCGTGATGCGCGGCTAAGCATCAGCAAGCCGGCGCGCGACCTAGGCGACCAGCTGCCGAAGAGCAGAGCGGACGAGGGCGAAGTCGACGTCGAGACGGAGGATGTAGCGGCAGCGGCAGTGGCAGCCGACGCAGGCGGCACGCTTGTGCAGACGACATCGCGGACGCTGCGCAAATCGGCCGTGGTGGACTTTGACGGGCTGAGCCGGCCGAGCCGGGGCACACGGGCGCGGCTGGACGAGGACGCGGCGGCGCAGGCGGCGCGGCTGGACCGCATGAAGGGCGCGGTGCGGACGCTGCTCGAGTGCATGGGCGAGGACGCGGACCGCGAGGGCCTGCTGGCGACGCCGGAGCGGTACGCCAAGGCGATGCTCTTCTTCACGCAGGGCTACCAGCAAAACGTGCGGGACATTGTCAACGGGGCCATTTTCCAGGAGGGCCACAACGAGATGGTGATTGTCAAGGACATTGACATTTTCAGCGTGTGCGAGCACCACCTGGTCCCTTTTACGGGCAAGATGCACATTGGCTACATTCCGCACAATGCGGTGATTGGCATTTCGAAGCTGCCGCGGATCGCCGAGATGTTTGCGCGGCGCCTACAGATACAGGAACGGCTGACGCGCGAGGTGGCGACGGCCGTGTTTGACGTGCTGCAGCCGCAGGGCGTGGCGGTGGTGATGGAGTCGAGCCACCTGTGCATGGTGATGCGCGGCGTGGAGAAGACGACGGCGACGACGATCACGAGCTGTGTCTTGGGCTGTTTTGAGAAGCGGGACAAGACGCGGAATGAGTTTATGAGTCTGATTGGGGTGAACCGGCGGTAGGAGATGAGGGGGAGTAAGAGAGGAGGAGGGAAAGGGGGGAGAGAGGAGAGAGGAGAGAGGAGAGGAGAGAAAGAAGGTGGTCAAGAGGTCAGCCTGATTTAGACCAGGACAGGTCGGTGCTTCGGTTACATTTTCTTACCGGTCGGCAGTCCTTTCAACAAGGGGCGTCAGCAAGGGCGGCGTTTTGGATGGCATTTAACATGGGCATGTAGAGTTAGAATATTGGTTGAAGTTGTAAGTTGATGCAGTTGTTCGATTAATTAACTATTAGCGTTAATGCATTATTCGCGGTAGTGAATTATTCGATAATGTAGCTATTGCTTACTATGCACCAAATCGCAATATAGTAATTCGATATGTATTTATTCGACATGTATTTATCTGGCAATTTATCTATTAGGAATGTATTTACTCGACGTGTATTTATTCGACATGTATTTACTCGACATGTACTTATTGTACAATGTATCTGGACATTATTCGTTTATGCAAAGTTTCTATTCAATCATCGTGCCTTGATGGTCCCCATAAGTCACGTGGTGTCATAGACCCCTAGATAGTTCGCCTCTACAGGCCTAGACTAGCTATGCACTTATGCCCTTCACATATCTTTATTCACCTACTCTACATTTTTCCTCCGCCACCAAAACATCTCCCCCCAAAAGCCCTCGATCGGGTCCGTCTCTGCCTCCTCATATGCCTGCACCAGTGGTGCCTCCCACACCAGGTCCACCTCGGCCGGCCGCCGCCACCTCGTCCGCTTACAGACCTTCCAGCCAAGAAAGAGCACCGGCGCCAGCAGCACCATGGTGTAGTAGACGAAAAAGTTGGCGACGCTCCACGGCCGAAAGGCCGAATAGCCGTAGCAGAACACGACGATGACCATCCACGCGAGCCCAAGGTAGGCGCTGTACGGCTGGAAGCGGCCGACGTAGGGCAGCCGCGTGCGGTCGACGCCCTGGGCCTGGCAGGCGCGGTAAAAACAAATGTACGTAATGGTAATGGTGACGTAGTTGAGGATGCCGCCGGCCGTAATCAGGTTCGTCATCCAGGTCAGGACCGTATTAGAGCCGCTGCCGACGGAGAGAAAGGAGAGCAGCGCAAAGCAGGCGACGACGGCAAAGCACAGCAGCGGGTTGCCGCGCCAGGTGCGCGTCAGACAGCGCGGCGCGCGGCCGTCGAGGGCGAGGCCGTAGAGGCTGCGCGTGGCGCAGTAGCAGTACGTGTTGCCGGCGGAGAAGATGCTGGTAAAGAGCAAGGCATTGACTAGGTGCGGCAGGCCGCGCACGCCGAGGTTCTGCATGGCAATGACATAAGGCGAGGCGGCGGCGGTGCCGGCGCCGGCGCCGCTGGTCAAGAGGGGGTCGTTGTGGGCAACAACGATGCCGCAGCAGAGCGCGCCGAGGACGAAAAAGGCGCCAAAGCGCCAGTAGACAGTGCGGAACGCGTTCTTGACGTAGACGCGCGGGTGACGGGCCTCGGCGGCAACCATGGAGATATATTCGGGGCCGACGACGGCAAAGGCGGCGGACCAGAGCGCGGCGAGAAAGCCCTCGAAGCGGCCGGTAGCTCCGGTCGAGAGGTACTCGGCAAAAGCGCCGGGCGAGCGCCAGTAGCGGAAGCCGTAGGCGTCGTGTTGGGGGTTGCCGCCGACCATGGTGACAAAGGTGAAGAGGTAGAGCAGTGCGATGAGCAGGACTTTGCCGAGGGAGAGCCAGAACTCGGCCTCGCCGTAGACGGAGACGGCAAGGATGTTGAGGATTCTGGGTGGTTAGCGATGGGGAGAGAGATGGGGGGGAGAAAATGAGGAAAAGAAAAGCAAACACACATGTATGCCCCCGTCACACTCCCACACACGGCCGCCGCTGACACGTCCTCGCGCCAGTACGTCAACACCACGGACAGTGCCGAGATCTCAAACGGAATCAGCAGCGCCTCGTAAAAGAAAAAGTTCCAGCCAGCCATGAAGCCGAGCGCATCGTCGACCCAGTATCCCGCCAGCCGGATGAAGCCGCCGCTGACCGGCATGTACACGGTCATCTCTGCCAGACAGTTGTTGACCAGCCCCAGCACGACGCTGTACACCGTGTACGCGATCAGCAGGCTGCCCGGACCGCCGTGGTGCAGCCCGCTGCCGATACTCAGAAAGAGGGCCGTGCCAATCGATCCGCCAATGGCCATGAGCTGGATCTGCCGGTTGCCCAGACGGCGGTGCAGGTTCTTGGACACAACCGACTCGTGCGACGAGACGAGTTCGAGTCCGAGATTGACGCCGGGTTTTTCCATCGTGGGCAAATGTGTGAGTGAATGGTGTGGAGGACCGAATGCGTGGGAAAAAAATACAAAAGTACAACCAACTTATAAGCGACAGTGCGTCCACCGTGCACCCACCGTGTGCGACAGAGTTTTCGGCTTTTTCCCCACGCCGCGAGACGTCTTCATACGAGAATTTCTTCCCGCCGTGCGCATTAGCTGACTGCCCCCTGGACGCTGCGCACCATGACGTCGTGAGCTTGGCGGCCCGTGTGTGCCTTGGTCGGCGCGGCGCCGGTCTCTTGGCGCTGTTTGAAGAGCGGCACGCGAGCGGATCTTTGTACGTAAGAGGGAGACGGAGCGGGGAGCGAAAGAAAGAACCAGCATTGGTTGGGCGCATTCGAAGGTTGTCACTCGTATTGGACTCTTCTCTCCATTCGACCGAGCTGAAAGAGAGAATGCAAAGAGCGGCCGCACATGTGTCTTGTCGATTCCCTTCCACCAGCCTGCTACCCATCGCAGTCGTCCTATTGTCTCCGATTGTAGGGCTCAAAGGATGGGTCGCGTGTTCCCTGCGGTGGGTAGGAAGTAACACGTCAGCAAGCGGCAGACGACGAGGAAACAAACCGCCATGGCAAGTTCACAGAAACGATGCACGCACCAGTTCACGCCTGCTCCCCCAGCGGCGGCTGTTATTTCACCCGGGCGCTACCGCGCAGCCACCACGATTGGTCGGGCGCCAGGCCCGTGCCGCCGTGCTCGTAGTGGTCGATGAGTTACCGCATATTCGGGCGCTGGAACAGCATTGCGTCATCTGTCCAGACCAGGAGGCGGCGGAGCGTGTGCAGCCGGGAAGCCAATCGCTCTATGTCGTTAGCCAGAGCAGGCCGCGTTGCATTTACCGTGTCGATTCTCTCTATTTTCAAGACGCACAGAGATTGAGACAGAGCTGAGACTCGGAGACGGGAAAAGAGACAGACACAGACAGATACAGATAAATACAGGACAGACACAACATACCTCCTATATGTGGTCACCCGGCTTTTCAAGGGTGTCCACGCGCTGTTCTCGTTTGCGGTCTCGCCAAACACGGGCCGCGGTCCAATCGTGTCCCAGATGCACGACGGATGTCTGTACGGCTGGCAACGTCCTGCAGCTCGTGCAGGAGTTTCGCAAGTGCCGATTCCGAGGATTTGCGGGCGATAATGAAGAGTTTGTCCACGTACTGTTACAGATTGATAGAAGTCCTGTTAGTCAGCGAAATGTACTCGATGGCTAATTGTTCTCTTAGGATGAGGGTAGTAAAACGTGTTTGTCGCCGCCGTATTTCTCTTCCACTCCCGATCCAAGCTGTTGCTGACTATGCCGCAGGCAATGCACATGAAGCGTGCAAATCTAACAGACTCAGCTTACGATGTTTCCGTGTGCCTGTTAATCGCTAGCACATGAACTGAAATCAACAACCCACGCCCGCCAGCTTCTTCTTCAGCTCCCGCAATCGTGTGGTGGCCAGGCGCAGAACCGGCGTCGCGTATTCCCCGCGGTCGTCGACATTCTCCGAGGCCCGCCGCTTAATGCCAATGCATTCCTCCCGCTCCGCATCGCCATGCTCTCCGATGGGAACAATGATGCGGCATACCGGCAGAGGATGCAATTCAGAACGAAGCGGCACATTCTTCCGTTGCCATCCTGGAACGGATGGATCTGCACAAGCATCATGGAGTATTTCGCTGCCGTGGCAAATGGATCAATCGTGCCGGATTCCGCGGCGGTGGCTAGCTCTGCGCGAAGCGCATCGAACATCCGAGCCATCTGTACCAGGATGAACTTGGGCACCGAGAATTTGGTCGAGCCGGCGCTGACAATACTTTGCGGTATTTTCCCCCATACTCTTCTGGCGAGACGTCGTCCATGTCTGTCCCGTGATGGTGACGCCCTCGGTCAGGATCCGATGTGTTTCCTGGATGAGCTCTTCGGACATATCGCGGCCCTCCACCACGAAAGCATTGGGCATGAACTGGAAGGCTTTCGCGTGATGGACGATTTCGTTGCGGCTGCGCAGAACGTACTAAGCAGACATCTGGTTCAGACCGGGCTGCTTCTGATACAGCTCCAGCAACACGCACTGGCAGTGGGGAGTATGCTTCGGCACGTTCTCCACCGCATCGCTATGGAATATTTCTTGATCTATCTGCACGGTGGTATCGAGGCCCAGCCCAGCTCCCTCAATGAGATTGCTACACAGAATTGCGCGGATCATGAGGTTGTGAACCTGATGGCCCACGACCTCCGACAGGCGGCCGTTGCCCCATCCAGATAAGCTAGCATTTTAGACAATTTAACCATATGCATCCCTTAGTTAACTATTTCGATCCCCGTGTTATGAACCAGAGGCCTGGGCAGGCATTAACAGGATCCCCGCATGGCGCCTTGATAGTGCGGGTGCGTTGCCGACTGAGCCAGCCAAGCCTCCGGCCCGTTGGACGGCAGCCAGCTATTCTAGCTGCCAAGCTACAGGCTTAGCTGCAGGGGTAGGCTGTATGACGTACGGCGTTATGAGACTACGGTTACTGACGGGATGATACACAGGTATCTTATCTGCTCGAACAACTCTCTGGCAAAAGGTTCCAAGTGTTTGTGAAAAGTTAATCTTGTACACCGGCTGGCCGGCCGATGCCAAGAAGGGCCCTCACCAGTACCGCAACAGCAATTTTACCATGATTTCCATTCTGTGTGCCAGCATTGTCGCCAGTTTAGTCAGTGTAACGCTGCTTCACATTTTCGGCAACGAGCGTGTTAACAGCAGCAGCAGCCGTAACACGCACAAGGCGGACGGAAGTGGCAATGTCTCCGAGGCCGATGACGAAATCCTCGACGGTGCTGCCCATCGCGAGCAGCAGCAGAGAGGATTCCAAGTTTGGCCGTGCTCCATGCCGAAGCCAGCAACTGCTAACATGGCTTTCGAGTCATGATCGTGGTTGTGCTGGGCATGACCGATCCGACCCAACACCAATTGGGGGCAACTCAACCTGTCACATACGCCTGCATCATTCTTGGGTTTTCAGCCATTACCAGTCACATTTTCGGTCTGTCTTTGACAAGAAGACCACCTTCATTTTCCTTCTTCTACTTATTTTAGGGCCACTTTGCTATTCTTCTACAAGTTAGTCTTTTTCTCGTGTGCCCCGCGACAATGCTGTCACGCTATCGTACGTCACGTCTCAAGATAGAGTCGATCTGGAATAAGAAGACAAGGCTGGACTGATTATTATTTTTATTATTTTTTTCCCCGTGACTGGCTAGCTCATTCCCTTTCCTCACTCGATTTCCTTTCTACCTTAAAGCCCCACTTTTACCTTGACCATTCCCTTTCGAGCCGTTTGCTGCTGCATAATAATAATAATAATAACGTGATTTATAAGCGAGCCGAACATATAAGCGAGCCGAACACTCTCCACCACACTGTAACAACCATGCTTAATTGCTACACTACAACACTAGGAATCAACTATAATTACATGAGAAGCAGCTGAATTAGATGCTTCCGCACCCTCCTGGCAAGTGCGGGCATTATGGCCAGGCTTGCCGCACATACTGCAGCACCGAACCCTCGTACGAACCCCCCATGCACCACCACCATCCGGCTGCATTTCTTGCACTCCCTCCTCACCCATAGCCCCTAGGCCTATTACTTCCTGTGCATCTTGTACAGCAAGGGACCCTTTAAGCTGTACGCGCGTTCTTTTAGCTCTACGGCGCTTACTTAGTGCCTCGTTGGCCTTGCGGAGCGAAGACACCTCTGACCGAAGAAGAGCTACCTCGTGCATTACAACCTTCGTACCCTTGGCAAGCTGGTCCACAGCAGCTAACATCGAAGTCGGGGAGCTATTTTGATGGTTGGTAATGCGAGTCTTGATGAGTGTTGGCTGCGGGTCGGCTTCTCGGGGGTTGTGTGGTGTCTGGAAGACCCAAGGTGGTGGGGTGCCGGCTCGTGAGATTGGGGGTGTTGGTGTACGAAGCTTGACATCTAGCTTAGAGAGCACCCTCTCTGGATCGTGTGGCACTAGGCCAGCACCTGCAAAGCCGCCTTGGATATTCTTCTTAGTAATAGAGGCAAAGAAGGCCTTGCGAAAAGCGCAAAGGAACTCGAGCTTGCTGATATGGTTGATATGCATGCGCATGAAGTCTTCTACCTGGCGACCGTATGCTTGCTTTAGCGGCCCAAAGCAGCCAACATCAAGTGGCTGGAGCAGGTGAGAGGAATGCGAAGGCATGCAAAGTGTAATAATGTTGTTTTGCTGGCATTGGAGCTCGAATTCAGTTGAGTGGTGGCTTTCATGGCCATCAAGGATTAACAACCGATATTTGCCTTTTGTCCGAGGTGCTGTATAGAAGTCAAAGTGCTTGATCCAATCTAGGCCAACAGCATTAGTCGTCCAGCCATTATCGGTAGTTGCAATGCGCCAGTCGGCTGGGAGGTCGCACTCGGTATACCAGTTGGCAAGGTGATACTGCGCGGCTAAGATAATGAACGGAGGGACAGCCCAGCCAAGGGCATTAACGCCTTGGATAACCGTTGCCCACTCGCGATTGCCAGGCTGGGCCAGCTTTGCCTTGCCACGGCCATCCGAGGTCGTAATCACCATGCCCGCAAAGATGATGCCCATCATGAACCCAGTCTCATCAAAGTTGTAGACATCGTCATCCAGGATGCCATACTTGGCCTTGACGTTCCACACGAGGGCAAACCACTCGCCAACAACCTTTGGGTCCTCGCACTTGGCCCTCTGGTAGTCGTATCGACGCGAATAACGCGTCCGGAGCTCTGGCTGGCGTCTGACGAAGTTGTGTGCCCAGAGCTTACCGACAGGGGGCGCGTCGCGTACGCGTAACAGATGGTTGGCCATATCTTCCACACCACACAATCTTGGTGGAAAAGATCGCGCAACTAGCTCAATGATATATTGAACAATGACCTCCTCTTCTGATGGAGTGAGCTTTTTCGAATTGGGTGGAGTGTCGCGTCGTGCAGGCCGGCCAGCGCGTCGGTCGTAGAGGGTTGTAACTGGCACATTATAAAGCTTAGCCACGGCTCGGAGGCTTAGTTTCTTATCGTTTTGAAGAGCTTCGAGGGCTAAAATCACCCTGGCTTCCTTTGAAGAGGAGGACATATTGGGTTGTGGAAGAATTGATGTTTAGGTAGAGGGAAGACGCGTTATGCCAAGAAGTGTTCGGCTCGCTTATATGTTCGGCTCGCTTATAAATCACGTTAATGTCGGTATGAATGCATCGCATCGCTAGAATATGATTATTAAGCAGTGCGCGCACAGGAGGGATGGGAGGCATCGGGCTGTATGGTCCCGACCAGACCCACTGGAAGATAGGGGTAGTGTCACAGAGTCCATAGATGTAGTCTCGCGCACCAAATTTTGGTGCGTCGGACTACGAGAAAAGACAGACCACTTCACCACAGATCAATTGTATAGCTTCCTGCAGACAGGAGGACGTACAGGATCACGGTGAACACCAATGTGCATTGCTTGAACCATCGCATTTGTACAGGTGAATCCACAAATAATAATAATAAATTTTAATCGTCGCGCCGCGTGAGCGGCAACCTCCCGAGGGGTATGCGACGGGCGAGCATCGTGTGGTGACGTCACGCGTGCTTTCCAGGTCTATGAAAGGGGGGGTGACTCCCCTGGTTACTGTACATTGGAAAAGAGAGACGAGGCCCGGGTCCCTGTGGTACCGTCCTGGGGGAATACAATTCAAGCACGACCGCCTTTGGTGAGCAGGTCAGTGTGTATTGTGTCTGTGGCTCTTAGCCGTCGCACTGAAGTCAGCTCATGCAGCTGACCAAAGTGGATGTTCTGGGTGGCGGTGATGCGCCGGCCGTTTGCTGCTGCATCGCGCCCCTTTAGGCGAAATCTGGCGATGGCTCAGCCAGCCCCGAGGACGCCGGCGCGCCCTGCAGTAGTGCCCGTTGAGACGCCTGCGTCGCGCGGCCCGCTCAACCGCACCACGGCACCTGCCGTAGCCCCCCCAAACGAAACGCGCAGGAAGGCGCCCCCCCCTCCCACTACGAAACTTGACAACGCGAGACCCCCTCTGACTCACCAGCTCCGGGCCATCCTCGACAAGGCGGCAGCGAAACGCGCCATGCAAGACGAAGTCCTGACTGCACTCCTCACCTGCCACGAGATGTGCGTCAGCCAGATGATCGAAGACGAGTGGCGCGCAGAGGGCTACAGGCTCGGCCGCCTCTTCCTCGAAATGGCGCGCCAAGAGCGGTCCCAGCCGCCCTCTTCCGCAACTACGACAACGGCCTCGGCCCCGGCCAATACGGTCATCGACCTGACCACCATCCCCCTCCCTGCCCACACCAGCGCACCTGCGCCGCCGAAGACCGCATCAAAAATGGGCTTGTCCTATGCCCGCGTGGCAGCTACGGCGCGCCCTTATAAAGACGCAGCTATTGCTACGACTCTGCCGCAGCGCCCACTGGCACCAGCGACAGCAGCGAGGCGAAAGCCCGACCTGCGAGTCATTATCCGACTCGCCAACCCAGCTGCGCCCCGCCCACCCCCGATGCATATACGCATGCATATCATAGACATGACCAATATGACGCTCTCCGACGTCACCCGCGTTACCCCGACCGCCACAGGCTGGGCGGTCACATGCGCCAACGCCGCCGCCCGCACCAAGCTGTTTAGCTGCGCAGACGCTATCGCGGATTTCTTCACAGCCACGGCGGTGGAAGAAAACACGAAGTGGCACTGCTATATTGTCACGCACGTCGACATGCGCGTCACAGACACGATGGGCCAGCTCACCCGTGAGCAGCTTATCCACCAGGACGTGCTCGCGCAGACCAAGGCGCACCCTGTCAGCATGCGCTGCATGAGTACGACCAGCACTGGCGACCACGCGACATGGTCGATCGCCTTTGCAGCGCCAGTGCCTAGCTTCCGCATCTTCGAGACCAGCACCCGGTCGCGCCTGTACGACAGGAAGTCGCCAATCCGGCGCCACAACAACGGCTGTCAAGGGTACTGCAACCCTATGACATGCACTAGGGACGAGCGCTGCGAGAACTGCGGCCAGACCCAGAAGACTCACCTCCCTGGCCCCTGCCGCTTGCCTAAGCAGTGCGCGAACTGCCGCGGGCCTCAGGCAGCTAGCCACGACAATTGCCCGGCGCGCCCGGTATGGCGGAGTGGCAGACTTACCCACCCGACGCGTCAGGAGCTTAGGAGCATCCACGCAGCTGGGACCGCGGCCTGGAAGCGCTGCAATCCAACGCAGGTTTACCAGCGCCAGACAGGCACGACCACAGCTACATAATAATAATAATAATAATAAATTTTAATCGTCGCGCCGCGTGAGCGGCAACCTCCCGAGGGGTATGCGACGGGCGAGCATCGTGTGGTGACGTCACGCGTGCTTTCCAGGTCTATGAAAGGGGGGGTGACTCCCCTGGTTACTGTACATTGGAAAAGAGAGACGAGGCCCGGGTCCCTGTGGTACCGTCCTGGGGGAATACAATTCAAGCACGACCGCCTTTGGTGAGCAGGTCAGTGTGTATTGTGTCTGTGGCTCTTAGCCGTCGCACTGAAGTCAGCTCATGCAGCTGACCAAAGTGGATGTTCTGGGTGGCGGTGATGCGCCGGAAGGAGAGAGGGGAGAGGAGAGGAGCGGCAGGCCGCGAACCTGGTAGGGCAAGCTACCAGGGGAGCAGTGGAGAACAACGTGAGAGAAGCTGGAAAAAGTGCGGCTGCCGGAGCAGTCGCCGAAGAAAACGCCCGCGCTGTGCCGGGTTGCGGGGGATGCGAGGGAGCCGATGGAGTGCTGCCTGTGTCTGCCATTGTGCAATGGTCAGAGGGCACTGGACCAGGTGTCCGGGTGCCTTTGGGCTGCCGCACTCGCAGTCGGGGTCAAAGTTGCCATGCGGGTGGAAGCGCATGTGGTAGCCCGCGAAGTCCCCATGTCCCGTTCGTTCCGCAAGAAGGAGGTGCAGCACGGGGCGTGGGAGCCGAAGCTCTGGGGGGCAGTGGATGCGGTACGGGAGGCCCCATTGGGTGTATTGTGGCTTCAGCTTGTGCTGTGCCTCAACCCACCATTGTGCCGCGTGTGCGTCGGTTGCCTGGCGGCCGCTAGAGCGGGCGCCGCTCAGGGTCGGTTCGTTGCCGGCTTTAGGGTCCGGGGGCCCATGGCGGGCCCCCTCCTTGGCCAAAGTGTCGGCGAGTTCGTTGCCGTCAATGTCGCAGTGTCCTGGGCACCAGCGGACGCGGGCGCGGTGTATGTCGATCAGGCGTTGGAGCGCCAGAAAGGCCCATTGCGACGAGTCTGCTGGTTGTCCTTGGGCGCAGCGGATGACGGAGGTGTTGTCTATGCAGACCCAGAACTGGGGGTCTGGGGTGTTGTGGTCGAGTGAAATGGCCGCTTCGAGGCCGCGGAGGGCCCCGACTGCCTCTGCGTCGAAGACGTGAGAGGTGGCGTGCAGCCCGCCGTGTCCCGTGATCAATGTGCGCTTAGAGCGGTATACGGCAAAGCCGTAGCCTACTCCGTGGCGTCCATCCTCGGTGAGCTCGGAGCCGTCCGAGAAGATGATTGTGTCCGTTGGGTGCCGGGTGTCTAGCCAGGCGTGAAAGGCTTTGGCTGCTTCGTCCTTTGTATTGCCCCCCGTCGGGTCTTGGCCGGCCGTCTCCGGGAAGCGAGGTGCCTGGAGGACGAGCCTAGGGACGGCAGGGGCAAGCGCGGCGGTACGTTGTAGCGTGGTGGGTTTGGCGTCGGGCTGACCAGCTCCGCGGCCGACTTGGTTGGTTCTGACCGGCACCCGTCTGGCGAGTGGGTGTCGGTGGTCGATGGTGCGTGCGCGCAGTGCCTGTCGTTGGCGTATCGCTTCGAGGGCGACTGCGCCGGCGGGCAGGCCGCTGTCGCGGATAAGGGTGTGGTTGGGGGTGGTCCTCCAGGCCGGGAGAACTGCCCGTGCCGCCATTGTGATGACGGAGTGGACTTGGTTAATGTGCCAGCTCATGCCCGCTGAGACTTCAGTGGCGATGGTCTGGCGTCGGCGCCCTGGTCGGAGGCGTCCTCTATACCATGCCTCCGCACCGTAGAGGGCAGAGGGGAGGACGCAGGTGAGCACAGCCTTCCGCATTGAGGCCGCTGGGGGCCCGAACTGGGTGGCTGCTAGTGACCGGAGGTGTTGTGCGACGCGGCGGGCTTTGCGGGTGCGCTCCTGGACGTGGCGTTTAAAGGACAGGCGCCTGTCCAGCCAGAGGCCGAGCCACCGCAGAGCTGGTAGTGGCGCTGCGGGGGTAGGGAGGGGGACGGGGTTCACCGTCCAGCCGACCGCGGCCACCTGGGGGTTGAGGCCGTGGCGCCGATTGGTGATGTGGAGGAGCTCCGACTTGCCAGGGTCGAAGTCTACGTGGTTGTTGCGTCCCCAGCAGAGAATAGCTTCCAGAGTCTCACCAAGCTTGATGGCGTTTTTCTGGAGCGATTTGCTGCTGGCGACGATGCAGATGTCGTCCGCGTACCCGAACTTCACTGTCTGGTCTCGGTCGAGGAGGTCGGCCAGGTAGAGGGTGAAGAGGACGGGTGACAGCGGGGAGCCCTGTGGCGTGCCACAGCGCACGTCAGCGAACTGGGTGCGGGTGTTCTCGTACCGGATCCGGAGGCGCCGGTCGGAGAGAAAGCCCGACACGAATTGGAGGCAGGTCTGTGACCATCCTGCGGCCTGCATGCGGGCCAGAAGGCGATTGGGTAAAAGGGCGTCGAAGGCGCCCATGACGTCCAGAGTCAGCATCGAGAATTCTTTACCATGGGTGATGGCATACTCGGCGTCGTGTGTGAGTGCTGCCAGCAGGTCGGTAGCCGACCGTTTCGGAAGGGCGCCGATGTGCTGGGGGTTCAGGAGGTGGTGGGTGTGGGCGGCCCATGCCATGCGTCTGGCGACGAGTCGTTCGAGTCCCTTGCTAAGGCAGGAGATCAGAGCGATGGGGCGCCAGGAGCGAGGCGAGGAGAGGTCAGTCTTTCCCGGCTTAGGGAGCATGACGACCTCTGCCTCCCGCCAGATCCGGGGGAAGTACCCTGTTCGGAGGCAGCCTTCGAAGAGGCTGCGGGTGTGTGGCCCAATGGCGTCCCATACGACCTTGAGCAGGCGGGCCGTGATGCCGTCTGTGCCTGGGGCCGTGGTAGCGACCTTGATGGTAGCTGCCTCAACCTCAGACATAGTGGCTGTCGTGTCCCATGGGATAGTGCTGTCGTGCTCCGGCGGTGGGACCGACGGCAGGTCGTCGTCGGTGGAGAACCGCTGGAGGAGCTGGTCGCGGAGTGCCTCAGCTTTTTGTTGTTTGTCGTGGATGACCGTCCCGTTGATAAGGAGACCGGGGGATCGAAAAGAAGGGCCGAGTTTGTGCCAGCCGACCACCTTGTAAAAGGCGGCGTCTGAGTCGCACTCGTCGATTCTGCGGCGCCAGTACTGTCGTTTCGACAGCCTGGTTGTGCGCCCGAGCAGCTTCCTAGCCTCCCGGACGGCGTCGTCGTGACGGGGGTCGATCGCACGGGCGGTCGCTTCAGCGAGGCCGCGGTGGGCTTGTTGGCACTCTTCTGTCCACCATGGTGCTGATCGGCCGCGCTGCTGGTGCTGCTTGCCGGCAGTATGGAGGGCAGAAGTGAGAATGTCTTGGAGGCCAGCTGCTGTGGCCTCCAAGTCGTGGGTGGTGGCGGTCTTCGTGAGCAAAGGGAGGGCGCCGACCCCTGTCGCAACGAGATCGTGAAAGAGTGGGATCTGGTGCTCGGGGAGTCGGTAGCCAGTGATGCATGGGGGCGCCGAATCGAGGCTTTGGGGAGCCATGGTGTGCAGCGGCCAGTGGTCCGACCCGGTGGCCCAGTCCTTTCGCACGATGGTGCGGCAGAACGGGACATCGGAGAAAACCAGGTCCAGGACGTGGCCTTGGTTGTGCGTGGCTACGCCGGGCTGCCCAGTATAGGACAGTCCTTGGGTGGCGGTCCAGCGGAGGAGGTCGTTGCCCCGGGAGTCAGTCGTGGCGCCCGGTTCGAATGCCGGGTGGTGGGTGTTGAAGTCGCCCCCCACGATGGCGTGTCGGGGGATGGGCTCCAGAAGGAGGGCATGGAGGGAGGCGCTGACCTGCGGTTGCAGGTAGACATTCCAGAGGGAAATGTTGTTGACGGAGATGCGAATCGTGTCCCGGCTGGTTGGGCCGGGGATCTCCTGGGCTTGGAGGTCCGGTGAGATGCGGACATGTGTGATGACGCGAGGCCTGGTTGCCGTGAATGTGTCGGGGTCGTTCCAGGCATCGATTGGTGCAAAGGTGTGATAAGAGGGATGGGTTTGTGTAAGAGTGCCGACGTGCGTCCAGGGCTCCTGGACCTGGATAACGTCGATTGAATGCTCGGCGCAGGTTGCGAGGAGCGTGGTGTGCGCGGTGCGCCCTTTTGAGCAGTTGGCCCAGACCACGGAGAGATCTCGCTGTGGCCTGGGCTGGCTGCCTCGGTGCGGGCCGCGGGTCCGTCGGTGTTTACCTGGCATGGGCTGGGCTGGAAAGGAGGTGTCTAAGGCTTGCTTCTTCGAGGTCAATTTCGGCAAGAGATTGATGGGCCACCTTGCGGTTCCGCTGAGATGAGCGTGGGCCGGTTGCGGGGGCTGCCAATCTCGGCTTTGGTTTTGGCTTGGGGATGCCGTCGGGCCTCTTGGGCGTGCCTAGTGTAACCGTGATGGGTTCCGCTGGGGCGTCGGTCATGGTGATGTTGCCCTCCTCTTCTGGCTCGAGTTCGTCAGCGGCATCTGAGAAAGAGTCCGAGTTGTCAGAGTCCAGGTCCTGGAGGGGGGTGAAGGTGTTGGTCGAGGGCTTCGGGGCAGCAGCAGTCGTCTCTCTCGCGGTCCCTGGCGCAGAGGGATGTTCCTCCTCAGCGCGGTGGACCGGATGAGGGTGACGCTGTTGGTAGGCCCGGTGGCCAATTTCGCGAATGCCCCTGAGCTCCAATCTCGTTGGGCGGAGGAGGACGCCGCCTTGCCAGCGCGGGCAGGCGGCACAGTTCTTGTGCCCGGATACCTCGGGGCCCCGGCAGTTAGCACACTGCGCTGGGAGCCCGCAAGGGCCAGGGGGGTGATCGTGCATCGTGCGTCCACACTGCGCGCAGCGGGCGTCGCTGGTGCAGGTGAGCGGGTTGCAGTAGCCCTGGCAGCCGTCTGCGTGACGTCTGATCGGGCTTTTCCGTGGGTTTGGGCGAGACCACTTGCTGGTCTCGAAGATGCGAAAAGGGGAGACTGGCTGCTCAAAGGCGATGAACCAGTTCGACAGGTCGCCGTCCATCGTGCTGCATAGCATGTAGATCGGGGCTCTGCCGGTTTGGCCCTTGATGTCGTCGGAGATGAGCGCCTCTCGGTCAACGTCGCAGGTGAGCGCAGCGACCCGTGTGTCAACGCCCTCAACTCTGTAGTAGTGCCAGGGGGTGTTGTATTCCACTGCCCTGGCGCGGAAGGTGCGCTTGATGGTGTCTTGGCAGCCGAGGATTCGGGATCTGGTGTTCGCGCTGGGGGCGGTGATGGCCCAGCCAGTGCCCGTAGGGGCGACGCGGGTGATGTCTGCCAGGGTCGAGCCTGTGATTTCAGCCAACTGTAGGCGGATGGTCATGGGTGCGGCCCGTTTGGCTTTGGGCTGGTGCAGTCTGATGATGATTCTGGTGTCGGTGTTGCCTCGCGATCCGGTGGTGGTCGGGGGGCGCGGCGGGAGAGTCGTAGCCGTGGGTGCGGTCTGGTGAGGGCGCCCTGCAGCTGTGACGCTGGCAAAGGTCACGGGTGGTGCCGTGGCCTTGGCCGTTAGTAGTGCCGAGTTGGTCTTGGCCGTCGCATGTCGAATCTGGAGTCCGGGCGTGAGCTGGAAGGCTTGCGCCACGAAGTCCGGGAACAGGTCGATCACGTTGCGGAACGTGGTGCGGCGGATGTCGTCTGGGATGGTGCTGGCGTGTATGGCCAGGATTCGAGAGGCGTCTACCAGGGCGTCGGCGATGCGCTGGTGCTCGTTGGCGGCGGTCTTGAGTGTCTCGGTGAGACGGTCGGGTGATAGAGTTTTCTGCTGAGGGGGGCGCGCCTTCCCGCGCATGTCGATTGGGGGTGCGACAGGCGGTCCAGTGGTCCTGTGGAAGGGGCCAATGGTGCCTGGGGTGTCTAGGAGGACGGTGTTGTGCCGCTCTGGCGTCTTCGGGGGGAGCTGGGCCATCGCCAGTTTTCGCCGAAAGAGGCAGGATGCAGGCACAAATGGCCGAGAAGGGAGTAGTCAGGGGAAAAGTGGGGCAAAGGTAGGTCAGAAAATTATTTTCAGGGGAAGGTGCGACCACAGCTACAGGCCCTCCTCCTAGCACTAACTCTCTAACCAATATACCTGCTGACACACCTACTAACTTGACCGCGGCCTCAGACTCAAGCGTCGACGTCGTCTCAATTCCAGGTACTAAGCAGGTAGAGCTGGCAGACTCAGACGAGGACGCTACGCCACGGGCCCTAGCCACAGGCCTAACTATAACGACAACCGAATCATCGGACGAGGACGAGGATATGGCAGACGCTACTAGCACCAAGGCGATTCAGGACACTATCCGCGTTGCAGCAGGACCCTCTACCAAGACATACAGCATCCAGAAGAAGAAAGCCAAGACCCCTGGGCTAATTGCTGCCCGCAGTAGCGCACGCGAACGTCATGCCCTCTACTCAACACTGGACGAGGCTTTGCTTGCCAACCCGCAGATCGACATTCCCTCATCCAGCCCGCCCTATGTCTAGACGGCCCTCACAGCGCCGCGGACCACACCGCGGCAGTCAGCCCGACCGACTACGAGACCTCTCGATAGTCTGGGCTAACTGCTCAAAGGGACGAACAGCGCACCTTGCGCTACTCGCCATCTGCGACAGAGAGAAGATCGACGTGATTCAGGTGCAGGAGCCTTGGACCTGCGTCGGCACGCGCACCCAGACACACCCGGCATATAAGACGTATGCTCCCATCGACGCCTGGAACGACCCAGCCACCCACACGGCTAATAGACCGCGCGTCATCACACACGTCCGCATAAGGCCTGACCTCCAGGCACAAGAGATCCCTGGGACTGCCAACCGGGACATCCTGCGGATCCGGCGACCGCAGGGACCGACCCGACCAACGGACTTACTAAGGAAGACGCAGCGGCCGCCTTCTGCATCTGGTGGGACGCACGACCAGCCACAGACATCATTGTGTTTTCAGACGGATCCGAGCTTACAGAGGGTGGCCGACACAGCGTCGGATACGGCTGCTGTATACCGAGCCGGGCAGACCGTCGCGTCAGGACACGGAGGACTACATACCGTTTCCCATGTCTTTGACGCCGAAGCCGTCGGCGCACTGCGCGGGCTAGAGGCCGCAGCCATTGCCGCCCAGGCGCACCACGACATCACACAGATCTGGATCTGTATCGACAATACGGCTGTTATCCGAGGCGCCCTAGGGCAAACCCCCGCCTCCTCGCAGTGGGCCTTCCTCGCCCTCCACGACCTCATGAAAACCACAAACGCCTGCGTCCGCTGGTGCCCGGGACACTGCGACATCGCCGGCAACGAACTCGCAGACTCCCTTGCCAAAACGGGAGCCCGCCAGGGCCCCCCGGACGAGGCGGCCGGCGACACTCCGACGCTCAGCGGGGCACGGTCCGCCGGCCGCCAGCTCGTCCACGACAACGCGACCACATGGTGGGACTCGGTCCAGCACAAGCTGAACCCCGGCTATACATCGCAGGAGCTCCCGTACCAACTCCGGTGCCCGCCGGAGCTCCACCTCCCCCGGCCCGTCCTGCACCTCCTGCTAGCGGAACGCACAGGGCACGGAGATTTCGCCTCCTACCACCTGCGCTTCCACCCGCAAGGGAACTTCACACCGGACTGCCGATGTGGGGCCCCGAAGGAGCCGGGGCACCTCGTCGAGTGCCGGCCAACCCAGGAGCGCTGGAACGCCCAGGCCGGCCGGCACCGGCTACCAAAGATTCCCCGGGACCCGACCCGGCGGGCCCGGTTTCTAGCCCGACTGTTACAGCAGCCGGACTTCTTCTCTTCATTCGTATCCTGTTCTTTCCTGCGGCGGTAACCTGCCGCAACACCCCCCACGGGAATCGACCCGTGCTCAGGCGGCGGCCCAAGCGGCTGAGCCGCCTCGAGATACCTTACTTGGCCGGCTCCACGAGCTGGCTTCAAGGCAAGCGCCATAACCGCAATAGGTAACCCACACCAGCCTGCCCTCTGGCAGCTGCTAGTCGAAATGGGTGCCTGTCTGTATATTAGTAGTCCTTGTCTAGACGCTCCTTTGTATATAGCACCCATCCGATCTTCATAGCCCTGGACGGCAGCCGGCCTTACGACCGGCGCGACGTTAAAATACAAACAAACAAACAAACTGCCCCTCCTTTATAGTTGGTTTATGTCGGTACAGCAGTCGAGTCTGCAAGTGGGGCGGCGAACGGAATAGCCATTCTTCCGTCCTGACTTAGCTAAGTAAGGGCTTCGCGCCCACAACAGGATTTAGAAAAGACAAGCTTCACCACCAGATCAACTGTATACCCGCCTCAAGGAAGAGGAGGACGTACAGGATCTAGAGTGCTGCCGAACCATTGCAACGTACAACCGAACCACACGTGATCACGACAGGACCCGGGATACCGACAGTTTATCTTTTTTTGAAATCGATGCACAATTTATCGCACATAATTAATTCTGTGATGGCGCGTAGCACTAGGAATCATGCAATAAGCAGATGTGCACTGCGTATTAGGTAGAGTTCGAAAAATTTCAAGATGCAGGCTCTAAAATCAACGTATCTTCTAACGGTCGATAGTATCAGACGGCCGCGTATAGTCAGATAATATTCGGGTAACCAGTTGATTGTGTCTGTTCTGTGTGTACCTCTGCAGATTGCTCGAAGTCCTTTTTACCCCTGATTTTGTGCGGAATTTTCAGGGGTTTCCGGACGCCACAACTCTCCCCCGAAATTTTTTTACCACGCTAGTAGCTGTTAGTGTTTTGGCGTACCCGTATACCAAAACACTAACAGCTGCTTCCGACGGCGAAAACACCCTTTTCGAGTCGTTCAAAAGACAGGTATTTTGGAGAGTTGGCTGTCTTTTACGATCGCGCCTTTCGGCGACACGAAAACATTTGCCTAAACCACCTCGGCGGCTTATACGACGATCGATTGCCTCGTCTGTTAAGACTCGAAGGCCCTTTACGAGCACGCCGGCTAGCCCGTCGAACCTCCTCCGCGCAGGCATCGCTGCGTCTGGATTGCGACCTCAGGATCAGGAACCTGAAGGAGTTATACACTAGGAAGCTAGAGCAGGTTGGGCAAACGACTACACGCTTCAGCCAGCCCTTTTGGCGTCTGAAGACCTGAAATGTGTCCTTTTTTTTTAGCTCTATCGGTCTACGCATAGGTATCTCTTCTGGGTCTGCCTTTTTGTATAAAACTGTATATAGTTAGGAGGACCTCCTTTACCTTCGAACTGGGACGCAGGCGGGCTATCCGTCGCGCGTCCCCGTCGCATACCCCTCGGGAGGTCGCCGCTTACGCGGCGCGACGTTAAAATTCATTCATTCGTTTCCGGACGCCACACAACTGTCACAGGTACCTAGCGACAGCACAATTCTACCTCGACCAGGACCCACTTTTCATCATTTTTCTGACAATAATAGGATAATGATCCGAAACGGTCATTTTGCCGATTTTAAGTGCGATAACAAGTGGGTCGACGCTTAGATTTTCAATATTGCTATACGCAAGCTTTGATCAGCCCTGGTTAGTCCAACCCGCAGTCGCCAGCTGAACAATGCCTATCCATGACATTAAATAGCCTTCAATAAAGTGTTATCTAACGTGCTGTCTTCCTTTATTTATTTCCCTCGATTTCTATTTTTCACAGGACCCTTTCACCTAAAAATGG
Organism: Leptographium flavum; assembly: GCA_963580335.1. Lineage (NCBI taxonomy): Eukaryota > Fungi > Ascomycota > Sordariomycetes > Ophiostomatales > Ophiostomataceae > Leptographium > Leptographium flavum. The sequence goes on from OY756936.1 coordinate 2,021,771, forward strand.
ACACAAATAAGATCATTCCGGTCCCCGGCAACTGTCCCAATGTCCAATCCGATGCCGCTTGTGTGTTTGCCGTTCTGCAAGCCGGTGGCATCGCCCTTGTGCCGACCGAAGTCGGCTACGGGCTAATGGCATCCTCTGCTGAGGCGGTCCAGAAGGCATTCGCAGCCAAGAAGCGCCGGCCGGGCCATGCGCTGGGCGTTATGGGCACATACAATCTGCACCGCGCCCTGCATGTCCTTCCAGCAGACACACTCACTATGATCCGTACCCTGCACGAGGATCTGGACATGTCGTTTGGAGTTGTGGCCCCGTTTCGGGCCGACCACCCGCGGCTGCGGCAGCTTACGCCGGCGACGCTAGCCAGCGCTACCAAAGACGGTCGCTTGGGCATCTATCTTGGGGGCGGTTCGCTACTGAACGAGCTGGGTAGACTGAACGATGAGGCTGGCCAACTAATGCTGGGATCTAGTGCCAACGTGACGGGCACTGGTCAACGATTCCGCGTGGAGGACATTGAGCCAGAGATCTTAGAAGCCGTTGACATAATCGTGGACTACGGACTACAACGCTACCACGTGTATGGTGGGCGGCCGTCGACGATCATCGACTTCGAGCACATGGCGGTCCTTCGAGTTGGGTCGTCGTATGAGCTTATGCGGGAGCGGCTGTGCAAGTACTGGGGCGTGAAGCTGCCAGCTGATCTACATTTCGACGTCGAGGACAGAATAGGAAAGGAGGCTGGTGAGAATAGGGAAGAGATCCGGTTTGTTAGATAGCATAAGCTAGCTCTAGTTATATTATGCTGAGATAAATTCGTCCCCAAAATTAGATTTCCTCGACATTCCCATCTAGTCTAAGAAGACATTCGCCGAACGGCCAATAAGCAGTCGGGCCATCTGCTGCACATCCTCTAGCGTGTCCAGACTTAGCACCATCCTCTCTATATCTACCTGTCTGTCTCGGTCAATCACGTTACCCACGAGACGACGCCATTTTTCTAGGATCTCCTCGTTTGACAGAGGGACCTTGTTGCCCCGCGGCGCGTCGACAAACTCTGACAACGTCTCAACCCTCCCGTCTGGCCCCTCTACCTCGACGTGGATGCGCTGTTGGTATGTACTGAGAGAAGGGCTTTGCACGCATGTCACGCGACCCATAATCGCCCACACGTCGTCTCGGCGCAACTGTGCTGGTGAGAACTGGGCGACCTGAACTTGCCCCTCAAGAAGCTGCATAGCCACAGCGTATGCAGCGGTCATTTGGGCCGCTGTAGCGGAGAAAGGGCGAGTAGTTGGGGCCCAGCCAGCCTTTTTCCATGCTGGCTCTGACATCTCGACCGTGATACGTTGGATGCGGGTCAAGGCGGCCATCTGGAGGGGAAAATGGGTTTGCAGCGACGCAATGCCGTCAATAGCACTGTGAGTAGCAGCCATGGAGGCGTACGGTTTGACGACGATCTGGTCTATGACCCAGTGCGTGCCCAAACCCTCGACCACGCGATCTGGGCAGTAGGCGGGGGTACGGCCGTTGCCAAGGCTGAAGTTGTGCAAGAAGCCGCCATAGGGACGTTCGAGCACCTGCTTGATGCCGGTATAACCGGTGCGGGCCATGAGCGCGGCAAATAGGCCGTTGCGCGCGGCAAAGCCGTGCTGCATCCGCTTAACTGTGCTTTCATACTGTGCCGACATGAGGCCGCCGGCTTGTGTGCAGGCAATGCCTACCGCATCCTCGACCACAGCGGCTGGCAGCCTTAGGAGTTTGGCGGCGGCGGCGGCGGCGGCTGCCGGGCCGAAGATGGCCCCTGAATGCCATCCCTGCGACAGCACGTCGATTCCGTAGACGCCAAGACCGACCCGGGGGCCGGTCTCGTAGCCAACGATGGCTGCGAGCAGAAAATCTGCGCCACGGAACGACGGAAACTGCTGTTCCGTATTGTCCGCAGTAGCACCAGCGGTTGTGCTGCAGTGCTCGAGGACGGCCAATAGGGTCGGGATAACAATGGAGCCGGAGTGAATGGGGGCCACGGAATGATAATCATCTAGCTCGAATCCTTGGATGAATGTGCTGTTTAGCAGAGCGGCTGCTAAGGGACCAGTTTTCTAAGTCGACGCGTCGCGTAACTTAGTTCGGCTTCTTTGCTTAAGAAAGATATATCTCCCTCACACATACCTTTTCCCATCCAATAATCCCACAGTGGCCCGGCGACTCTATCGATAAAACCCCACGAACAGCATCTTCGGACCAGGGAAGATGGGCTCCGATCAGCGCACAGGCCAGGGCATCGAGAATAAGATATTTGGCACGGGTCACTTGTTCCGGGGGGATGTCGGTGAGAGACAGGCCGGCGATCCACTTGCAGAGCTCTGCAGTAACAGGCGGTTCCTCCATTAGACTAGTCGCGTTTGAGTGAATATGCGCTAGGGAGAGAACGTCGATACGACTATTGGTGATGTAAGCACCCAGCACAATTGTTTCTTAAGAGAATGAATGAATCGTGCGAATTTTTGGCGGTGCTGGTAGCTTCGTATTAGTACGTTCGGCAGCACCGGGGATGGCATTGATAGGAGGGGCCGAATCATGCAGTCTTACTTGTAGGTGCCAATAAACAGCAGCACTAAGCCTAGAAAAAGAGATATCAAGTCTCGAGCCCCGCCCATCAGCTCATAGCCTATTTCTTTTTCGAACAAACAGTCCCATAAAATAGTTCACCGCCGTTTTATCGTCCTCGACGGCTCGTATGATGCGCTCCACCTCATCGTCAGAGAACATGAGGCCCATGTTCGTGCGGAATTTTTCCACCACACCCGCGTGCGTTTCAGCTCTCTTGTGGTGGCCAATCGGGAACGCCACTGTCACCTCGTTTAAAGGCTGCCCACCAACTAGGCACACCGAGATCGCGTTCGCGACACTGCGCACATCGGGGTCGTAGTAGTCCGCTGTAAATCCGGCGTCCTCCACGACCGTTATGCGCTGCTGCAGCGCGTCGACCCGTGCGTCTGTTGCCCATGGCGCACTATCCAAGTAATCGACTGCCTCAACGGCCGCCCGCTTCATTAACGTCACGGCGACCATGTACTGAAGCGAGTGGTCGCGATCGGCGCTATTGCGCAGCTTCGTTGATCCGCCGGGTTTGTCGATAATGATCATCGCCGGTCGCTGCGTCCGGATGCGAATCGACTCAATGTCCTGGTCTGCTGTGAGCCCACGTTTCTGCAACTGCGCCGCAACTTCGACCGCCGCCTCGACGGCCGATATGCCGTGTCCCTCGGCCGCCATCAGCTTAAACAGGGCCGTCTCGACCACCCCACTGCCAAAGGGGTAGCCTTGCGTAATGGCATCTCCACCCAGGAGTACGTCGTTCAAGCCCCACTGCGGTGCCGTAATGGCCGTGGGCATTCCAAGCATAGCCCCGAGGCCACCTTGTCCCTCTCGGTTGGCCCGTTCCACCAGCAGCCCGAGGTGCACCGCCCGCATGCACGCGTCCCCGGCCGCCCAGCCCTTGCGCGGTCCCGCGTTGGGCGCCTGCCGGTATGTCCGCAGCGCGTGGCCATCGACCCACGCGTGCGATACAGCTGCGAGCGCAGCTGTCTCGGGCAGCCCCAGCATCCAGACCACCACAGCTGTTGAGGCCACCTTGACCAGAACCACATGGTCAATACCGCGGGTATTAAATGCGTTCGTCTGTTGCAGGACGCCTTGGATTTCGTACGCCTTGATCTGGGCCGTAAGAACGGTTTGCATCGTAATGCTGTTCGACTTGTAAGAAGGTACTGGAGCAAACCTTTCTGGTCTTGCTCACCTCAGCTCTCCCTTGCTCGATCGCTGTTGACTTAGCCAATCGGCCACGCTCAGTATCGCGCCCAGATTGTCCGACGGATGTCCCCATTCGGCACCAGCGTATGCGTCGTTGTGGTCCAGGTACCGGATCAGCGCCCCGATATCGAAGGCACCCTTGAGCGGATCAACAACGTAGTCGGTGCCGGGGATGCGCACGCCGGTAATCGGGACAGTCGCGCCTACAACAACGGGGCCAAGCAGGGCCCGACAGTCGGCACTGAGCTGCACAGTTTCAATTGCGCAGCCAAGGGCATCGAGCAGTGCTAGACGGGCCCGGGAGTAGGCACTTGCGCTGGTAATCTGGTCGTAGTAGACATAGCGGACAATGTCCCGTATGACGGCATCGTATTCGGCGGTTCCCGACGCCATAGTGGCTATCAGTTGGAACAGGTTTTCTGGGATATGGGGGAAAGAAACTACGTCTGTGAAAGCGACGTCCGCGCGGGAGTCTTTTGCTGAAGTCCGCCGACGAGCGGAGTAAGGTAAGCTCAGCTGGAGTTGTAATCGAGCCTAGCCATTTCCAGCTGTTTGGGAGGGGTTCCATTTTAGCTCCTTCGCTTGGCATCTCCTAGGACGTGCGGCGGGCCATGGCGAAGCTCCTATCAAAATCATTAACCTGGAGGCCCACTACAACAATAAATAGCATGAATGTCTCTCATCCTATCTCTCTTTTTGCTTACTCTAATTATACAAATCTATGCTCTGTTGCTTGCCAATAACTTAAGATGAAGAAAGACACGCTGACCGTCACGGACAACCGGACGTCTCGGTCTTACGAGATCCCCATTGTCAATAATACAGTCAAAGCTATTGATTTCAAATGGATATCTCCGGCGAAAGAATTCACAGGCAGCCACGCCTTGGACCGCCATGTCACGGGCCTCAAAATCATGGATCCCGGTTTTCAAAACACAGCTGTTACCGAGTCCGAAATAACTTACATGTTTGTGGAAGATCAGATAATTTCTTAGAAATCGGGGTAGCTAACTGCCAAAGAGATGGGGTGGAGGGCACAATCCAGTATAGGGGCTATATGCTGGATGAGTTGGTCGAGGAACACGACTTTGAAGACGTGTCGTTCCTGCTGATCTGGGGCCACCTACCCACACCCCAAGAAAAGACCAGTTATCGTCACGCACTCGCATCCAAGGCCACCCCGCCTCAAAGCGTTATTGACGCTATAGGATGTTTCCCGTAAGTCAACAGTCACAGTCTCGCTCCATTGTGATCTCTGTTTATCTCTCGCCAATCTTCCCGCTTACCTATCTCCATCGGCAGACGTAACACGCCCTATCACCTGCTTCTTATGGCTGGGCTCGCAGCATGGGCCGCGACCGATCCTGCCATGGTTCCTATCCATGCGGGAAAGGAACTTTATCTTGGCAAGATGGATGCCGTGGATGATGGCGTGCGCAGGACCATTGCTGCCTCGGCGACGGTGGTTGCTCTTATCTACTGCCACTACACTGGTGTTACCTTTACGGCCCCGTGCCATAACGGCACATCTATGGCCGAGAACATGCTTATTATGATGGGCATCGTTGATCACACGACCGGACGCCCCGAACCCGCGATGCTTCGCATCCTCAACAGCCTCTGGATCGTCTATGCCGACCACGAGATGACCAACTCTACGGCTGCCAGCATGCACGTCGGCTCTGCGCTGGCCGACCCTATGACGTGCGTCTGTGCGGCCGCCTGTGCGCTCTCTGGACCGCTGCATGGCGGCGCCATCGATTTGGCCTACCGTATGTTTGCGCGCATCGGTAGCCGGGATCGCGTACCACAGGCCATCGAAGATGTCAAGAACGGCAAGTTCCGACTCTTTGGCTATGGCCATCGCATCTATAAGACAGTCGATCCGCGCGTCAAGCACCTCAAGGTCGCTCTCCAAGAGCTGTGGAAGAATGCCGAAGCCGATCCATACGTGTCTGTGGCCATGGAGATTGAGCGGCTCGCGTCGCAGGACGACTATTTCCGCTCGAGGAACCTCAACGTCAACGCAGATCTTTACGGGTGCTTTGTATTTTCGGCAATGTACGTGACATTTGCCAGCATAGAAACTTTTCGCTATACTTTTGCTAACTTTACAGGGGATTTAAACCAGAGATCATAACTGCCCTAATGCTACTAAAGTAGTCCAATGGATCGCAACCCAGAATTGGCCCATACAGGGGGGGTAGGGGGGATTTTCCCATGGTACGCGGGTCCGCCTTCAGTTCATTTCCACTGGCGGTAGGGTTCATAAGTGACTTTGAAAAGGGGGGGGGTACCAGGTCATTTCACGGTAGAGGTCCATGGTAGAGGGCATTAAAGTACGCCATGCAAGAACGCGCCATGTGATTGGAGGACGCGTACGTGTTTTGGAGGATGCGGCACGCGTACGCTACCCCAGTAGAGAATTCGAGCATGGGGTAGAAGATCATTTCACGGTAGAGGTCTACTGTAGAGGGCATTATCGACTGTACAGGACATTATCGAGCATGGGGTAAAAGGTCATCTCACGGTAGAGTTCTATGGTAGAGGGCATTAAAGCACCACATGCAAGAACGCGCATATGATTGGAGGACGCAGGACGCATACATGATTCGGAGGATGCGACGCGTACGCGATGCCAACGAAGTTACGGAGTAGAGAATGATTCTATCTGTACGGTGGGACGCCTACACGATTCGAGGAGGATTAACGCTATGGCAGAGGCAGAGGTTCTTTCGGCTGGCTGTGGCTATTCTTAGTGGCTAGCTACTGAACGGTAAAGAAGAATGGACTGTTGCCGCGCCGCTGGAGTAGATTCTGTCCAGTCGTTAGGAAGAGCGGATGGTTCGTGCTTGACAGCGAAGAAAGAGGAGCGAAAACAAACTTCCGAGAAGAGTGGGTGGCGGTCCTAGCGGAAGAAAAGAGGTGCGGAGGGTCATTTGGGTAGGTTCGTTTCGGAGCTGTAACCTGTTTCAAGGGGCATGCGACGTGTTGTTTCGCAGTGGTTCCGGCGGCAGGGTTTCCTTTTTCCGGAGCAGGCGGGTGCAGGAGCAGTAGTTGGAGGCAGGTGCAGGCGAGGAGGGGAGGTGGGGTGAGGAGGAGTGGAGGGAAAGAGCGAGAGAGGGGGGCAGGGAGTAAAGAGAAGAGGGTGAGTGAAGACGGAGTAAAGAGAAGAGCAAAGAGAAGACGGTGAATAAGAAGAGCAAAGAGAAGACGGTGAGTCAAGAGAAGACGGTGAGTAAAGAGAAGAGCAAAGAGAAGAGGGTGAGTGAAGACGGAGTAAAGAGAAGAGCAAAGAGAAGACGGTGAATAAGAAGAGCAAAGAGAAGACGGTGAGTCAAGAGAAGACGGTGAGTAAAGAGAAGAGCAAAGAGAGGACGGTGAGTGAAGACGGAGTAAAAAGAAGACGGGGAATAAAGAGAAGAGCAAAGAGAAGACGGTGAGTCAAGAGAAGACGGTGAGTCAAGAGAAGACGGTGAGTAAAGAGAAGAGCAAAGAGAGGACGGTGAGTGAAGACGGAGTAAAAAGAAGACGGGGAATAAAGAGAAGAGCAAAAAGAAGACGGGGAATAAAGAGAAGACGGTGAGTAAAGAGAAGAGCAAAGAGAGGACGGTGAGTAAAGAGAAGAGCAAAACAGAAAGAAAAGCACAGAGAACAGAGGAGCACAGGTAGAGAATTCAACAGGGTAATGGAGAAAAGAGGAGAAGCAGGAGGGGTTCTAGAAGGAGAGGGTAGAGGGAAAAGGGTTGCAGAAACAGGCAATGAGGAGAAAGAATTAGCAGAGGGAGGAGAAAGAATTAGTAGAGGGAGGAGAAACCGATTCAGCAGAAGGAATGAGGAGAAAGAATTAGCAGAAGGAGTGAGGAAAACAGATTCAGCAGAATGAGGAGAAAAGCGATGAAGCAGCAAACAAGAGACAGAATTAGCAAAGGGAATGCGGAGAAAAGCGATGAAGCAGCAAACACATCAACAAGCAAAGGGAATAGAGGGTGCGGGAGATCAAGAGTACAAGGAAGACAAGAGGAGAGGGAAAGAGAGGAGACAGTGTAGTGTAGTGTAGTGTAACGCGTGGGTGGGAAGGCGGAGCGACGAGGGTGGCTGCGTGCTGGATGGACGGCGGTGCGAGCGGTGGAGGAGGGTGCTGGCAAGGCAGGGTAGTGTAGTGTAACGCGTGAGCGTGACGCCGGAGCCACGAGGCTGGGCTGCGTGCTTGATGGATGGATGGATGGATGGATGGATGGATGGATGGATGGATGGATGGATGGATGGATGGATGGATGGATGGATGGATGGATGGATGGATGGCCCTGGACGGAAGGATGGAAGGATGGATGGATGGCAGAGATGGATGGCAGAGATGGACGACAGAGATGGACGACAGAGAAGAGATGTGCCCTACACTAACCTTAAGGGGATAGGGTTTCGCGTAGGGTTAGGGTTAGGGTTAGGGTTAGGGTTAGGGTTAGGGTTAGGGTTAGGGT
>OY756937.1:0-101534 GCA_963580335.1 Leptographium flavum
GCTCAGATAACTCAATTGGTAGAGTAGAATATTGAAGCTATTCCGGTTATAAGTTCGAATCTTGTTTTGGGCACAAGTAAAATATATTAAAATTTTTAATTGTTAAATTGCGGATAATCGTATATTTAATTCAGTGTGTTTTTATTTTGGTTATAAGTTCGACTCTTACTCGGGTCACGTACAAGTCAAATTATAAGTGAAAACTTCATAGGTGTGCTGGAATAGGTAGACAGGTACCATTTAGGCCGGTAAAATTACAAGTTCAAGTCTTGTCATCTATATGATTATTAAAGATATATAATTTTTAATTTAATTTCTAAGTGTAATTAGTTTAGATCATGATAAAAAAAAAAGAGGATCCATATAGATTAATAAGGATAATAGGCTTATATTTAAAGTAAAAATTTATTTTTTATAAAACCTAAGTCTAACTTATTGTATAAATTCTAATATTTAAGGCTAAAAATTATTTTTTTTTTTACTTGCTGGGCGAACATAAGGCATATATTTCGTAGAGTAATGGGTAACTCCCAGATTTTTGGTATCTGAAATTGGGTGTTCGAATCACCTCGAGATAATAGATCTACATACTATAATAAAATTAAGGTGATATAACTCAATAAGTAGAGCAACTGTATTAATTTATAGCCTAATGGAAGTAGCTTAATGTAACATTGAGTGTGTTCAACCTCAATATCCTCTGTCCGAATCGGAGGTACTCTTTGATAAATAATATATTAAACTTTTAAATTATATATAAATTTCCTATATACTAGGTAAAGATTTAGCGATTTTAAATTGAAAATTGGCTAACTATGTGTTTAATTTCTGTTGTTTTCGGTTTCTTATTAACATTTATATGATTTAATTTTTTCGATTATACTTACCTTTATGTAGTGGTGATGTACACTCTTGATTTATTATATTTTATTCTATTATGAATAGCATATACGTAGGTCTGTATAACTTTAGAGGCTTGGTTTCCAGAGGTGCTGTTAATTTTAATCACTCTTCTAACCCTTTAAACTTAATTAAGGGGGGGAACACTAGTACCAAAATTAGATATTATTCAAAATTCGTGTTCCAATCTAAAAGTTTCTTTATCCACAGCTGAGGGTTTAACCCCTCGTATAACTATTAAACCTTTGAACATTGACTTGATTTTCTGACGCTGAGGGTTGTTTTACTACAAGTATAACTACTAATAAAACCCATAAAACAGGTTACCAAATTAGACCTCCGTTCACTATTAATTTGAATAGAAAAAAATTTAGTTATTTTAGGACAAATTACTTTGGTGTTGGAATTATTACACCTAGTGGTAAAGATTGTCTTCAGTATAAAATAATGGACTTAAATGTGTTAGTATCTCAAGTTTTACCACACTTTGATAAATATTCTTTAATTACTCAAAAAAAATTCAAGTGGTTCTTAAAATGAAAGAGTAATTTTAAGATTCATAATCACTCAGTTTAGTAGAGATCTTGAGCTTATGAAAAGGTTTATTTATATTTAAACTAAGGTAGAGTTACTGAAACAGACAACGTTGTTTGATATCAATTAACAAAAACTTTAGACATTAATGAAAATAATATTACTTTCTTTAATAAGTATCCAATTGTTGGTATAAATTATAATGACTTTGTATGCTTTAAAGATGCCACTCGGTTAATAGAATCGAAAGTTCACTTAACTGAATAAAGATTTAAATTAATTAAACAAATAAAATTCAAATTAATAGTCAATAGTTAACTGATTAATACTTTTAAGGTTAATATGCTTCCTTGATTTACCACCTAAGCCTTTTTAGTTTGTTTTCTTGTATATACTAACTATAAATAAATAATAGGTGATTATAGTTCAATCGGTAGAACAACTAGTTGTGGTCTAGATGGTTCCCTGTTCGAGTCAGGGTATTCACCCTAAAATATATAAATATGTTGAGCGATCATATAGCGCAGTATGTTCTCTGTTCGGTTCAGAGTATCGACCCTTAAGCTAATAAAACTTACATGTTTTAAGTCAAATAAATATAAATATTAAATTATACCCTATATATATGCATATAGCCCGAATAGTTTAAAGGTAAAACCTTATTTTCATGCGATAAAGATGGGTATTCGATTTACCCTTCAGGCTAAACGTAAGGTAATTTTATATTGGTTGTGTTTAAACTATAAGGTAAAAAAAATTTTTTTTTCTTTAATCTTAAATTAAATATGCTAAAGAATAAGGTTACTTTTTAATCTTAAATTTATTATCTGCTGGTTATATACTAGTTGTAGTTAGTATAAACCTAGGATATCTGAAAAACTCTGAAAAAAACTGTAGTACTTTATCTACAAGTAACTCTTAAACTATATCTAAGTACATGAAAAGTAAATTATTCTTATAAAATGGTATATATTTATATAGTGTATTATTATAAATATAAAAAGAATTAATTACAACATATTAGTTGGGGTAGTTTAATAGGTTAAAACTTTAATTTTGTATATTAAAATGGGAATTCAATTTTCTCTCTTGGCTTTGCTTATATATATATATATATTTATATGTAAGTTAATAAAAAAAATCAAAAAAAATGCTCTTAATTTCTATATTATCTTTATTGCTTTCTAACGCCGTTATTATACGACGAGATATATCAATACTTTTTAATAGAATTGCTATAATAGCTTTAGCATATTCTATACTACACAGCGCAACAAGTCTATTTTTGGTAAGTAAAGGTATAGGTTTACATGGTGGTTTACTTAACGTTACTAGTATAACACAAATTTTTGATATTTTTATATTTTTAGTGAGTATATTAATATTACAATTAACAAGTTTTTTCCCTAGAAAAGTTTGGGTACCAGAACATTCTTCATTAACACAATTATTTTTTAATAAATTTGTTTTCTATAGAACAAAAATTATAAATAAAATGGGAGAACATTTAAGAATTATAGAATACCCTGACAAGCAATTTGGGAAATTGTCAAATATATGGGGAGAATTGCCAAATTCCGGGGACATCCTAAAGCTTTTGATACCAAATCTGGAAAAATTTTTCCATGGTGGATGAATTAATTATTCATATATGGTAATAAGTCAAAAGATGGCTTTTTATTGATTAAATTACAATATTTATGAGTTGTTTTACTCAGTGGCTGTTGAGATATATTATTGATCTCAAGAAATGGATAATCGCGGATCTAAGTCAAATATAGGAATACCTGTGTTTGTAAAAGAGCAACGAGTAGACGGCAATTGATTATTAAATTCAAATAGATTTAATAATTTAAGGTATACTCTAGGAGGGTTCGAAAGAACTAACTTGTCTGGAATCCCTTTTAATAAAATTCTAAATAAACAATTATTTTCAACAAGTACTGGGGGTATAAGTAAACTAAAATTAGATGAAAATAGTTTCAGTTTGAACCCCTGATTCGTAACAGGTTTTACAGATGGGGATGGTTCATTTGCTGTATCAATTACAAAAAAGAAATCAGGTACAGGTTGAAAAATTGTACCTATGTTTACTATTGGTTTAGATCAGAGAGATCTAGATATTTTAGTGCAAATTAAAGCTTTTTTTGGTACTGGTAATATATATACAAGTAAAAGAGGTATTGTTTATTATACAGTAGGTTCTGTTAAAGATTTAGTAAAATACATTTTACCTCATTTTGACAAGTTTCCATTAGTTACTCTTAAATTAAAAGATTATTTCTTATTTAAAGAAATAGTACTTCATATGGAAAAAGGAGAACATAATTCATTACCTGGTTTACTGAAAATCTTTTCATTAAAAGCTAATTTAAATAAAGGATTACCTAGTATAATACAGGCCGAGTATCCAGACATAGTTCCCGCATATACACCTGAATATGTTAGACCCTTAGATTTTAATCCTAATTGACTGGCAGGCTTTATAACAGTAGAAGGGTCTTTTTTTATTTCTTTATACGTTAATGAAAATAGAAAGGCAGGTTATGCTATAAATTTATTGTTTAGTTTAAGTCAACATATTAAGGATATAGATTTATTAAAAGGGTTAGTTAACTTTTTAGGTTGCGGTACAGTAAAAGAAGCAAAAAATCGAGATAATGCAGAATGGGTTATTACTAGATCCGAGGATATTAACCAAAAGTTAATACCATTTTTAACAAAATATAATCTTTCAGGTGTAAAACTCTTAGACTTTGAGAGATTTAAAAAAGTATCTTTTTTAATACAAAATAAAACACATTTAACTCCAGAAGGTGTTACTTTAATAAAATCTATTAAAGATGGAATGTATAAAAGATAATGGCGCAGCCGTTAATTGACTGTTAATAAAAGAATTAGTGTAAAAGTTTATTTAGGATTTTATTGGATAAATCCAGTTATCCCCGTTAATATTATTATTTATTATTGCAGGAGCAGTATTTTTAATTTCTACTAGTGATTTAATTTCGATATTCCTTTCTATAGAATTACAAAGTTATGGTTTATATTTATTAAGTACTATATACAGAAATTCAGAATTATCTACTACAGGTGGATTAATGTATTTCTTACTAGGTGGATTAAGTTCTTGTTTTATACTGCTAGGTACAAGCTTATTATACGCTAATTCTGGTACTACTAATTTAGATGCTTTATACGCAATAACTAGTATTAGCGATGGCTCAGATTATTGATATAAACCTTATTATATAAATTTTGCTTTACTTATATTTACTATAGGATTTTTATTTAAAGTAAGTGCAGCCCCTTTCCATTTTTGATCCCCTGATGTTTATGATTCTATTCCTACAATAGTTACAACTTTTGTTGCTATAATCGCTAAAATCTCTATATTTGTATTATTTTTAGAAATAGTATATTATACAAAAGATTATTTTACAGATTTTAATTGAACATACGGTCTATTAATAAGTTCTTTATTATCCTTGATCATAGGAACAATTCTAGGTTTAACTCAATTTAGAATAAAAAGACTGTTTGCTTATAGTACTATTTCTCATGTAGGTTTTATCTTATTAGCTTTAAGTATCTCTAGTATAGAATCAACTCAAGCATTTATATTCTATTTAATGCAATATTCTATTAGTAACTTAAATGCTTTTATTATATTAGTTGCTATAGGATTTTCTTTATACAATTATGTTAGTGAAAATAAAGAATATAAAGAATTATTAGATAAAAATAACTCTCCTGTCTTGAGGTCTGGGAAGCCTCTGTTAAGGGATATATGGCCAAACTCCAGGGAACCCCTAAAGCTTCAGGTACCAAGCTGTAGTTTCAAGACTATAAGTGGATGAGCTAATCACTCATGTATGGTAACAAGCCTTTCAACATTATTAAGTGTTGATTTAGTATTTTTACTAAAGAAGATAATCGAAAGAACAATGGAATATCGTGGATCTAAGTTACCTCTCTCAAGAATCTCTTGATGAAGTATAAAAGAGCAACGGGTAGATGGTCATAGTTGTGTAAGATTCATGTCTTCACAATTAAGGTATGCTCTAATGGGCTTCGAAAGAAGTTATCAAATCAGAATCCCTTCTAACCATTTAATTTTATATAAAAATTATTCTACTTGTTCTAATACCAATCAATCTATAGATAATTTAAACCCTTGATTTATAACAGGATTTTCCGATGGTGAATCTAACTTTACAGTAGCAATAACTAAAAGTAATTCAAAAGCAGGTTGAGTTATACAACCTGTTTTTCAAATAGACTTACATAAAAAAGATCTTAATTTGTTAAAAAAAATTAAAGCATATTTTGGTGTAGGGGAAATTTACTTTAAAGAAAGATCTTGTAACTTTAAAGTACAATCTTTAAAAGGTGTACAAGTAATAATTAATCATTTTGAAAAATATCCTCTTTTTACTAAAAAACGGGAAGATTTTTTATTGTTTACTCAAATAGTTGCTTTAATTAGTCAAAAAGAACATTTAACAAATGAAGGTTTACAAAAAATTATATCTTTTAAAGCATCTATGAACCATGGTTTACCCGAATCCTTGAAAATCGCATTTCCTGAGGTTGTTCCAGCTATTAGACCTAAACGTAGCGATGGAGAATTATTAAATTCAGCGCTAGATTCTCATTGAGTGGTAGGTTTTACAGCTGCAGAAGGATGTTTTAGTATAAAAATTGCTAAATCTTTAACAGCTAAAACAGGTTATCAGGTACAATTAAGATATCAAATAACTCAGCATTCTATAGATAAAATTTTTATGAATAGCTTAGTTAAATTTTGAGGGTGCGGTAAAGTATTTTTAAGATATAGAGAAAATAAAGTCGACTTTCAAATCTTGAAAATTAATGATCTTTCAGATAAAGTTGTTTCGCTATTTCAAAATATATCTTTAGAAGGTGAAAAATCTAAAGATTTTTTAGATTTTAGTAAAGCAATAGATATAATGAAAACAAAGGATCATTTAACTAATAAAGGGTTAAATGAAATTCGTATGTTGAAAAAGGGTATGAATACAGGTAGAGATTGAGAATAGGTAGAACCTTTTTTAAGTTATTCGTTAAAGATTAACAACTTTTATGGAATTATTTGCATGATAAATTTGACCGCCATGATACAATTAATTACTCAATTAAGAGGTTATTTTTATATAAACCCTACATTAGCTTTAAGTTTAGTTATTACTATATTCTCTTTTGCTGGTATACCTCCTCTTGTAGGATTTTTTGCAAAACAGATGGTATTAGGAGCGGCTATTAATAGTGGTTATATATTTATATCTCTAGTTGCTATACTCACTAGTGTAATAGGTGGTGTATATTATTTAAACGTAATAAAAGAGATTTTTTTCTACTCTCCTGAGTACAAATTAAATCCTTTATTAGAAAATTTAAAATTTAATGGTAATATTTATAATAAAAAAAATGTTTTAATTAAATCTATTACTTTTAAACACAATAACATTGCTATTTCTAGCCCTATAGCTATAACAATCTCTATAATAACAATGGTTATATTATTATTTATGTTTGTAAACAAAGAATGATTAAGTATGAGTACCATTAATTCCCTATTCTTCTTATGCGTTGAGATACTTTTTGTTTGTAATTTATTACTGTTATTAAATAAAAATGAAGATATTACATATAATTCTTCAAATAATACTCGTGGTTTAATTTCTTCTATTAATTTAAATAGAAAACCTTTATATTCTATAATTTCCAGTCGTAGTTATTCAACTACTGCACTTTCGGTGACTGATAAAAAAAAAGCTTATCCTATCTCACCTTGATTTATTTCAGGTTATACTGATGCTGAAGGTTGTTTTAATATAGGTATTCAAAAAAATTCTAATGATAAATATTATGTTAAACCTTCTTTTCAAATAAAAGTTCACTCAAGAGATAGTTTTTTATTAATGAATATAAAACATTATTTAGGTGATATAGGTAATATTTATACATCGAATACAGATTCAAGTTTTACAGTTAAATCCTTAGACCATCTTTTAAAGATTGTTTCACATTTTAATAATTATCCTCTAATAACTCAAAAAAAAGCTGATTTTATACTTTTTAAAGAAATAATATATAAAATAGTTGAAGGAGAACATTTATCAGCCAAAGGTTTACAAGAAATTGTAAATATTCGTGCTTCAATCAATCTAGGTTTATCTCCAGCCTTAAAAACTAATTTTCCTGATACTATACCTGTAACTAGACCTAACATAAAAAATGTAGATATAATTCATCCTGAATGAATGTCTGGATTTGTTTCAGGTGAAGGTTGTTTTTTAGTTCATTTATCTAAATACGGTAAAGGGAAGTTAGATGGAGTTTCATTAAGCTTCAAGGTATCTCAACATTCGAGAGATGAGTTATTATTAAAATCCTTTATTTCTTTTTTTAAGTGTGGTTTATTTAATTATCATGATAAAGATAAGAAAGCTGGAGTATTTATAGTTAGAAAATTTTCAGATATATTAGATAAAATATTACCTTTTTTTGAAAAACATCAAATAATAGGTATTAAAAAAGAAGATTATGAAGATTGAACTAGAGTAATTAAATTAATTGAATCTAAGGATCATTTAACTGAAAATGGTATAGAAAAAATACGGGAGATAAAATTAGGAATGAATACACAAAGATAGTATTATAATTTTTATTATAACACTCAAGCTAAATGTTATAGGAAGCTCAGTAGATATTTTTAAAAATATTTACAAAAAACATTGGATTAATAGCAAGAATATCAACACCCCTTGGTTAGTTTGAGAATTTGCTGCGAAATTTATTTTAATTTTTATTATGAAACTTAAAATTTATAATAATATAAGATAAATACGTTCAACGACTGTTAGGCGAGTTATAAGGACAATCCTATATAAATCCAATACTTATTTAAATTTTAATAAGTAATGACATAGTCTGAACAGTATAGTAATATACTGATATATATATAATTAGTTAAATTATAATTTAATTAATTAATAAATAACACCTTTGACCATATTGGTACAAATTTTATTTAACTATTAAATGAGTAGTATGAGTATATTTTTTATAGTTGTAATTATTATAGCATTACTTTTTATAGTAATTAATTTAATATTAGCACCTCACAATCCTAAAAATTGAATTGGGAAATCAATAGTCAGGGAAAAATTGCCAAACTCCGGGGAAGCCTTAAAGCTTCTGATACCAAGCTATATATGAAAATATGTAAGTGGATGATGTAATTACTCATGTATGGTAACAAGTCAGAAGATATCTGAAAGGTTTAGTGGTAATCGCGGATCTAAATCAAATAATGAGATGGATAATAAGCTTTCCTTATTTGTAAAAGAGCAACGAGTAGTCGGCAATTACATTGGATTAATAAATTTTCCTTTGTTAAGATGTACTCTAGTGGGTTTCAAAAGAAATTCTCAAGTCAAAATCCTTTCTAACCCTATAAATTTAATAAGAAATTATTCTACACAAGAATCTAAACTAAACCCTTACTATATAACAGGTTTTACAGACGGCGAAGGTTCTTTTATGTTAAATATAATAAGAGATAATAAATATAAGTTAGGTTGACGTGTAGTATGTAGATTTACAATACACTTACATAAAAAAGACTTAAATTTATTAAATAGTATTAAACAATTTTTCGAAGTAGGTAACGTGTTTCTTACTGGGGGTGGCTCTGCACAATTTCGTGTTGAGTCTTCAAGTGGTTTAGATATTATAATTAATCATTTTGATAAATACCCTTTAAAAACTCAAAAACAAGCGGACTATATACTATTTAAATTAGCTCATAATTTAATTAAAAGTAAAAGACATCTTATAAAAGATGGATTACTAGAGCTTGTAGCTTTAAAGGCTGTAATTAATAATGGTTTAAGTAATGATTTAAGCATTGCTTTTCCTAATTTTGTTCCAGTGCTAAGACCAGAAACACCACTACCCAAAATTACAGATCCCTTTTGATTAGCAGGATTTACGGATGCAGAAGGTTGTTTTAGTGTTGTAATATTTAAAAATAAAACCTCTAAACTAGGAGAAGCTGTAAAATTAAGTTTTATTTTAACTCAACATATAAGAGACGAGTATTTAATAAAAAGCTTAATTGAATATTTTGGATGTGGTAATACTAGTTTAGATAGTAGAGGAACAATTGACTTTAAAGTATCGAGTTTTTCTAGCTTAAATGATATTATTATCCCTTTTTTCAATAAATATGGTTTACAAGGGAATAAACGTTTAGATTTTTCAGATTTTAGTAAAGCCGTGACATTAATGGAAAATAGAGAACATTTAACCCAAGAAGGGTTAGATAAAATAAAAGATATCCGTAATAGAATGAATACTAATAGAAAACAATAGTTTAATAAAAATCTGACTGTTAATTATAGGTAGGAGAAATTTGACTCAAACGTATCAAGAAAAATATTCAGCCTTTGAGTGTGGTTTTCATTCTTTTGCGCAATCTAGATCTCAATTTAACATTACTTTCTTTATATATGCTTTAATTTTCTTACTTTTAGATCTAGAAATTCTATTGCTATTCCCATATGCGGTTAGTTCTTATTCAAATGGTCTTTATGGTTTAGTGATAGTTTTAATCTTTACAACTATTGTAACTATAGGATTTATTTATGAATTAGGTAAAAACGCGTTAACAATACCCTCTAAACAAAATAAACATGTAAACAGAGGTCGTAATTCTATAATTTCTATATCTTGTGTATCTGAACTTGAACCTAGTGATAAAGGGAGGTGCTCTAGCCCACATGTGAAAAATAACACACCTTCTGGTAGAAGATCATATAGTACTAGTAGCAATAAAGTATTTTTTGAAAAAGCTTTCTCTAAAAAAGATAGTGAAAGTCCTTATGCTTTAGTTAGTAGTTTCTTTAAGTCGTACCCCCACAAAAGAGTTGGCCAAAGTAAATATTACTTTAGAACTCTTACTATTTATACTTAAATTAAATAGCGATAAGATAACTGAATCCGCTTTTGATGCTTTACGAAGTATCGCCCCAGTTAGTATTGAATTACCTTTAGAAAATAAAGAGAAGTTAGAGAACGCTGTTGGAGGTTATCAACCTCAAGGGGGAATAGGTAAAGTCGGTGTTTATGTGTTTACAAATAAAATTAATGGGTTTTGTTATGTGGGTTCGTCTATACAATTAGGAAATAGATTGATTCATGATTATTTAGAAAATAAAAAAGGAAAGGGTGTTAGAAAAATAGATTTAGCTCTTAAAGAATTTGATTTAGATTCTTTTAATTTGTATATATATATTATACCTGAGTACTTAATTTCAGATAAAGAACAAGCCAAGTCTTTAGCATTACTATTAGAGCAGTATTATATTTTATGTCTTAACCCCGAGTACAATATATTAAAGATAGCGGGTTCTTCATTTGGACGAGAAATTTCAGAAGAAACAAGAGAAAAAATGAAATCAGCAGCTTTAGCTCGGGACATAGTCGGTATTAACAATCCAATGTTTGGAAAAAAACATAGCGAGGACGCACGTAGAAAGATTTCAGAAAGCTTAAAAGGTAATTTTTTACCTCAGGAAGTTAAAGATAAAATATCTAAACAACTATCCGGGGAAAATCATCCTAACTTTGGAAAGGTTAATTCTGAAGAATTTAAGTTAAAAAATCTGATGTCTCAACCTAAAAGAGTTAGCATTGAAATTGTAGATTTAGAAACTGATACTACTACTTCATATAATTCAATACGTGAGGCCGCTAAGAACATAGATTGTACATCGGGTGCTTTATCTTATCATATCAATAGTGGATCAAAAAAACCATTTAAAAAAAGATACTTTATACGTAAAATTGCTTAAATTAAAGAGACAGTATGAATTAGGTAAAGGTGCATTAAAAATAGGAAGTCGTCAAGATTCTTTAAAACCAAGAAATAAAAACAATATAATTATTTCTTTAGTCGGGGACGCAAGCTCTGATAGTAGCTTTAATAAAAAATAAAGCTAACAATGTAAAAATTTGTACTTTGTAAAAAAAAATTATTATAAAAAATGGGTTAACTATTAGTATATGTATTTACTTTAATGATGGCTTTCTTACTGTTATATGTTATATAATTGAAAAATCCTTTTTATCTAGTAAATCCTGTGCTACATTTAAACGTTTAACGTACTAAAAGTTCAATGTATTTCATTTAAATCTATTAATTTAAATGAAATAACCCTTATATCTTTAAGAAAAGTATGATATAAACTATATTATAATAAGTGTTTGAATCACTTTAAGGGTACCTTAAAATAAAAATTTTAAATGTTATTACTTAATTCTATATAATATGAAATATAAAATTATAAATTTATTATTATACAATATAGAAAATTTATTTAAACATAATTTATGAATTTAATTTTAAATAATTTAATTATAAAATTAGATGCACCTTCAGCTTGAGGTGTTTATTTTCAAGACAGTGCTACACCTCAAATGGAAGGATTAGTAGAATTACATGAATTTTTGTGTATAAGAGCCAAACTCCGGGAACACCCTAAAACTCTAATAACTAAGCTTTAAGGGAAACTTTAAAGTGGCCAAGCTAATCACTTAGGGTAAAGTAATATCATTAGAGATTCTAGTCGTAGGAATGGGTTATCGCGGATCTAAGTCAAATATAGGAATACTTGTGTTTGTAAAAGAGCAACGAGTAGATGGTTCTTCAATATTTATAAGTTTAAGTGTTGTAAGGTGTACTCTAGTCGCTAGGAAACTAGTTTTTAAGCGAAGTAAAGTAAACTCTAATTTAAAAGATTTTTTTTCTTTATTTCGTAAAAACGTGGAGCTCTCAATAAGAGTAACTATCTATTGATCTCGATTTAATGTTATATCACTCATTTGTACAATCAAAGATAATGGTTTAATATTACAATAAATATACGAAAAATTCTAAAGACTTTAAATTAGATCCTTATTTCGTCACAGGGTTTTCGGATGGAGAATCTTGTTTTCATCTTGCTATTGGTAAAAATTCTAAGTATAGAATAGGTTATTATGTGAATCCTACGTTTTCTATTGTTTTACATAGAAAGGATGAGTGATTGCTAAGAGGAATTCAAAGATTTTTCGGTAATGTCGGTAGTTTAAAAGTAAAAGAAAATATCGTTCAATTTCGGGTATTATCTATTGAAGACTTAGGCGTAATCGTAGATCATTTTAATAACTTCCCCCTTGTCACAAAAAAGCATATAGACTTTTTATTATTTAAAGAGGCAGTTACATTAATCAAGAATAAAGAGCATTTAACTTTAGAGGGTTTTAATGAAATTATTTCTTTAAGAGCATCTATGAATTTAGGGTTACCTGAAAGTTTAAAAGATTTTTCTAATATAAAAGGGAAAATAATCGCCCCTAAAGATCTCCCTGATAAGTTAGATCCTAATTGAGTAGCAGGTTTTACAGAAGCTGAGGGTTGTTTTTGAATAAAGATTCTTAAAGGCTCGGGTAAAAATAAAGCAAGACCAGTTTTAGGTTTTCAAATTACTCAGCATAGTAGGGATTTTTTATTGATAGAAAAGTTTATTTCTTTTTTTAATTGTGGTAGACTGGAAAAGATAAATTCAGCAACTGTGTTTCTTGTTACAAAATTTTCTGATCTTAATGATACTATCGTTCCTTTTTTTAATAATTATCCTCTGTTAGGTTCAAAATCTAAAGATTTACAATCTTTAATAGAGGCGGTTGAAATAGTGACAAACAAAGGGCATTTAACACAGGAAGGTTTAGATGGGATTATAAAAATTAAATCTAATATGAATTATTCTAGAAAGGATTACAATCAATAGCATGGAAAATAGACGTCAAGTAACTTAAAATTAAAGTTTTTTACAGTAATACTGTAAACGGATAATATAATGTATTATCTAGTAATAATATTATTTTCTGTAGGGTGAGTTTTATTATCTATAATAAGAAATTATGTTAACACTGTTTCTCCTATTTCACACAAATATTTAAACCACGGTACAGTAATTGAATTAATTTGAACAATTACTCCTGCTGTAATTTTAATATTAATAGCTTTCCCTTCTTTTAAATTATTATATTTAATGGATGAAGTAAGTGATCCTTCAATGTCTATTTTAGCAGAAGGACATCAATGATACTGAAGTTATCAATATCCAGATTTCTTAGATTCAGGGGATGACTTCATAGAATTTGATTCTTACATAATACCTGAATCTGATTTAGAAGAAGGATCTTTAAGAATGTTAGAAGTAGATAACAGAGTTATAATTCCAGAATTAACACATATTAGATTTATTATAACAGCAGCCGACGTTATACATAATAAATAGTATAAATTATCTATTTAGAGTGTAAAAGAGCCAAACTCCAGGGAAGCCCTAAAGCTTTAGTAACCAAAGCAATAAGGAAACTTATTGACTGGCTTGATTAATGACTCAAGGTAAGGTAATATCACTAAAGATGAAAGTGTCATTGAGTTTGCGCTTAAAATGGGTAATCGTGGATCTAAATCAGTGATGGTATAATACCGTAAATAGCTATTTACTTTAGTAAAAGTACGTATCTTATGATACAACCTCTTACTATATTGCTGTAAAAGAGCAACGAGTAGACGGTTCTTCAGTGTTATTTTTAATGCTGTAAGGTGTACTCTAGTCGCCGGGAAAGCCGGTTCTTGGGAGAAATTAAGTAATCCAAGATTAAAGTTTCCACTTAACTGTCCTACACTGTATAAGCTTAATAGTAAATTTTATAAGTTATTGTGGTACGAAATTAAAATACTACACTAATTTTTTTTTAGTAAGTTGTTTATTTATTCTTTATATTCTTTTCTTTTTAAATGCTATGCCTTACATTGTATATTGCTGCGCAAGCTCTATATTAACATATATTATTCCTATTACCGGTGCAAGCTTTAATGGAGATAAAGGTAGATCTTTTAGATTTACTGGTGCGAAAGTACCCTTTAGCATTAATTCGCCAAGTAGCAAGGTTAGATTCTATAGTACAACACCAAATAAAACTACTTTCAAAGACTTTAAAGATATTACTGCGGATGTATTGAATAAATTATTAAAAAATCAAAAAGTTTCTATAACAGATGCTGAATTAGCTATATTAAAAGCTATACCCGGAGTCAGATTTGATTTACCTCTAAATGATCAAACTTCTAGTGCTTTTGAGGGTCTAGTAGGTAAACCTAACACTAGGGGTATAAAAGCAGGTGTTTATATATTTACACACATTGCTTCGGGGGCAAAATACGTAGGTTCTAGTAATAGCCTATCTAGAAGACTAGATCAATATTTTTCTTTTAAGCATTTTAATCAAAAAAATTCGGGATTGCTGATACCTCTAGTTAATAAAGAAGGATTCGGGGCATTTAACCTAGAAGTTTTTGTTATATCCGATGATATAGGCTTAAAATTAAATAATTCAAATAATTTTAATTTTAATTTTTCTTACTTATTCTTAGAACAGTTTTACCTGTTACATGAGAAATTTAATCTTAATACTCAAAGAATTGTTAATTTTAGAGTTGATCAAGGTAAGACTGTATATCTTTATAGCTTAGATTTAAAAGTTTTATACTATTGCGGTTATTCTTTAAATGAAATTAAAGGTGCTTTAGGAATACACTATGCTACTTGCACTAATTGCATAAAAACTGGAAACAGTTACTTAGATTTTTTTAAAATTTCAACCGATTATTTAGAAGGTGCAGAAAAAACAAAATTGAGTTTACAAGAACTGTTGGATTATATTGACATGAAAAAAAAGGAAGCGTTAAAGAAAAGTTCTAGTGCTAAGTTTAGTAAAACTGTTATTATCAGGAAGGGGGATCAAGAACAAACACTTGAATTTCCTAGTATAACTATGACTGTAAAATATCTGGACAGTATAGGTATCCATGCAGATAGAAACCAGTTAGCTAAACACTTAGATACTGATAAACCATATAAAGGATATATTTTTTCAAAAGCTTAAATGTAGGAGTTTTAAAGCTTAATAATTTAAGAGGTTCGTCTTTTGCTTGTCCTTCTTTAGGTATTAAAACTGATGCATAAAAAAAAATGAATTTGGGTTATTCATTTATAGTGTTTAAGAGCCAAATTCCGGGGAACTCCTAAAGCTTTAGTTTTCATTACATAAATACAAGGAGTATGAAAACAAGTAATAACTTGCTACCAAGGTAGTAGGGGAAACCTTACTACTGGCCTGGTTAATGACTCAGGATACGGTAATAACGCTAAAGATGTCAGAAATGTAAATGGACAATCGCGGATCTAAGTCATCCTTAAAGGATGTAAAAGAGCAACGAGTAGACGGTTCTTCAGCTATAGAGCTTGTATTTAACATCCTCATTAAGATATAGCTGTAAGGTATACTCTAAGTTACCGGGAAAGCCGGCGCTTGACCGAAAATAAGTAAGTTAAGCTTAATATAGGTTACAATAGCCCACCTAAGTATTAACTTGAAAACTAGATTTAAGAGTCCTAAAAAGGGATATTTAAATAAATTTGGACTAAATTTTATTAACTAAAGACAATATAATAACTATCTGTGTATTAAACTTGAGGGTGGTATCCTTAAACTTGGGGTTAAATCTTTAAGTAAGAGGTTTATTTATAATAATAAAAAACCCACTAGCGATGCTTTATAAAACTAGTCTGCATGATGTTACTTTTATTATTTTTGTTTCAGTTAATTTAATATAGTTGCAGCTTAATTTATTTTACTTTATTTCTCATCAATATTAATTTACTTTAATCTATAAATATTTATATATGGATAACCATAGGATTTCTTATATATGGTGTATATTTTTACAGTTAAATTTAATATTTTAGGACAACTTATAAACTATTAAAATAAAAAAGAATGTTATTATTTTTTTTATTGTTAATATCTTTAATGGATATTTTTTTTGTCGCTGAAACTATTTTTCATGAATATAGAGAAGTGAAAACTTTACATAGAAATAGGTATTGCGGGCATAATTTGCAGGGGTTTCAATATTATAATGTTAAGTCCTCAATTGTACGAAGTTATAGTACGTTAAGACCCAATAGAAATGAAAACCAAACTCAGGTGGATCGTAGTCGTTATGTATTAGATGAAATCAAACGTACTTTTCCTACTTTATTAGAGCAAAATAAACATGTGACTAAAAATGTGCAAGAGGCGACTCAAGTGTTAATGAATATGTATAATAGTCTTTCTGATCTAAGTACAATAAAACAATATCTAAAAATTAATTGTTTACACTTATTGAATTTAAAAGGTTTAGTAGATAAAGGACAAGTACCAGGGGATTTTTTGGATTATATTGTGAACAGTGACGATAAAAGAGGACACCCTAGCTTATATAAAGGGAATTCTGGCTGTTATGTTTTTCTAAATTTGAACCAGGGTACATTTTACATAGGTTCAGCTATTTGTCTATACACTAGATTTAAAAGCCATAAGGTTAACAGTATGAGACCTGATAGAGGGGGTGATAATGTTTTTTATTTAGCGGTTCGTGAATCTGATTGATCAAGTTTTATTTGAAAACCTGTTATTCTTACAACTAATCACACAAACAACTTTATTACCCTTAATCCTACACATGAATTAGACTTGGAATCATTATTTATACTGCGGGCCTATACACAGTTTGAAGCGCGAATTTACGAACAAGCTTTATTAACTTACTTTAGACCTAAACTAAACAGCAGTTATATAGTAACCTTTCCTTTTAGTAGTTGAGAAAGTGGGGGATATATTAAGTCGGCGGATAGTTCTAAACCAGTAGTCGTAAAGGGAAGTGAAGATTCAAAGTTTATTATGGAGTATTCTTCAAAAAATAGAGCAGCTCTTGCGTTGGGAATATCTAAAACAACTTTTGATCGTTATATCAACCTACAGAATCATCCAGTGTATAGTCCAGTTATAGATAGAGATGTGTTTTTAATAGATCCTTCAAAACCCTTATCCGAAGATTCACCTATTTATTCTAGCACTGAAGATCTTATATCGGTTACTGGTATTGATTTATATGAATTAGAGCTAGGTAAACTTTTTGCTTTATTACTAGATAAAAATACGATTTTAGGGGTGTACGACGGGCCAAATCAAGCAGCCGAAACCTTAGACGGTAAATCCGATAGTAGATACATAAGTAGATATATTAATCTAGAACGCCCAGTGCTAGTGGGACCGGATAGGGAACCTGTATACTTTGTCATGAACCCTAAATGGAAAGCAGATTTAAAAGGAAGAATTGGAGCTCGGCCTGCTGAACGTAAGAAACCCAGCCACTCTAAATCTATAGTTTTATTAGATGTGCTAAATAACACTGCTTTACAGTTTGATACAGTATCAAGTATGTCAAAGTATTTAGGACGAAAAGCTGTTACGGATACTGGGTATGTGAAGAAATATATGAACCCTACTAAACTCTATAAAGGTCGGTATGAATTTTATTATGAGTCTGATTTTACGGGGACAATTACAGGTAAAGGAGTCAATTAGTTAAAGTTTAAGTTTGTAGCACATGAAGAACTAAATCAATATAATTTGCTACTACACATGAGTCATCTAGGTTTTCATCTTTAAACTGCTCTTTGTGTCTATTTTTAAATACGATGTAAAATAAGACATTAAATAGGTATATTATAGCGTTTTCGTTCATATCTTTAGAACAGGGGTTATACTAATCCCAAGTTAATATATGGTAAATTTGTAATTTCGATCCAGGTAGATTAAATCAAGTTTCTGTTTTTGTTAATAGAGAAGGTGTTTTCTACGGTCTTATGGCCAAAACTATAGTGAACCTATGGTTATAAATCATCAAATTGCGGGAATACCCTAAAGCAATCATAACTAAGTAAGAATAGTAATATATCTTATGGCTCAGGTAATGACTCGAGGTATAGTAAAATCATGATTGATAATTCAATGGGCAATCCGCAGCCAAGCACCTATTATTTAAATATAAATTGAGTAAGGTGTGCAGTTCATCGACTAGACGGTGGTTGGTGTTATTGTTAATAATGCTTAAGGTATAGTCAGACCCCTCCTGAAAAGGAGCAGGAAGATATAAACTATTATTTTTTTTTATGTTTTCTGTTAATTAGATATATATTTATTAATATATGTTTAGGGAAAAAACTCTACAATAGTTTGCTAAACTTGTTATTTTAATATAAAATTAAAATTTATTATTTTTAATTGAGTTGTTACAGCTATAAACTGGCTAATACTCGTTTTATAAAAATACAATAAGAACATAAAGAATCTCATTACTATAATGATTTAGGGTAGATTATTGTGGTATTTTGTTGCATAATACCATAAATAGAAATATTTTTAATAATCCTATTTTTCTTAATAAACGTATTGGTTTAAGTTTAATTGCTTGTTTACCTTTTACTAAGTATTTTAGTACTAGCGTAATTAGACACTTAGCTGTGGACAATAACCCCGAATCTTTAGCGTCAAACCATATTAACAGTGAAAAGCCTACAACTTATTCAATAATTAATCAAGTATTATTAAATCAAAATATATCTGTAACTGATTCTAAATTAAAAGAATTATTAAAAGTTAAAGGTGTGGAATTAGATCTCCCTGTTTGTACATCGGAAGGTAATAATCTTTTATCTGAATTAGCGGGTAAATCAACCTATAAGGGATTCTTTGGTGTTTATATTTTTATTCATAAATCTACTAGTCAAAAATATGTAGGCTCTTCTAATTTATTAAGACGTAGATTAGATTATTATTTTAAAGGGGATTTTTCTATAATGGGTAAATTTTTACCTCTTCTAAAAAAAGAGGGATTAAATGCTTTTAAATTAATAATTTTTAAATTAGATAGTGATAAATTTAGTAATAAGGACGCTTTAATCCTAGAACAATATTATTTACTACATAAGGAATTTGATCTTAATACTTTAAGAGTAGTTAACGCAGGGTCTTCAAAAGGTGATGGTGTATATATTTATGATTTAACTTGTAGTATTTTTTATTACCATGCTAATTCTAAGATTGAATTAAAAAGAATATTAAATATACACCCCGAAACATGTACAAAATTCTTAGATTCAAAATTACCATATCTTAACAAATTTTTATTATTAAGTTATCATATCCCCGCTGCAGCCCTAAGTAATCTTTCTACTGCGGAGTTATTAGAAATAATGCAAAAAGAAAGACATAATCAGTATATACTTGGTACACGTAGAAGTATACCTGTAACATTGGAAATTAAAGAGGGTAATGAATTTTTAAATTCTTGAGGTGAAACTTTAAGTTTTGATTCATTAACTTCCTGTATTGAATTTTTAAAGGGTTTAGGTTTAATTATAAAAAGGGATACTTTTTCTAAATATATAAAAACTGAAAAAGAGTTTCACAAATTTTTATGTAAATACACTGATAATATTTTACCAGATAACTTTGATGCAGTTGGATTAATTATTGATGAGTACAAAAAAACTAAAGAAGATTTGGATTCATTAAAAGTCAATAAAAAAAAATAAACCTTTACTGGTAAAAGGTGAAAATTTTGAAAAAGAGTTTGACAGTATTTTAGATGCTATTCAATATTTTGAATCTGTGGGTATTAAGTTAGATAGAAAAACTTTAAACTTACGGTTAAAAGATGGTAAAGATTATAAAAAATATTCTTTCTCTTATAAATAAACTTTAAGATTTATTGAATATATTAATAAAATTGTAGAGATAATTTGCAATGTTCAGAGATATGTGGTATTCTTCATTCAAGTATGCCAATCGTTATAGAGTCTGTTTCTTTAGAGAAATTCTTAACATGACTTGAAGAACAATAATTTAAAACTAATTTAGATTATGTAACATAGTTATTTTTATTAGGGAGGGCGGTGGGTATATTTTTAAAAATGCGGTACAGATTAGTTAAATAAAGGTTTAACTAAATAGCGCCGTATATTGCTCTGTCTTTTTTTTTTAGTTGTTACTGGTGTATATATATATATATATATTTTATAGTAATACAGTTGGCAGGTCACTAAGTAAATATTTAAAGTACATGCGGTTAAAAAATAATTTACTATATTAATCATATTAGAAGATTACGCGCCGATTAATCACGGTGACCGAAATATATCCTTTTTAGACGGTTTGGTTTATCCAAAAAATAAGTTTAATATTTCCTCGTAAAAAAGTAAGTTTTTATTAAAAAATTATCGTTAATACTAAAGTATTTAATATTATAAAAAAAACACAATGCCTCAATTTATATATTTTCATTTAGTTAGTCAAATTAGTAACTATACCAATTTAAGATTTAAATTTATATATGCCTGTAATCCTAGTACGCCTTTTCCACAAAGCTTATCGGGAGGTTTATTTACATTTTCTAGATCTTTAAGGCCTCGTCATCAATATCAACCTGTAGCTAGTTATAGTACAGAACACAATTTAGATCTCCCTAACATAGTTACTGATAATACTTTTATTGCTCAGTTACAGGAAACTGTAAAAAAAAAATATGATGGATTAGCTGAGAATTCTGTTATAAAACGTAAAGATTCGCTGGTTGCAGCTAGAATTATTATGACGGATGAGGAGGTTTTAAATAGTTTATACGAATTAGAATCTCATTCAAATAAAAGTATTGAAGCTTATTTTTTTAAACCTGAAAATTTTAATGTACCTGGTGTATATTGTTTTTTAAGCAAAGATTTATCCAGCTATTACATTGGATCTTCAGTTAACATGAAAGTTAGATACAATCGTCATATGTTCAATTTTAAAAATTTAGATGTAAAATATTCTCAAGCTAGTCCAAAATTTTATAATTATCTAAATAAATACGGTTTAAACTTTTTAGAATTTGGGTGTTTATTAATTACAAAAAACTATCTTTTAATGTTCAGTGCCTTTAACTTGAGCTCAGAAGAAATAGCTTTATTAAAAAAATTAATCCAACTAGACCTTCTTATATCTGAACAATTCTTTTTAAATGCTTTTGGTCTTTCATTAAATGTTGCACCTAAAGTTGGAACAAGGGAGAGTTCTATTTTATCTGAGGAAACACGAAAAAAAATGAGTGATGCTCGTTTAAATTTAGATATTACACTATCTGAAGAACAATGGAAATTATTTAAAAGTAAAGCCGGATCTTACTGAAAGACTGATCCTTTAAATTCAGATAAAAGAAAAGCCATAAGTAAATTACATGGGTCACCCGTAATTGTGCAAGATCCATCTGGTGGATTAATAGGAGAGTTTGATTCACAATTAAAAGTAGCAGATTATTTAGGTGTAACTCGTTATCTTGTGGGTAAACATTTAAAAACATCTGAGTTACTAGAGACTAAAATAGGGACGGTGTTATTGAAAAAGGGGACACCTGTCGCAGATGCGCGTTCAATTAAAGTTCAAGTTTTAAATACAAATAGAGAATTATTGCATATATGCGATAGTTTAAGAGCTGCGGCTAATGAATATAATATTACTGGGGGGGCTTCTTCTTTAAGAAGAACTTATTTAGATAAAGATAGATTATATAAAGAAAAATATTATTTTATTAGCTCTTTATAGTTAAATTTTTATTTGTGCAGGCAGCTTCCCTTATAATATATAAGAGTATGTGAAATATGTGGAATATTACACAGTTCTA
The DNA here is from genome assembly GCA_963580335.1 of Leptographium flavum. Classification (NCBI taxonomy): domain Eukaryota; kingdom Fungi; phylum Ascomycota; class Sordariomycetes; order Ophiostomatales; family Ophiostomataceae; genus Leptographium; species Leptographium flavum. The sequence continues at coordinate 22,130 of OY756937.1, forward strand.
TGCCGATTGTTATTGAATCTGTTTCTTTAGAAAAATTCTTAACATGATTAGAAGAACAATAAATTAATAATAATTACATATAAATAAAAAAAAATTTTTTTTTATGTAAAGGTGTGTTAGCTTAATTGGTAGAGTATGGTAGTACGGTCACCTATATATGAGTTCGAGTCTCATACGCATCTTTCTTAAGTAAGCTGTGGAGATATTGTTAAATAAAGGTCATCCCATCCCCTAGATTATTTTCCTGAAGGTATATTAGTTTTAGATGGTATTAGAAAAACCGTCGCCTTAGTAATTTTGAATAAGGGATTAACTGATGGGCTAGTAGCCCCCTTTCCTGGTATTACTCCTATTGAAAGACATTTAGTTACAGATAAGGTAATACCTAGTGTTTACTGAGTATATGAATTTACTTGTACTAAAGGTTGTTTTATTATATATCTATTAAGTAAAAGATATTGTGGATTGAAATTAACTATTGCTCAATATTCGAAAGAAGAATCTGTAATGGACCAGTTAGCCGAATTCTTGGTCACAGTAAGAGTTATAAACGGCCAGGTAGTTAAATTGTTGACTACCTTTGTTTTAAATTTACAGGTATTTCTGTAAAATTTATACGGTTTTACCTTAAATATCATTTATTGAGTTTGAAACAGGGAGATTTAATAACTAAAGGAGGCGGCTAAATTAATGAAAAGTAAAGAATATCTAAAACCTGAAGGTAAAGCTAAAATTCTTGTATTAAGGTTTGATGTGAATAAAGGTAGATTGTCTATCTAATTTTCTAGTTTAGAGCTAGTTAATTTCATTAGTCGGGTTATGTTTAATATTGTTGTTTGTTTATTATATCACGTAGATGGTTATAAGGTTGTTTGGTATAAATTATGAAAGATTTATTAAGATTAATTAGCTAGAATATCTGTATTATTTATTAAACTATAAATTTTGGCGGGGACCTTTCAAAAAGAGTCGCCCGGGTAGCAAAGTAGGTAAATCTAGTAGTTAGTCGAAGTCTAATTAAAAATGACAGGAGTGTTGGTTTAACGGGTAGAATAAGTGAAAATTATCAAATAGTCTCTGGATGTTAGTTCGATTCTAATACACTCTTTCCCCTTTATTATAAAAAAAAATACAGGTAGTAAAAAAAAATATGTATTTATGTAATAAGGGGGCTATTTTAAAATAATTTAACTTTAATATTTATATATAATGAATATAACCTTGATACTTTTTTTAATTGGAATCTTAGGGTTCGTGTTAAATAGAAAAAATATTATATTAATGCTTATCTCGATAGAGATAATGTTAGTATCTATAACATTCCTAATATTGGTAAGTTCACTTAATATCGATGATATCGTAGGTCAAACTTACGCTATTTATATTATTATTGTTGCAGGAGCTGAATCAGCTATTGGTTTAGGTATTTTAGTTGCTTTCTATAGATTAAATCTTTCTTTGTTTTCTTACTGTTTATCCTACAATTACACTTTGGTGCCTTTTTGTAAAAAAAAATCCCTCAACAAATAAGGTATTATTCAACTAATGTTAGCAAGAGTGATGTTAATAATTCTTATATAGACCCTTGATTTATTACCGGTATTTTTGATGCGGAAAGTTCTTTTGTAGTAACTATATTAAAAAACCCTAGATATAAACCAGGGTGGAATGTTCAATCTAGAGTGCAAATAAAAATGCATGCAATCGACAGAGTTCTAATAGAAAACATTATAAATTATTTTGGAGGTATAGGTTATATATCTAAACCTAATGCTAAAAATTTAACTGTTGAATTTAGAGTTAGTACTTTAAATGATTTAATTGACATAATTATACCTCATTTTGATAAATATCCTCTAAAAACAAAAAAATATATGGATTTCTTGTTATTTAAAGATATTGTTTTATTAATGAAAAACAAAGAGCATAATACCTTAGAAGGTCTTAAAAAAAAATAGTTAACATAAAAGCGTCATTAAATACGGGTTTAACTGAAAATTTAAAAGAAGCATTCCCTAATGCATTAGCTTTAAATAACTTAGATTATAATATCCCATATTATAATACAGATCCTAAGTGAATGGCAGGGTTTTGTACAGGAGAATCAAATTTCTTTATTGCAGCTCAAAAATCTAAAACAAAAATAGGTTTAGCTACATCATTAAGATTTTCAATAGCTCAACATTCAAGAGATTTATTATTATTAGAAAGTTTTGTAAAGTTTTTTAATTGTGGGTACGTGTCTAATTATAAAAATCGTTTAATATGTGAATTTATTGTTACTAAGATTGATGACATAGATAAAACATATTATTTCTTTTTTTGAAGAAAATTTAATATTAGGATCAAAATATTCAAATTATTTAGATTTCAAACAAGCTGCTGAAATAATAATAAATAAGGAACATTTAAATAAAAAAGGGTTAGAAAGGATTTTATTTCTAAAAAATAAAATAACAACATTTTATAAAGAAAAATTGTAAATAATCATAGATAAGATGAGGTCCAAAGAATACATGGTCAAGGTGAAGTAAACCTTCATCTAGTTTTCCTAGTAAAGCAATCCAATAATTTAATTAGTAAGCCCTAGGAAAGCTAAATCATCAAATTGCGGGGAGTTCTTAAAGACAAATCTACCAAATTGTTATAGTAATATAATAATGGAACAGGTAATGACTCGTTGTAAGGTAATAACGATTTGTATGAAGAAATGAAATAGATAATCTGCAGCCAAGCTCCTATTACTATATATTAGTAAGGTGTACAGTTCATCGACTAAATGGTGGTTGGTGTTATTATTAATATAATAATGCTTAAGATATAGTCAGGCATAACTTAATAGTTATGGAATTACCCTAGCCTTCCTAAGGGGATAATATTCCTACGGAAAAAGGGAAAAACGAAGAGGAAGTATTGCAATAGAATATAAATAATGTATTTAAGTATAATAATTTTACCTTTATTAGGGTCTATAGTTTCTGGCTTTTTTGGTAGAAAAGTTGGAGTTAGCGGAGCACAACTTATAACTACTTCAAGTATAATAGTTACTACTCTTTTGGCTATTACAGCTTTCTTTGAGGTAGGTTTAAATCATATTACTTTATCTATTACTTTATTTAGATGAATAGACTCGGAGTGATTTAATATAATATGAGGATTTCAGTTTGATAGTTTAACAGTGAAAGATATGGACCTTTTAAAAGGTATATTTGCTGTGTTGGTTATAATCCAACTGTGTGAAGTGTCTATTATTAATTTTTATTTGTACATATTTTCATATTTGATATTTAACTTAGTACCATGGTTCATAAATTACACTTATATTGATAAATCTAAGTCCGATTCATCAAAGTCGGATGTACATCTTTACGGCAATAATCGGTTAAGTATTGACTCGTTAAATATTTGTAGACGTTATTCAACCTCTACCCTTCCCGGGAATAAAGATAGCCACTTAAAGGGTAACGTTCAATCTTATACTGAATTGAATTTGAGTACTGAGTTCCTACAATGGTTTGTAGGATTTACGGATGCCGAAGGAAATTTTATCATTAATCCTTTAAAGAATACTAAGACGGATATTTCTAGATTTTCTTTTATGTTTAAAATAACATTACATAAAGACGATCGCGAAGTTTTATTGTATATACAAGATAAATTAGGAGTAGGTGGAGTTCGTTTCTACAAAGATGAATGTATATTTAATGTTACAAATAAAGAAGGAATTTCATTATTGGTATCTATATTTGATAAATATAATTTAAATACTACAAAACATTTAGATTATTTAGATTTTAAAGAAGCTTTTTATCTTTATTGAAACAGAGAAGAAAATCCATACGTTTGTGTTGAAAAAGATAAAATATTAATCTTAAAAAATAAAATGAACACGAACCGTGTGGATTTTAATAGACCATCTGATTCTCCAATCTCTATAACAAGAACTTGATTATTAGGATTCATTGAAGGAGACGGTTCTTTTTTCATAAGAAGAGATACTTTAACTCCCACCTTTGCAATTGAAATTTCTGGAACTCAGTTCCCTGTATTAGTTGAAATTAAACTATTTTTAGAGAGTTCTTTAGGGTTTGACAGATTTTCTTTATTTAAATTAAAAAATTCTTCTATCATATCTGTAAATATGAATAAACCTAGAAATAACAGTAAAAATAGTACATCTATTATCATTAATAATATTAGTGTTTTAAATAATTATTTTATACCATTTTTTAATGAAACAGAATTTTTAACTAAAAAAGGTAAAGATTTTAAATATTTTAAATTGATTTCTGGGATTATTTATAATGGTGGACATAGAAGTGAAGATATAAGATCTTTAATATTAAAACTAACAAATACTATGAACAACTTTAGATTGTCAACTAGTAAAGAAACAGTTCAAAATTTAACTAATAAAGAGATGGATTTACTTTTAAAAGCTTCTCCTACGATTAAAAGACTTTTTGATGGTAGAGTAATCGACATTGGAACTAAAAAAATATTACCTAAATTAAATAGTTGTGTATATGAAGTTCTTCTTGAAAATGGCGAACAGTGTTTGGCTAATTCTTTAAGTGAAGCAGCCTCAATTGTAGATATTTACTCTGAAACTCTAAGTAAATACTTAAACGTTGAATATCAGAGCTCTGAAATGTTTGTAAATGTTAAAACAAGTAAAATAAGAAGAGTTCGGATATTTGATAGAGCTATTAATTAACTTATTACTATTTGTTGTAAAACAACATCAGTATAGTTTATTTTAGGGCGAGGTGGTGGGGTTATTATACTACACTGAAAACAAACAAATATGAGTTATTTAACAAAAAAAAAATTTAATAATAGATAATCTTTATGATCTAATTTATTATACAAATCTTAAAATCAGATTTAAAAAGATATATATTTAGAAACTAAGATGGATTAAATTACAAATATATTATGTTTTAATTCGTTTGATTCGTTTAGTTATAGATATATATATATAGGAATTGAGCAAGATTATAATCAAACAATTCCATATTCACATAAAAAAGGTGAAAACGGTTAAAGGGCATACTCCATAAGACCGTCGGCAGTTATAAATGTCGCTACAGACTGGTTCACCGGGGTTAGGCTGAAATGTCTGTCCAAATGTACAGTCGGATCCTAGAATGAGTGCGATATCATAGGGAGGATGTATTTATCATAATAAACATCACGCATGATGGATAGCCTTACCATATAGGCAATAAACTCCTGAGTATTAATTTACTATATAAGTCGACACTCGAGTGGTTGAGTGACTTTAATTTTTGTTAACTAGGATTGATCTATGTTAATACCTGTTTTAATTATTAGTTCTTTAGTTCATCTTTACTCTATTGGATATATGAATGGAGATCCTCGAGGGTATATTAAGGGAAAACATACTTATGGGGATGAATTGTTAAATTCCGGGGAACTCCTAAAGCTTAAGGTACCAAGCATTAATCGAAAGATTAATAGTGGATGATGTAATTACTCATGTATGGTAACAAGCCTTAATATTTGTGAAAACAAAATGGACGATCGCGGATCTAAGTCAGTATTTTATACTGTAAAAGAGCAACGAGTAGACGGCAATTGATTTATTAATTTTAATTTAATAAATTTAAGGTGTACTCTAAGGGATTTCGAAAGAAATAGAGATTTATACTCTGGTTTTAACTGTTTAAAAAGTTTAAACTCCTGTGTCAAAATCCCATCTAATCAATTCGGCTTAAAAAAAAGATATTCTACTTATAATTATTCTTCTATTAATCCTGGAGTTTGATCAGGTTTAATTGACGGTGAAGGTTCATTTAGTATAATAGTAGATAAAGCACAAACTCGTAAATTAGGTTGACGGGTTCAATTAAAATTTCAACTAGGTTTACATACAAAAGATTATAATTTATTATGTTTATTACAACAATATTTAGGTAATATAGGTTCTATTCATCTAGCTAAGAATAGGGATATCGCAAATTATTCAATTGATTCAGTTGAAGATTTAAATAAGCTTATGGTTCATTTAAAGGATTATCCTTTATTAACTCAGAAAGCTGCAGATTTAATGTTATTTAAACAAGCCTTAATACTTGTAAATAATAAAACTCATCTTACTGTTGAAGGTTTAAATCAAATAATAAATATTAAAGCTTCCATGGATTTAAGTTTATCTGATACATTAAAATTAGAATTCCCTAATTTTATTCCTACTGAAAGACCTATAATTAATCTTGATAATGTTACTTTAGATCCTCATTGAATCTCAGGTTTCGTTAGTGCTGAAGGTAATTTTGATGTTCGTATACCGGTTACTAATAGTAAATTAGGATATCGTGTACAATTAAGATTTAGAGTAACACAACATAATAGAGATATTCAATTAATGAATAAAATAGTTGAATATTTTAATGCTGGTAAAGTTTATAATTATAACGGTAGATCTGCTGTTAATGTTGCTATTGTAGACTTTACTACTATAACTGAAATTCTAATTCCTTTTTTTAAGAAATATCCTATAATAGGTGTAAAATTTTATGATTATATTGATTGATGTAAAATTCATAGTTTAATGTTTAATAAAGCTTACCTTAATATAGATGGTATAAATTCAATTAAATTAATTAAATCGGGGATGAATACAGGAAGATTAATTTAAGTAATTTAACCAATGTTAATAATAATATTCTCTAAGCCAATTGTAAGATTAATTTGACTGTGAATGCATAATCAAAGATTTTTTAGTTACTTAAGTTTATTCACATTTATGATGGTTATACTTGTTACAGCAAATAATTATTTATTAATGTTTGTAGGTTGAGAAGGTGTAGGAGTTTGTTCTTATCTTTTAATTAGTTTCTGATTTACTAGAATAGCTGCAAATCAAAGTTCATTAGCTGCATTCATAACAAACAGAGTTGGAGATTATATTTTAACTGTGGGAATGTTTACTATATTATGATCTTTAGGTAATTTAGATTATAGTACAGTATTCTCCTTGGCGCCTTATATTAATGAGAATATTGTTATAGTTATAGGTATATGTTTATTAGTAGGTGCTATGGCTAAAAGTTCTCAAGTAGGTCTTCACATTTGATTACCTATGGCTATGGAGGGTTTAGTTAAAAGGGCTCTCATTAAATTTCACTATATGCGAGAACATCCTGCTTTAAATTCTTGGTACTCTGTTTATTTAAACTTCGGAAAAATTCAAGAAGAGGGACAACCCGCAGGAAACTTTAAAGGTTCCTCAGAGACTACACGTGAAACAATTTATACCAATGAAAAATTTAAATGATGATTTATAGGTTTTACTGAAGGAGACGGATCTTTTATATTAAATAAAGATGAATATTTAGAGTTTAAAATAGCACAATCTAGTGTTGATGCTCAAATATTATTTTATATTAAAAAAGAATTAGGTTTCGGGTCTGTAGTAGTTCAAGATAAAATTAATAAAACTCATCATTATAGAGTTAGAGATAAAAATAATATTTTAAAATTAATTAATATATTTAATGGTAATATTATTACTAAATATAAAAATAATCAATTTTTGTTGTGATTAGAAGGATATAATAAAAAATATAATGAAAATATTAAGTTTATTGAACCTAAATTTAAAGTGAATTTGAATAATGCTTGATTATCGGGATTTACTGATGCAGAAGGTTGTTTTACTTGTTCTGTTTTAACTTCTAAAGAAGAAAGAACTTCAGTAACAGTTAGATATGTAATATCTCAAAAAGATGATAAAGAATTTAGTCAAGATCTTGCAAATTTAATTAATGGTTATATAACTCATATAAAAAGTTATAATGGTTATAATACTGTTGTTAATTTTAGTAAATTAAATATAATATTAAATTATTTTAATACTTATCCTTTAAAAACTAAAAAGTTAATATCTTATCATAGATGATTAAAAATTTATGATTTAGTTAAAAATAAACAACATTTTATAGATGAAGGTTTAGAAGTTATTAGAAATCTAGTTAAAAAAATTAATCAATAGGATAAATTGAAGATATAGTCCGATCAATCACGTAAGTTATTGCGTATTTCTGTCGTATTAGTACAATAAATATAATTGTATATAATGGAAATCAACATTTTGCCTACTCCTGTTTCTGCTTTAATCCATGCAGCTACAATGGTTACTGCTGGTGTGTATTTATTAATGCGTTCATCTCCATTGATTGAGTATAGTTCAACTATACTTTTATTATGTTTATGATTAGGAGCTGTAACAACTGTTTTTAGTTCACTTGTTGGATTTTTTCAACAAGATATTAAAAAAGTTATTGCTTACTCTACTATGTCTCAATTAGGAATGATGGTTATAGCTGTTGGTTTATCTTCATATAATGTAGCACTATTCCACTTAGTAAATCACGCTTTCTATAAAGGATTATTATTCTTAGGGGCTGGGGCTGTTATTCATGCAATGGGTGATAATCAGGATTTTAGAAAATACGGGGGATTAATTTCTTTCTTACCTTTAAGTTATTCTGTTATTTTAATAGCTAGTTTAAGTCTAGTCGCTTTTCCTTTTATGACAGGTTTCTATAGTAAAGATTTCATATTAGAAGCTGCATTTGGACAATATTGCTTTAGTAGTATAACCGTCTATATTATAGCTGTCATAGGTGCAATATTTACTACATTATATTCAGTTAAAGTTCTTTATTTAACTTTCTTAACAACACCGCTGGGTCCTAAAGCCTCTTATCATCATGCACACGAGAGCGACTGATTCATGAGTTTACCCTTAGTTGTCTTGGCTTTATTTTCTATATTCTTTGGTTATATCACTAAAGACATTTTTATCGGGCTAGGTACTAGCTTCTTCACTGACAATAGTATATTTATACATCCGAATCATGAAGGTTATATTGACACCGAGTTCGGTGTACCTACTTATTGAAAACTTTTACCTTTTGTATTTACTGTTTCATTTAGTATCCTTGGTATAGTTGTTTCTGAATTCTTAAGTGAATGAGTAGTTAACTTTAAATCTACAAGATTTGGTTACACTCTATTTGGATTCTTCAATCAAAGATTCTTACTTGAAATGTATTATAACAAATATGTTGTAAATCTGGTGTTAAAATTAGGAGGTCAAACAGTTAAAGTATTAGATAAAGGAGGTATTGAGTTAATTGGTCCCTACGGACTTGAAAAAGTTTTAATTAGAATGAGTAAAAATGTTTCAAGCTTAAGTAGTGGAGTAGTTACAAATTATGCTTTATTCATCTTAGTTGGGTTTGTATGTTTTGTCTTTATTATGGCTTCAGGTTTAACAACTAGAGATTCATTTATTGTAGTTGCGTTAAGTTTAATATGTGTGACATTTTCACTTTTAAATAGTAAACCTGCAAAAAAATAATAATGCCTTACCTTCTATAATCCATTCTTCACTTAAATCAAGTATGTTACCTTCACTTCCTTATAAAAATAATAATTTAATAGTTATTTAATAATAAAAAAAAAATAATTTAGTACAAGATACATAATAAAACCTTATTATATTACTTACGGTCCTTATGGAAAATAATATTTACAAAAAAAAAAAAATGAGAACATTAAAAAATAATAGTCTTTTAAAATTAGTTAATTCATACCTTATAGATGCTTCACAACCAAGTAACATAAGTTATTTATGAAATTTTGGTTCATTATTAGCTTTATGTTTAGTAATTCAAATCGCCACAGGAGTTACATTAGCCATGGAATAATAGTTTTGTGTGGCTTTAAAATTTTACAAATTGCTGGAATATCCGTTAAGGACAATCAGCAGGAAAGCAACTTATAAAGTTGAATCTTCAGAGACTAGAGGTAAAACGTATAGTAATAATAATAAATTTACTATATGATGGTATAGTCCAACCCCTTGGAAGAGTAGGGATACTTAGGCAATTTTTAGCTTATTTATCTTTAGGCTTTTTTGGCTTGATATATTGTTATAGCAGTATATTTAAACAGCTTACATTAAGAGGCAATAGTCTACTGTATAGCACACTATCTAATTTAGATAGTACATCCAATTTTAATTTATTAAATGAGAACCATAGAAATTCTTCCACTTTATTAAATCCTTGATTTGTTACTGGGTTTGTTGATGCGGAAGGATCTTTTTCTATGTCAATTTTTAAATCTAAGACTGCGGCTATAGGTTGATCTATTGGACCTTGTTTTATTATTACACTACATAAAAAGGATATTGAATTGTTAAATAAAATTCAATTATTTTTTGGTGTTGGTTCTATTTCTACATTTGGAGATGATGTTCGTTATAGAGTTAGATCTATGAAGAATCTAAAAGTTATTATCGCACATTTTAATAAATATCTTTTACATACGACTAAATTTAATAATTTTATTCGTTTTTGTGAAATATTAGATTTAATGAGTAAGAAATCTCATGTTAATGTTGAAGGGTTTTTAAATGTTGCTTCTTTAATTAATAAATTAAATAATCCTTTATCTCCATCTTTATTAGAGAAGTTAGCTTCATTAGGTGAATTACCTAACACTGATTCAAAGTTAACTTTAGAAAATAAATTTAATTTAGAGCTAGCATCAAAAAAATTAGATCCTTGATGAATATCTGGATTTACTACAGGTGAAGGTTCATTCACATACTTTACTCGTAACCGTAAGAAAGCTAACGGGGAAATCGTGAAAGATTATACCTTAGTTTACGAAGTTTCCCAAAGAAGGGATAGTATACATGTTTTAGATTTAATTGTTAAACATTTTGAATGCGGGAAAGTTTATAGTGAAATAAGTATTAGTAAATACAGATTAGTAACCAGGGATTTGATATTAAAGGTTTTAGTACCTTTTTTTGAAAAGTACCCTTTAGAAGGTAATAAAAAATTGCAGTATGAAATATGAATACAAATTGTAAAAGTATTGCAAACAACAGGTAGATCAGATCAAAGAGATGTAATTGTTGAAAAATTAATCCAAAATTTATCTAAATTAAATAAATAAAATAATTATTGTCTAAATTCGGCATTACAGTCCCAATATCTTAGAAGCTTTCAATTCTGTAGAACATATGTCATAATGTGTTCTTTAAATCAAATAAATTGCTGGAATCCCTTATAGTGTATAAGAAAATCAGCAGGAAATTCGGGTAATAAATTTACTGGTATATCTTCAGAGACTAAACGTTTGACATTTATTATTAATAATAGATGGTGATATAGTCCAATCTTTACTGGGAAGTAGAGTTAATGTAGGGTTATATATCTATACCTAATTTTTGGTATAATTTTATTATCATTTATTGCTGTATCGGGTGTTAAAAATAAAAAGGGATTATATAGATATTCTACAATAAGTACAGATAATTCATCTGATCCTTATAACTTAAAGAATATAAATTCAGAGTTTTTATATTGATTTTCTGGCTTTACCGACGGTGAAGGTAGTTTTTTAGTAACTTTAGATAGAAAATATATTAAATTAAGATTTAAAATTAATTTACATATAGATGACATTAAAGTCCTTGAAATTATTCAATCTAAATTAAATATAGGTAGAGTTAGGTTTGACGATAAAAATAATAATTGTTCTTATATTATTGAAGATTTATCCGAATTAGGGTTATTATGTGAAATTTTTAAAAACTATCCTTTACATACAAGTAAAAAATTAGATTTTGAAAGTTTTTACGAAGCTTTTCTTATAAGAAAAAAAGCAAAAACCTCTGATGCGGATTTAAATAGAATACTATATTTAAAAGATAATATGAACTCTAAAAGAGAAATATTTTCATATAATATATCTAAATCTCAAATTATAATAGACCCTAATTGATTAATCGGTTTCATTGAAGGTGAAGGTACTTTTGGTATTAAAACAGGATCTTCATTATATTTCCAAGCAGCTCAAAAAAATACAAGTCAAGAGTGTTTAAATGGAATAATAAATTATTTACATAATTTATCAAATGATACTATAGTTCCTGAAAATAGTAAAATTTTACCTTTACACGTTACCAATACGATTAATACAAAAACAAATGTTGTTTCATTAGTAGTATCTAACACAGATTCTTTATATTATTATATATTACCTTGATTAGATAATTCTCAGATGTATTCTCGTAAAGCGATAGACTTTAAATTATGAAGAATGGCTTTATTATTAAAAATACACGGTTATTATTATTCAATTGAGGGTAAAAATTTATTTTTAGATATATCAGATGTTCTTAATAAAAGATATAGTACTAGAACTACTGTGGATATAGATAAAGCTATTGATGGAATTGTAGAAAGATTTCAAGACATCTTGAAAAAAGATCCTGTTTTTGACGTAAAACTTTATAAATCACATATTGATAACGTACGAAAATATAATATCATTAATAAGTCTGATAAACCTAAAATTGTATATATTTATACAGAAGAGGGATTAGTAAAAGGATCTCCTTTCTTTTCATTTAGTTTAGCACACAAGACATTAGGCTTAAATCCTAGTAGTAACACATGTAATCGTTACATAGATACAAATAGATGATATAAAAATAAATATATGTTTACATCTAAACCTATAGATAGAGCGTCTAGGGGTTAGATTATAGTAGATATTATATTCTTTACTTAATACAAAACAAAATGATTATGAGAGGCCCTAGATTTATTTTATATAGTTTAGCTATTAAACTTGAAAATTTAAAAGAAAAATTAGTAAAAAAATATATAAATAATATAAGCTCTTATAAATCAGATTACTCTTTTCCATTAAAACATAAATTGCCTAATACTTCAAAAGAATTTATTGAATGATTTGTAGGCTTTGCAGATGCAGAAGGTTCTTTTTCTATAGCTCCACAAAATAATTGAAGAACTTTTAGTTTAAAATTTAGTATTGAATTACACATAGATGATATAGAAGTCTTAAATACTATAAATAAAAATTTAGGTGTTGGAAGAGTTTTAAAAAATAAAAATAAAGATTCTGCTGTATTTTACGTTCTTAAATTTGATGAAATAACTTCAATTATTATTCCTATATTTAAAGAGTTTCCTTTGCAAACTACAAAATATTTAGATTTCCTTAGTTTCTCAAAAGCAGCTTCAATTAAATTAAATCCAGATATAGGCACAAGTTCTTTATCTAATTTAGATATATTTAAAGTGAAAACCTTAAAAGATTCAATGAATAATAAAAGAAAAGAATTAACTAAGGGAGAGCAGAAATTATTAGAAAATAAGGTATCTATAAATAGATGGTGGTTATTAGGTTTCGTCGAAGGAGAAGGAACATTTGGTTACAAATATTTAGTTCCTTATTTCCAAATTGCTCAAAACAAAAAGAATCTTTTCGTTTTAAAAGCAATAGAAGCCTATTTATCTAATGAGTCCTTTTTGATGAATAAAGAAGCATTAGAGTTTCATTTTTCATTAAACAAATCAACAGGTGTATATTCAATGTATATAGTAAAAATTGATACAAACTTTAGTTTTATTGTACCATTTTTTGAATCCTTAACCTTCTTTAGTAGAAAAAGTATTGATTATAATTTATGAGTGTTTATAGTTTTATTACACAAATTAGGTTATTTTTATTTACCTTTAGGTAAACAAATTGCAATACAAATAGCTGCATCTACTAACAAATTTCGTTATAGCACTAATGACAGTACAACAGAAATAATAAGTCTGGAATCTATTTCTGAATTACTAAATCAAACACCACCATTTGATATTTCTAGTGGTCGTAGTCATTCAGATTTAGTTAAAGAATTTACTATAGCTAAAGGGGGTCGTAATGGATTTACTGTTTATATTTATGAATGTATATCTAAATCTCCGCTTCAATTAAAAGAAATAAAAGGTTCACCTTTTTCTACTTATGGTAGCGGACATGAAGTATTAGGTTTAAATAGAGGAAGTAGAGTAATCGGTAGATATATTGATACAAATAAATTGTATAAAGATACATTTATATTTTCATCAGTACCTTTAAAATAAGAGCATATATCGTAGTTTATATATACTATATAAAAATTTTAGCACAGACTCGGTCAGAACGATGATTATGAGAGATGTTAATAATGGATGATTAGTTCGTTATTTACATAGTAATACTGCCTCAGCTTTTTTCTTCTTAGTTTATCTACACATTGCAAGAGGTATGTATTATGGATCTTACAAATCACCAAGAACATTAGCATGATCTATAGGTGTAGTAATACTTATACTTATGATCGGTACTGGTTTCCTGGGTTATCAACATAGCCCAAAATGATTTAATAGAGAAATAAAGTATAATAATAATAATAATAAATTAATATATTTAAATAAAAGAGCATACTCTACAACTTCTAATGTAGATAAAAGTTCAGACAGATTAAGTACAATTATTGAAGAACTATATCTAAATCCCGTTTATATATTTGAAAACTTAGGATCAGAAGATATTAAAAAAGAAATTTCAAATAAAACTAAAGGTTTAAGTGGTATTTATATGATAGTTAATAAAATAACTAAAGATTATTATATAGGTTCTGCTTCTACTGGTAGATTTTTTGCTAGATTTAGTAATCATTTAATTTATTTTTATGGGAGTAAGATAGTTAAACTAGCCGTAAAAAAATACGGATTAGAAAACTTTGCTTTTATTGTTTTAGAATTATATCCTAATATAGTTACTAAAGAAAATAATAAAGAATTACTAGATTTAGAAGATAGATATTTAAAATTATTACTACCTAATTACAATATATTAACAGAAGCTGGTTCTAGTTTTGGATATAAACATACTGAAGTTGATCGTCAAAAAATGAAAGATATTTATAGTGATGAGAGACGAGAAAAAATAGGTAGTTTAAACAGAGGTAAAACCCTTTCTTCTGAAACAATAGAAAAAATGAGAGAAAAAGCTCTAAATAGACCACCTAGACCCATAGACACAAGGGTTAATTATATTACACACACAAGACCCGTAACTTTATATAATCTAAATGGTACTGTCTATGGTCAATACCCTACTATATTAAAAGCGGCTGAATCTATAAATTGTGGTGAAAAAACTATTAGAAGAGCCTTAAACACAGAAAAAGGTTTAGTTAAAAGACAATGAATAGTAAAAGATTCACCAAAATAATTATTATTATTATACTTTACTTTATTAAATTATAGTCCCGCAAGTAACAATATTCTGCAATTTTTATAGAAAAAGAAATATTAAAGCGGTATGTCCCGACGGGGATATAGAATAGTCTTTTAAGATTATTTGGCGATATTAGTGAAAACGATCAAAAAAGATTTAAACTTCAAGATCGTCGGTTATATAAATGATCGCGACAGACTGGGTCACTAATGGGTGGCTGAAATGCTGCTTAATGCACAGTCGGACTTTTTAATTAATAAATATTAATTAATAGGGTAGTCGAATTTCAAGCTATTCTAGTTTATTATGTATAATTACATTAATAAATAAATTTGTATGTTTTACCTTATGGTCAAATGAGTTTATGAGGTGCTACTGTTATCACTAACTTAATCAGTGCCATACCTTGAATTGGACAAGACATTGTTGAGTCGAAAAACAATATAGTTATTTTTACTATATTTATTTATATTATCTGAGTATTCTATAAATTATTTGTAACTATTACAAATACAAATAGAACAATTAAATTTACTAAATTAGATACTTTATTACCTACTATTGGAACTGTACATAAAAATGCGTTAAAAAAAAATAATAAATCTATAAGATTGGATAAACAAGAATATCTTTCATTACCTGCGTCGGTTTTAGCTTTTTTAGTTGGATTAATAGATGGGGATGGTTATATTCAAATAGGTAAAACACCTAAAGGACATATAACTATGAGATTAGTTATATCATTACATCAAGACGACTTATCTTGTTTAGAATACATTCAATCTGTTTTAAAATTAGGTACAATCAATGTGTATAAAGATTTAAAAAGTCCAACTTGTAGACTAGTAATTAATAAAACGGATCTACAAGAGGTATTATTCCCGTTATTGATCTATAATAATATTTATTTTTTAACTAATACTAGAGTAGAACAATTTAATTTAGCTATGTTTATATTAGAAAATGATCTAAAATTATACGGTGAGTTACCTGAATTAGATAATATACCTGCAGTATTTGATATACCTAAAACACCCTTAGATTTTACTTTATTGCCTTTTTTTAAAAATTGAATAGTTGGGTTTACAACTGCAGAAGGTTCTTTTTTTGTGAAAGCTAATAATGACGGTTGTTTCCAATTAAAACAAAGAGCACATGCTGATTTATTTGAGGCGTTTAAACTAATATTTAATACTAATAGAAAAATTGATGTTACAAATAATTTTAATCAGTTTAGTGTTAGTTCTAAAGCTGATATACAACAAGTTATAGATTTATTTTCATTTTCAGGTTTACATCCTCTATTGGGATTAAAATATATTCAATATGTTAAATGGTTAAATGATTTATGTAAAAGTTCACGGTATAGTAGTTTAAATTATCCCTAGATATATAATAAATATAGTAATAACTACGGGCTCCTTAAAATAGAGATATTTTAGAGGCAAACGGGGAAAATTACGAAGACGTCTAATATTACATTACCTCCTAGATATTAGACTATTTGTAGCGAAGCTTAATCGGATATATATAGAGATTAAGAATGTTCAACGACTAATGAGTGAGTTATATCAACAATAAGCTCAACACGATACCCCCGTAACCATTAAATTTAATGGTTAAAGACATAGTCTAATTATATCTTAAAGGATATAGGTATAAACTAAATATTTATATAAAATTTTATTGTCATTTGAGGAGGATTCAGTGTTAACAATGCAACTTTAAATAGATTCTTTGCATTACATTATTTATTACCTTTTATATTAGCTGCTTTAGTTTTAATGCATTTAATTGCATTACACGATACAGCGGGATCCGGTAATCCTTTAGGGATTTCTGGTACTTATGATAGAGTGCCTTTTGCTCCTTATTTTTTATTCAAAGATTTAATAACTATATTTATGTTCTTTTTTGTTTTAGGATTCTTTGTTTTCTTCATGCCAAACGCTTTAGGGGATAGTGATAATTATATTATGGCTAATCCAATGCAAACACCTGCAGCTATTGTACCTGAATGATATTTATTGCCTTTCTATGCGATATTAAGATCTATACCTTCAAAATTAATTGGAGTTTTAGCTATGTTTGGTGCTCTTGTAATTCTATTGGTGTTACCTTTTGCGGACTTAGGTAGATCAAGAGGTTTCCAATTCAGGCCTATCAGTAAATTATGTTTCTATATATTTGCTGCGGACTTTTTAACATTAATGTCTTTAGGGGCTAAACATGCAGAAGATCCTTATATCTCATTAGGGCAATTAAGCGGTATTCTTTACTTTTCATACTTTATAGTTATATTACCAGTAGCTTCTATATTTGAAAATACATTAATAGACCTAGGTACATCAAAATATGGTAATAAGTAATACAAACTCTAGAATAATATAACCTGATAGAGTTAAAGGATATGCATTACCAGATGTAATATAAGAAGTGGCGGTACTATCTTTCAATTTATAGCAGAGCGAGCTGTTTAACGTGGGTGTCTTTAAGGTATTTTGTTTCATTGTTTCAAATACATCTTTTTCATGTACGGCGGGTTATTTATATTTAGCGCCAGCCGTTGTGTTATGTAGTCTTAAAAAAAAAGGTACATAATATAAGATTAAGGTTGAAGTAGGTTACAACTAATGTGTTAATAAGGGTATTATATACGCAGAAAATAGGTTCGATTCCTTATTTATCTTACGCCAACGGTGTGCATTAAAATAAACGGGCGCTTTATATTCTATTGTTAGTAGGTGTAGTACTAATAAAATTAATATTGCTCTCTCTGCTTTTGCAAATTTCATGTACTTAATTCTCACCAAAAAAGGTATTTAGAGGTAAGAGTACACTTTCTTTATCTTGCAGTAAACCACATAAAAGTTTAGGTTAAAAAAAAATTTCTAAGGGTTATACGGGATAGGGGAAAAAATTTTTAATACAGAATTTATAAATTATTATTTTTTGTTATATTATATGAAAGAATTAAATAAAATAAATATGGTAGACTTTAATGACTTTAAACAAGTTAAAGAAGTTTCTAAACTTTATTCTGAGTACTTTAAATATTCTGATCAAATATATTTTGAACGGTTTTTAGCGTATTTTATAAAGATGGTGTTAACCGATAAGGTGTCAGGTGTGCATTTTCCAAATTATTCCGCACTTCAACTGTTTTTAAATAAGTTTGATAATAGTCTCGACTATAGTGTACAAAGAATTTATAATTACAAAAGCGGAAGAAGACGTAGTGATTTAAATACAATTAAGATGACAGCGAAAATCAAAGTCTTTATAGATTATGTAAGTCAAAACTTTCCTCATTTTGATGTAAATCAGGTTTTGTTACCTTTAAATTTACATGTAGATAAGGTTGTCTATGTTGGAGCTACAAAAAAGGCGGTAGATCTAGTATATTTAGAAGGTGGTTTAAAGAAGTTAAGTAAATTAAGTATTTTTGAAATTTTTGTAAAAGTGTTTAAATCAAATATAGTTTGTAAGATGTTCGAGTTGTTTTGTTTCATTGTTAACTGAGTTTTATTTATTTGTATTGCATGTTTAGTGGGCGTTGCTTATTTTATCGAATGCGAGGTTTTCACCGAAAGTTGCTTTGTACACGAAGATGTAAAAATGTTTAATATTGACCCCCTCGAAGAGGTCTATTCTGAATGGTCCGAGGGATTTGAGATAGATAAAGATTTTAAAGTCCCTGGAAATAACTATGAAATTACCTTAGAATTTAATAGCGAAGTTTGTGGTTATGAAAGTCTAATGGATACTCTAGTTGAAAACGCTAATACCCTCTATTCTCAATATGTTCAGGGTACACCAGAGGTATTTACAGATTTTTCAAAAGAATTAGAGATTGTCGAACGTACTGATACAAAATTAACAAGTACGAATCTTAATCGATTTTATAACTTTGAAAGTTTTAATCAAAATACTCGCTTAAGTATTGAAGACCCTTTAAGTATAAGTCATTTTAACAAAGAAATTTTGGATTATGTAATAAGAGAGATTGATTTTGGATCTATGTATACAGGTGACCCCAATGGTGTTTATATTAAAGAAAGCCTATCTGCTGAAGGTTCTATAACAACTGAAATAGTCAAATTAATCCGAGAAGGTCAAGATGTTTCTATAGTCTATACAAGTGATGGAAGTGAATCTTTGTCTTTAAGTCCTGCACTACTCGAGAGGGATTTTAAATCGATTGACTATCAGGGTGATACGGGGTTAATCGAGGAACAATTAATTAATAATTACATGGAAAAATTTTTAAGAGAAGATTTTAATAAATATATTGATACTAAGGATAATAGTAAAAAGGTCTTTAAAAGATCTTTGTTAATATCTACCCCGAAAGATAGTAGTTTTGCATTGCCGTCTTGACACACAGTAGCTGAAGAACCAAGTAAAATAGAAGACCCCGTAGCTTGAGGAGAATGACGAAATAATGTCGAAATTCAACGTCATTGGGTTTCTAAGTTTCCCTTTTTATCTGAACATTATGGACAAATATCTTTAAATAATAAATTAAACGACTGAACTAATTCTTTACAAAAAATAAATAATGATATGGAAGTAAAAGTTTTAAACAAACAAGAATATGATATTTTTAATGAAGATATATATATAGGTGAATATTTACAAACTGTGTTTGACCTTGATGATGTAGAAAATAGATTGGACATAGAACATAGAAATAAAGAGGAATCTAAGGATATATTTGATGAAGATGAATATATAGGGGAAGATTTAAAAGAATTATTTAATATAAATGTATCAGATTAATACTGCAAGGTCTTTGTATTACCCTTGTAGATATCCCTAGTTATTTACATAAGTAGGTGTTTAAAAATTTTTTAGAAATAGGTTTTTATTAAAAAATTATCGTTAATACTAGAGTATTTAATAAATTATATAACACACATAGAATGAATAAATTAGCATCTTTTTATTTTTTTAATTTAGTAGCATTATTATACAAAACTCGTTTACCCTCAGTGGCTATTAAAAGCAGGTTTTCTACGCTCCAAGGAAATATATCCTCTTCTAACAATGTTAATGTTCAATTGGAAGATGTAAAATTATTAATCGTAAAGTCGATTAAGGAATATAGTAGTGCACATATTAACCCTAACAGCAGTATAGCCTCTAAGACTGCTTATTCTATATCTTCTAAAGAATTTCAGGAATTAGCTAATGGAGTATTTCAATCAGAAGGTATGGTTTCGGCTAGATTTTCAAAATTAGATAAACTAAGAGTAGGGCCAGTGGTAGTTATACGTCAAAATTATTCACCGGAAAGTTTAGCTTTTTTTGTGAGATTATACCACGAATTAGGGTTAGTAGGTCATATAAATGTAGAAGTAACTGGTTCAAATAAGTTAAGTCTAAAATGAATATCTGAAAGTTGATCTGTTTGTTTAAATGTATTACCGAAATACTTTTGCTGTGTCTATGGTGAAAAATTTAAAGCTTTTAAAAAATTAGAGTATATTTATAACCTAAATAAAAATTTAAAAAATATTGGTGATAATCAAAAATTATTATTGGTGGAGTTGGTGTATTCTTTAGCCACTACAGGGGTAGCTAGAAAAATAACTTTAGAAGATAGATTAAACTATTTAAATATAAAATATAATAATCGTAAAGAAGAAGTTGTTTTTGAAGATAATGATAAGTTACCCTCTTTTTTATTTATATTAGGGTTTATATTAGGGGATGGTTCAGTTTTCATTAGGATCAGAAAAACACCAAGGGGATTAAATTTTATACCTCTTATAACTATATCTCAAAAGAATTATGAGGGTAATAAACATTTATATATCATGATGGAAAAATTTTTTCAAAGTTTAAATATTAAATGTTACATTCGAACTACTGAAGAATCTATTGTATTAAACATAGAAGGAGTTAATGCTATATCGGGATTAATACCTTATTTTAAAAAGTTTAATAGTTTATTCTATTGAAAATATGATAATATTAATTTATTACTTGATTTTATTAAATATTGATCTAAAGGAGTTTTAACTTTTAACAGTGGTGTAGTATTTATGGTAAATCTTATTTATAGTATACCTAATAAGAGAGATACGTCTAAAGAGGAGGTATTAGAGTACGTTGGAGACCAGTATAGCAAAATATATCCTTTAAATACTCAATTTATAATGCCTGTTAAAGGTCGAGGAAATAAATTAAATGAAGAGGTGGCATGACTAGTTCAGTTTTCTAAAGCTAAGAATTTTAAAAGTGATTTAATTAAAGATAAACTTTTTTATTTTTCTACGTCGGGTTCGCGGAATGATGCATTAGAGGCTGCAATAGCATACAGAGATTCTATATTAAAATTATATTTAGAGAATTTACAAGGGGGGTAATTATTAGGTGTTATTACAATGTTTGGTGCTTTAGCTATATTATTAGCCTTACCTTTAACAGATTTAGGTAGATCAAGAGGTTTCCAATTCAGACCTTTAAGTAAGTTTGCTTTCTACTTATTCGGTGTAGTTTTCATAACATTAGCCCGTTTAGGTTCTGTGCACGTTGAGGATCCGTTTATTATATTAGGACAAATATATGCAGTAGCTTATTTCTCATACTTCCTAGTAGTATTACCAGCAGTAAGTATATTAGAAAATAGTCTTACAGATATAGCATATTCAGAAAAAAACTAAAAATATAGTTTATAATATTTCTAGAATTATTATTATTATTAATATTTAATAATAATAATAGGGTTGTGATGTAGATGGTTTACACTTTGATTGCAGATCTTAAGTTTGAGGTTCGATTCCCCCACAATCTTATAGTTTATATATTTATCTAAAATTCTTATTAGCTTAAGGGTAGAGCAGGATACTTCTAATATCCCGATTCTAGTTCGAATCTAGAATAAGAATTTTCTTAAAAAATTTTTGTTACATAATTTAATACTATTAGTTATTTAGTTTCTTTATTATTTTAAATAAACAAAACATTTTAAATTTAACAAGTAAAAGTTACGTATTAAATTCATCTATATCTATGCCTATAGAAAGATGATTCTTATCTACAAATGCTAAAGATATTGGAACTCTTTATCTAATATTTGCATTATTTTCAGGGTTATTGGGTACAGCTTTCTCTGTATTAATAAGAATGGAACTTAGTGGACCGGGTGTTCAATATATCGCAGATAACCAATTATACAATAGTATAATAACAGCTCACGCTGTTTTAATGATTTTCTTTATGGTCAATAAAAGAAAACTATTTAATCGTAATTTTCATTATAATTCCAAACTATATAATAACCAAAATAACAATATTATTATTACAGATAATAATTCTAATAATAACAATAATAACTCTAATAATAACAATAATAACAACAATAAAAATGAAATACCTAATTATACCAAGATATTTATAGAAAATCCTTTTAATAATAGAAAGTTGATACTTAAAGTAGCTAAAAATCAAAAAGGTGTTTATGTTTGAGAGGATAATAATCACGTTTATGTAGGACATTCTATTAATTTATATAATAGAATAAGTTCTTATTTTATGCCTTCTATACTTAAAACTAAAGCTCGTAGAGTATTACGTTATTTTAATAAATATGGTTTTGAAAATACAAATTTAACTATCTATATTATGAATGAAAATTCTAGTTTAGATGAAGTGGTAAGATTAGAACAATATTTTATTAATACTTTAAACCCAAGCTTAAACGTGGATTTAGTTGCAAGCAGTTCAGGGCATCATGAACCAATGAGTCAAGAAATAAGGGATAGATTTCGTAAACAAAGAGGTACACTAGTTTATGTATATAATATAGAAGATTTTACTTTATTATATATATATGAATCAAAACAACATATGTATGATTCAATAAAAATACATCATAAAACTTTAAGTAATTGTTTAAATACAGGTGACATTTATTTAGATGCTTTTTTCTTTTCATTAGATCTTATTGAAGAATCTGAAAATACTAATTTATTAAGTTTAGAAGAAATAAAAGAATTAGTTTCTAATAAACGAGATTCATATGATATTAAACACCCCGCAGCTAAAGGTATATTAGCTGAATTTAAGGAGGATTCTACTAAAAATTTAGAATTCCCATCTTTAAATAGTTTAGCTAATCATTTAAAAGGTGATCGTAAAATTATTAGAGAATATTTAAAAGGCGAAAGATCTGGTTATTATAGAGGAAAATGAAAATTTACATACAAAAATTAAATAGAAAGGCATGGCCGGGTAAAATAGAAATGTCTTACTTTATTTTCACTGTTTGCTGGAAACCCTTTAGAGCCTTTAAAACTAGTACCGCGGACTATAGATTAGCAGTGGGATACAGTGACATTTTAAAGGATTAGGCAATCAGCAGGAAACCAAAGATAAAAAACTTTATTTTTATTAAGTAGGATCCTCAGAGACTACGCGTGAAATATCTTAATACGTATTAAATATACATAAAGATAAAGATATAGTCCGTCCCTTTTCGAAAGCTTAGGGGTAAAACGTATGCCTGCATTAATCGGTGGTTTTGGTAAGAATAAACAAAGAACATTTAGCTCAATAGTATCTCCGAATAATTCTTTAGAGGGTAATTTAGGTCCATGGTTAGCCGGGTTAATCGAAGCAGATGGTTCATTTGCTATACACGATGAGAACTCAAAAGCTAAAAAATATTCACCAAAAATAATTATAGTTTTTAGTTTAAATGATCTCCCTTTAGCTGAAAAATTAGCATATATTACTCAAGTTGGGAAAATTTATAAAAGAGAAAATCAAGGTTGCATACTTTGAAGTATTCAAAATAGTGCTGGTGTTATAAAAATAATAAACATTATAAATGGTCACATGCGTACTCCTAAAATAGAAGGATTACATAGAGCAATCGCTTGATATAATGAAAATCATAATACTAACATTAAACCCTTAGATTTAGATTTATCCCCTATAGAAAGTAATAGTTGATTAGCTGGATTTACAGATGGAGATGGTAATTTTAGTATAACTTTAACAGATAGAAAAAAGAAAGGCTTAGTAACTTCAAAAAGGGTACAAGCGTTTTTCCGTATAGAATTAAGACAGAATTATCATAGAGATGTTTCAATAGACCAAGGGGGTATAAGTTATTATGGAATACTAGACAAAATTGCTAGATATTTAAAGGTTAATTTATATTCTAGATCTAGAGAACAAAAAGATAAAATCTTTTATTCTTATATGGTTATATCTCATAATTCAGAAAGTCATCAAAAAACTATAGAATATTTTGACCGTTATCCTTTATATTCTTCAAAATATTTAGCTTATAAAGATTGAAAATACGTAGTTGAACAAATTAAATTACGAGACGGTAAACCTTTAACAGCTGAAAATATAAAGGAAATTCAGAAAATTAAAGATCAATTTAACAATAATCGTAAAAAGTTTAATTTTTCTCATTTAGATACTATTGATTGCTAAGGTTTATAAAAAGAAATTGCCAAAGATAGTAGTAATACTATTAGATAAAATATAACTATATGCGGGAAGTTCCTAAAGTTTTATTATAGGAGCGGTGAAAATTAATAATTTTTAATTAACATACATTGCCCTTAAAACTAATAAAAATAAAAATGGATAATCCGCAGGGAACGATAATAAATATTATGCTTATTTAGGACCCTCAGAGACTACACGTTATACTCCATTAATTTAATGGATGAAGATATAGTCCAAATGTAATTTAACGATTACAATAAATAAATTTTCTTATTACTTTTTATTAACTTTAAGACTTTATAATAGGGAAGCGGTATATGTTAATATATAAGTAAATATAAGAGTTTATTTAAATTGAATTTCTTATTACCATTATTAGTAGGGGGGCCAGATATGGCAAATAAAAAAGGCCACCTTGGGATTAATATTAGAAATTATAGTAGTAATTTTAAAGACGATAAATTTAAAGGATATTTAGCTGGTTTATTTGAAGGCGATGGCCATATTTGAATACAAAAACCTAGTGAAAAAAAGAAACAAAATCCTAGATTTTGTATAACATTCGGAATGAAAAATGAACCTTTAGCCAAAAAATTATTAGAATTAGTAGGCTCAGGTTTTATAAGGTATAAATTACAAGATAATGCTTGTGTTTTAGTTGTTTCACCTGTAATTGGTTTAAAAAAAATAGTTAATTTAATTAATGGTGAATTAAGAACACCTAAAATTCATCAATTCCATAGTTTAATAGATTGACTAAATAAAAATCATAGTACTAATATAGCTAAGTTGCCTTTAAAAGCTAGTTCTTTATCTGAAGATGGTTGACTAAGTGGATTCATAGATTCAGATGGTAGTTTTTCGGTTTTACACACCAAATTGGAAAATGGAGCGAAAAAAAGAAAAATAGCTTGTAGACTAAGAATCGAACAAAGAATGTTAGATCCGATTACTAATGAAAGCTATGAACAAGTTTTATCTAGTATAACTAATTTTCTTAATTGTTCATTGTTAACTAAAACTCAAAAATCTACAGGGAATACATATTATACTTTAGCTGCTTCAAGTAAAATATCTTTAAATATAATAATAGACTATTTAGATAGATATACTCTATTATCCAGTAAATATTTAGATTATAAAGATTGAAAAAAAGTAGCTTTATTAATTCTTGAGAGTAAACATTTAACAGAAGAAGGTTTAGTTATAACAGATGCTGTTAGAAATAATATGAATAGACAAAGAACTTTTTTTAATTGAGACCATTTAAATGAATTATCTATATAAATTATCACTATAATATTAATCCCTAAACACGGGGAATGCCGTTAAGGAATGTAAATTCCTTAATTATGACTTCGCTATATGCATGGAATCTCTCGATTTTGGAATTAATTTTCCAGTTAACAGATACATAGACACCTGATTGGGATTATATATCTTTAAAGTTGTATCTTCAACTGAATCAGTCGTAACACTTATGTATACATGGGAAGAATATGCAGGAAACCAAAGTAATATATTTTAATTACAAGTAGGATCCTCAGAGACTACATGCGAAGCCCCTTTTTTAGGGTGAAGACATAGTCCGTTTTAGAAGGAAACTTCTAAAGTATATATACTATATCTAGTATATAATTACGATTCCCTAGATTAAATAATATCAGCTTCTGATTATTACCTCCTGCTTTATTATTATTAGTATTTTCTGCTTGTATAGAAGGTGGAGCAGGTACAGGGTGAACTCTTGAGTGTAAGGAGTTGCTTTATGGTAACATAGAGGCAATAAAACTCTCCTCGATGCGTGAAACTCTTCAAATAATTTTATACTACTCATGTTTTATTATATTAATAAGTACGTACGTAAAAATGTATAATTCACGGAGACAATGCGCCTGGATAAATAGATTTATCCATCAGAGACTAAACGGAGAGCATCCCTCATCTAGAGCTTATTTTGAACAATGATTAGTTGGTGTTACAGACGGTGATGGTAATTTTTCTATAACATATTCTAACGGTAAGTGGGGATTATCTTATAAATTAGCACAATCTAGATATAATTTAAGATTGCTTTATTATGTAAAAAAAGAGTTAGGAGTAGGTTCTGTAACTAAAGATAATAATAAAGGACAATTTTTTATAAGAGATCGTAAGCACATAGAAAGTATATTATTACCTATTTTTGATAAATATCCTTTATTAACTAGCAAATATTTTGATTACCTTAGATTTAATAAAGCTTTATATATACTTAATGACGATAACATGAGTAAAGAACAAAAAGAAAAAGAACTTTTTATACTTAAAAATAGTAAAAAGGAAGATAGTTATTTATCTCCTGCATGAAACAATATATCTCTCCCTTTAACTGATATAAATATAATACAAGATATAATGACAAAACCTTGAGTAATAGGATTTATAGAGGCTGAAGGTAGTTTTTATTTAGTTTCAATAGATTCTAAAAGAATAGTTCATGGATTTGGTTTAACTCAAAAATTAGATAGAATAGTTTTAGAAAGTATAAGATTAATACTTCATATACCTAGTTCAGTACAATATAAAGAAATGTATAATCATTATATTTTAGATACTACTAACTCTAAGACTATTGAAAATATCATTGGTTATTTTAAAGATACAATGAAAGGTGTAAAATCCTTAGAATATAAAATATGAGCTAGATCATATGTAAAAAATAAAGGAGATTACGAAAAATTAGCTAGTATTAGAGATACCATTAGAAAAATGAGAAAACAATTACTAGAAATACCAACTAAAAAATAAAATATAGTTCTATTGAAGGATGATGGTATAGTCCGAACAATAAATAAATTTATTGCGTATAACATTAGTTAATATTAGTATATTAATGAAGTTATCAACATTATTGTTATCCTCCACTATCAGGAGTCCAAAGCCACAGTGGGCCTAGTGTAGATTTAGCTATATTTGCTCTTCATTTAACTGGAGTAAGTAGTTTATTAGGTGCTATCAATTTCGGCTTCTTGCTTCCGTTATTATTTACCTTGTTATTTATTTATTTTATTTATTGTGTTGTAATATTCTTTTCTTTACCGTTTAAATTTGTAAATTTATTTTTGTTAGTTAAATTTAATAAGGAATCTGGTGAAAATATAGAAGTAGAACATGCTAATGATGATGCTTCAAATGAAGCTTATGAATTAGAAGACCCTGAAGAAGACCCTGAAGAAGACCCTGAAGGAGACCAGGAAGAAACCTATAAAAATTCAAACGAAAAGCAGGATTGGGGTGAAATTTTAGGAAGAAAAGGTAAAAATATTTTTGTACATCAACTGGCTAATTCTCAAGTTAACAGTAATAAACCTGTAACTTTAAAAGTATTAAATGAAATATTAGCATATTCTAATGTTTTAGTTGGTGAAGATGTATTAAATTCCTTATTAGCTATGCCCAAATTCATTTTTCTTGATTTACATAAACCTGAAACTTTAGATTTAATTTATGAAAAATTGGGAAAACCTCACAGTAAAATCCAAGTTCAAGGTGTTTATATTTTTACTTATTTAGAAACTGGTCAAAAATATGTGGGTTCATCTTCTCAATTACCTTTCAGATTAAAAGGTTATTTAAATCAAACTCATAGAAGCTCAGGGAAACTTGTTCCTTTAATTAAGGAAGTAGGTTTGTCTAAGTTTAAATTAGAAGTAATATGTCTACCTTATTATCCTGATTTCAGATCAGAAATTGTTTTAGAGCAATACTATTTATTAGACCCTTCTTTTAATTTAAATACTATAAGAGTTTCAAATAACCCTAGTGGGTCTACTTCTAAGCCTTTATTCATGTATAACAGAGATAAATCAATACTTTATTATAATACTACACAACAAAAAGACTTTATATCTAAACTTAATATAAGTCATTTTACATTTACTAAACATCTTAGTAAAGGAACTTATTATTTGGGTAAGTATTTATTTACAAGAGAAGGTGAACATAGAGCCAAACAATCTCATATGACTTTACCTGAAATAGCTTTAATGTTAAGAAATGATAGAGTTAAATTTAACAAAGTAAAACCTCTCAACAGTCTAAGTAAAGCTATTTTATTAATAAATGTACAAAGTAATGAGGAACTTTATTTTGAAAGCTTAGGGCAGTGTATCAATTACTTCAATAATAAAGGGTTTTCGGCTTATCAAACAACACTTGTTAAACGTTTAGATACAGATCAATCCTATAAAGGTTTTATTTGTAAAACAGTAAAAAAATAAATAAATATTATAACATAGTTTATATCAGGGTATATAATATATTAGCAATAAAAAAAAAATGAGGTTGATATAAAATTAAAACTGTATGCTGGAAGGATGGAATGTTGTAGGCATTATCAATAAAATACCGCGATAAACCTATAACCCATATAATCAGCAGGAAACCAACCATTAAAGTAATTATGTAATTATATTATTTTTATGTAGTAGGATCCTCAGAGACTATACGTTTAACACCAGGCTGAGTTTTCAGTTTGCTGAAGAGATAGTCCACAAAAAATTCTTTTTAATGTAATTTAATAGTTAATATAAACTATTAATAAGATTACATTCTTTGTTGTGTCATTACAACTGTAATAAATATGAGAACACCAGGTATAAAATTACACAAATTAGCTTTATTTGGATGAGCTGTTCTTATTACAGCTGTTTTATTATTACTTTCTTTACCTGTTTTAGCCGGTGGAACTCTGCCGGCGTTATATTTGGCTAATTGCTGGAATGAGGTATTTATATTTATTATACCTTTATCAGCAGGATGCTTAATAATTTTTATTTTATTAAGTTTCTTCAGAGACTATATGCCAAAATTTGTATGTTATAATAAATTTAATAATTACAATTATTATTCTACATGTTCAACTTTTAATAATAATACTAGTAATTTTGATATAAAATTTGCTTCTTATTTAGCTGGCTTAATTGAAGGAGATGGGACAATTGTAACCCCTAAGCTAGAAAGATCACCTAAGGGTAAATTATATTACCCTTCTATTCAAATTGTTTTTGATGCAAGAGATTTTCCTTTAGCTCAAATTATACAATCTAAGTTAAAACAGGGTTCTTTGGCTAAAAAAAAAGGTGTTAATGCTTATATCTTAACTATTAATAACTTTGAAGGTATGATTTTAGTAGTTAATATTATCAATGGCTATATGAGAACTCCTAAAATTATTTCTTTATATAAATTAATTGATTTTTTAAATCTTAAATTTAAAGCGCAAGCTCTAAATATTGAGAAAAAAGATAAAGATAAGAGTCCTATAGATTCTAACTCTTGATTAGCAGGATTTATCGATGCAGATGGTCATTTTTCAGTTAGAACTACTTTAGAAGGTAAATATCCAAAGCTTGAATGTAAATTTGAAGTCTCGATTTCTTGTTTCGATTTTGTTTTAGACATTGAAATTAGTAAACTTGTAATGAAGGTTATTGCAACTTTCTTAGAAATAACCGATTATAAAATTAAACAAGTCAAAACTTCTAAAGGTTTTGTTTTTTCAGTTAAGACACAAAGTATTAAAAGTAATGAAATTTTACTTAATTATTTATCTTCATTTCCTTTATTCTCTAAAAAATACTTAGATTACCAAGATTTTTGTTTAATATTTCAAATATTTAAAAATTATCATGCTAAAGGTAAAACAGGATTTAAGTTAGAGGATGTTGATTATGTTAAGTTGCTTAAGAATAGAATATATAAAAGAACTGAATATAATTGAGATCATTTAAATAATTTCTATGATATTTTAGATACTAAGCATACTAGTGGGGCCGACCGCTATAAATCGTACTGTCAGGATGGTATCCAAATACAAAATTTTTGCTCTAATAACTCAAGAAAACTCCCTTCGAACAATAATTTAAATAGTTTTAGTTCAATTAGATGATTTTCTTCTTGTTCCAGGTTAAATTTAAATTCAATTAATGTTAATAATTTAAATAAATCTCATTTTTTTGTTTCATCTGTTGTATATACTAATTTATTACTAGATAAAATTTTATTGTTAGATGATAATAAAGATAAATCAGGTGTATATTTATTAACACACTTAGAATCTCAAAAATTGTATGTTGGTTCATCAGAAAATTTATATAGACGGTTTAAATATTATTATTCTAATGTAAATTTAGCTCGTAACACAAATAGTAGAATTTATAATGCATTACTTCATTATGGACAATCTGAATTTTCTTTAACTGTTCTTGAATACGCAGATGTAAGAGATCTTACTAAAAGTGAAGCTAAAAATGTTATAATAGGGAGAGAACAATATTATATTGATCTTTTAAAACCCGAATATAATATTTTAAAGGTAGCAGGATCTTTATTAGGGTTTAAACACTCCGATGATACAATTGCTAAATTTAAAAAAGCTAAATACAAGGAAAATAACCCTATGTTTAGTAAACTTCATACAGAAGAAACTAAATTAAAAATGAGAATACGGAAATTAGGTAAACGGTTAACAGAAGTAACTAAACTAAAAATTTGTTTAACAAATAGTAGAAAAGTATTTGTTTTTAAATATGATTCTATTTCAGATACAAAAGTTTTTATAAAAGAATTTGATAGTTATACTGAGGTTGCACATTATTTTAATTGTAGTATTCGTACAATATCTAGATATATAGATAAAGATATATTATATAAAAAAGAATTTTATATTTACACTAAAAATATTAGCCAATAGATAATTTTTTTTTCTTTATTCTTGTGTTTAGTTGGTATAATCTATAATTTCTTTTGAGATATTTTATATTATATAGTTAATTATTAGGGAGGTATATAGGACAAAGTCTCTCAAAGACAAAATGATCATAATAATGAAAATAATTATGAATATTTAAATTTAATTGCAGACTTTTTATCTACTTCTGTTAAAGAAATTAGAATGGATAAACCTAATCCTGAGTATAGAGTTAGAACTACTAGCTTAAAAGGGAATTTAATATTAGTGGATTATTTAGAAAAATTCCCGTTATATTCTAGTAAATATTTAAATTACAAAGATTGAAAGAATATATTGAATTATTTTGAAGCTAAATTACACACTAATACCGATACAATTAAAGAGATTGTAGCTATAAAGACACAAATGAACAATAGTAGAACTTATTTTAATTGAGATCATCTAGAAAATTTTTATAGCTTATACAAATAAGAGATAGTCCCAACAATATGGTGACATATTGAGTATTTACCTTAAACGTAATTGTTTATGAGGTTTAGTTGCAATATAAGCAAGCTCTAAACCATAAGACGTAGTCTAGTAAATCAAGAATCAAGGGAATTACTATGGTTTTAACTGATAGAAATTTCAATACATCTTTCTTCGAAACAGCAGGAGGAGGAGATCCTATTTTATACCAACATCTTTTCTTTAGAAATATTACCAAATATTTATTACCTATCTTGATTTTTTTTGTAGGGTTTAAATTATCAGATTATTCTATATTTAGAGACAATTACAGTGTTGTAATAGATAATTTCCATTTTTCTAAATTTTATGATAAATATTCTTTATATTTACCTAACGTTACTCCGCCCTCTTACTGATTTTTAAGTTGACTTGTTGGATTTACTGAGGGTGAAGGATCTTTTATTGTAAATAATAGAGGAGATCTTGTTTTTGTTATTACACAAGGTAATGTGGATATTAAAGTTTTAGAATTTATAAAAGAAACATTAGGCTTCGGTAAAGTAATAGCTCAATCTAGTCATACTAGTAGATATGTTACACAGAATAAGAGGGAAATTGAATTAATTATTCATTTATTTAATGGTAACATTATTTTACCCCGTAGAAAAAATAAATTTGAATCTTTTATTCAAGGATTTAATATTTGAGGCTCTAAAGGTAGAATAAGATTAAACCCTGTAGAGTTTATATCTAGAGATATTTTACCTAGTTTACACGATAGCTGGTTAACAGGTTTCACAGATGCTGAAGGTTGTTTTACTTGTTCTATAGGAGAAACTAAAGGGTTTAGTTTTAATTTCAATATATCTCAAAAGTGAGAAGAAAATATTGGAATATTAAAACACCTATGTATTTTATTTAATGGAGGTATTGTATCTAAACACTCTGCGGGTAATGTTTATGAATATAGAATTGGCGGTGTAAAAAATTGTGAAAACATATTCCCTTATTTTGAGGAGTATTCTTTATGTTCTAAAAAAGCTATTTCATATAAATTATGAAAAGAAATACATGGAGATCTGTTAAACAAATGTCACTTAGATCCTGTTAAAAGAATCGAAATGATAGAAAAATCAAGATTAATCAATAAATTTGGTTAAGGAAAAAAAGTTAAGGTTTAATGTGGAAGTTATGAAGCTCTTAAGACAGATGTAAAAGGATATAAGATCTGAAAGAGTAAATATTCTAAGCTTATTATACATACGCTGCGACTCCAGGAGTTCGTATAAGTTAAAGAATATACCTTAAGCTTAGTTAATATATAAATATAGCTATTTGCAACTCTTAAGTACAATGTATATACTGTTAAGGATATATTGTTGTTCATATTAATTATAAAGTTTAATTATAGCTAATATAAGGAAAATTAGTTTACATATATTAGCAATGTTAGTGTTAACGGTCAATAAATTTTATCGTTTAAAGACCGTCGGTTATTTAAGTGACCGCTACAGACTGGGTCACTAATGGGTAGCTGAAATGCTGCTTAATGTACAGTCGGTTTCTCCTATACGCATCTAATGTGTATACACAAGCCTAGGTCAACTAGTACCTGGATTTAATAAGATAACATCGTTAAAGATGATAAATTAAATTTGGAGAAATGGATTCTTTGGTCACCCAGAGGTTTACATATTAATTATCCCAGGATTTGGAATTATTAGTACAACTATCTCTGCTAACTCAAGTAAATCAGTGTTTGGTTACATAGGAATGGTCTACGCTATGATGTCTATTGGTATATTAGGATTTATAGTTTGAAGTTGAGTAATGATGGCTTCACCCTATAGTGATATAGGGAATATAATTAATTTCGCTATATGCTGGAACAGTTTAGTGCTAATTGGTACCTTGTACGGTAAAAATCTGATTAGTTATACTCAATCAGCAGACAATCTGTCCCTGTATTCCTTAAATGATAACAAACAGAGCGTCTCAGAGACTATACGCGAAACATCTTTTAACTTTTCTGCATTTCATGCTTATTATAATACATTATTTAAAAATAAAGATCCTCTTTCAGATGAATGATTAACTTGATTTATTGGGTTCGCAGAAGGAGATGGAGCAATTCAAACCTATGATCAAGGTAAGAGAGTTCGTTTTGTTCTTACTCAAAAGGAAAGTGATATACTTCATAAAATACAATTTAAATTAAACATTGGCGTTGTTAAACACTTTCCTCAAGGGAAAAGCGGTAAAAATAATGATTTTTATAGATTAATAGTGGATAATCCTTCACATATTTTACTTTTAGCTTTTTTATTTAATGGAAATTTAGCTCAAAATCATAGAATTGAACAATTAACTAAATGAGTTAATGCTTTAAATAATCGTTTTGGTAATGAAACGATTAAGTTAGATAATACTCCTGTCACAATTACATTACAGGATGCTTGATTATCAGGGTTTACTGATGCTGAAGGTTGTTTTAATGTATCTATTACTGCAAACTCTAGATACACATTAGGGCATGTTATAAAAATGCGTTATATATTAGATCAAAAAGATAGTGTTATACTAAATAAAGTGTATGAATTATTTGGATTTGGTAAAGTAACACTAAGATCTGGAACTGTGGATGTTTATCGTTACACTGCTACTGGATTTAAAGCATTAAATGATGTAATAGCTTACTTTAAATTATTTCCATTACAAACTAAAAAAGCTTTTTCTTTTGAAAAATGATTAATTATTCATAACCAAGTATCTAATAAATTACATTTAACTGAAGAAGGATTATCACAAATTAGAACTACACAAAAACAAATTAATTTAAATAATAGTATGACAAATAAGACAGGAGAGGCTTAAAGATGAAGATATAGTCCGACACTTCTTGTAAAAGAAGCATACATAATTGTACGGGTAAATTTAAAATATTTATTAACGGTTTTGCATCACATGTACACTGTAGGTTTAGATGTTGATACAAGAGCTTATTTCACAGCTGCTACATTAATTATTGCTGTACCTACAGGTATTAAAATATTCTCATGATTAGCTACTTGCTATGGAGGTTCTATTAAATTAACACCTTCTATGCTATTTGCTTTAGGTTTTGTATTTATGTTTACAATAGGAGGGTTAATAATCCACTTAGCTCTCCCTTTAAAGATCACCATATGCTGGGAACTTCTGACAATTATACTACTAGAATTTTATTTAAATTCAGTGAAAATGTATAATTTTGAACAATCAGCAGGTAACCAAAAGATAGATAAAACTATCCCAGTAGGTACCTCAGAGACTACACGTGATCCTTGTAATAATATTACAAGAAGATATAGTCCGTGTAATAAAAATTCATTAATTCATTTATCATTTTATAATACTCATTTATATAAACACAATAGTATTATTCGTCATTATTCTACTTCTTATTTTATAAAAGAAGACAACACTAAAGATTTAAAACCTTTAGTCTTATACGATAATTTTAAAGAAAATAGAACTCAAATTTTAAAAGAACAAAAAGATAAATCAGGTGTATATTGTTTAATAAATAAAATAAATGGTCATTCTTATGTAGGAAGTTCTATTAATTTAGCCTCTAGAATGAAAAATTATCTTAACAATACCTTTTTAAAAGGTAGACAAAATATCAATATGCCAATTGTAAAAGCTTTATTAAAATATGATCAATCTAATTTTACTTTATTAATATTAGAATATGTAGAAGTCGAATTTTTAACAATTAGAGAAACTTACTTTATAACATCAGTAGCTCCTTATTATAATGTATTAAAACAAGGTTATTCTTCTTTAGGTTATAAACACACAGAAGAAACTAAAGAACTATTAGCTCAATTAGCAAAAAATAGAGTACATAGTGATATAACTAAAAGTTTAATAGCAAAAGCTTTAACAGGTGAAAATAATCCTTTTTATAATAAAAGTCATTCTACTGAAAGTAAGGTAAGAATGATAGAAGCTAAGTCAGCTTACCCTGTTTATATTTATAATTCATTTAAAGAATTGTTAGTTATTTTCCCTTCTGTTTTTACTTTAGCTAAGTTAATTAAATCTAATCACCCTACAATAGTTAGTTGTATAAAAGAACTAACTATATTTAGAGGAGAATGATACTTTACTAACTTACCTTATAATATAACTGATACTCCTAATATAATTGATTGAACTTCTAAAGAATCAGATTCTTTAATATTAGAGATAAATAATAACAGTCATATTAGAAAAGCAGTATTTGTATATAACACAAATAAAAAGTTTATACGTAAATATGATGGGGTAACAGACGCACAAAGAGCTTTAAATATAAATCATACTACTATAAAAAAACATGCTCAATTAAATGCGGGATGTGGTGATTATATATTTAGTTATGAAAGATTAAAGGATTAATGAATTTTTATTCGTAAGTGGAGTTCTTTTAGCCAACGCTGCATTAGATACAGCTTTCCATGATACTTACTACGTAGTTGCTCATTTTCATTATGTTCTAAGTATGGGAGCAGTCTTTGCAGTATTTAGTGGATGATACTTCTGAATACCTAAAATATTAGGTTTAAACTATAATATGTTATTAGCTAAAGTTCATTTCTGAATTTTATTCATAGGGGTTAATCTTACTTTTATGCCTCAACACTTCCTAGGTCAATTGTAGGCCTTTTATTATAGAGATATAATATTTATACAACACCATATGCTAGAAACTCTATTATATATTTTTGGTATATTAAATAGACAATTAGCAGGAAATCTTTGTAATATGAAAGTGAAAACCGTATTATCATAAGAATCCTCAGAGACTATACGTGTTGCAACTGAAAAGTTGAAGAAATAGTCCAACAATATAGTAATATATTATAGTATATCTTATTGTATATATCTAAACACTACCGTAACAAAATTAGAAACATGTCGTCTATTTTCTGTAATTTATGTTAATTTTAATTGCCTAGACCTTTAAGCAATAAGTTGGATTGAAAAATTTAAATTTATTAAAAAAAAATAATTTAGTACAAGATACATAATAAAACCTTATTATATTATTTACGGTCCTTATGGTAAAATATAAAATTATATACAAAAAAAATGAAAACATTAAAAAATAATAGTTTTGTAGAACAAGATTTAGATAACGATGATTTTGTAGAAAAAACAATTAATAATAATAACTTAATTACTATCAAACCTGAACATAAACTTAGTCAAGAATGTAAATTAGATTTAGCTAATTTAAGTTCTATTTCCACTTCTCCTTTATACGATTTTTTTAGTGATAAAGAAATTATTTTAAAAGAATATAAAAATAAAAGTGGTATTTATCTATTACACAATAATGTTAATGGAAAAGAATATGTAGGTAGCGGTAGAGATTTAAGTAAAAGACTTGCTACTTATTACTTTCCTTCTCATTTAACGGATAATCGTTTTATTTCTAATTCTAATTTAAAGTACGGACATGGTAATTTTTCTCTTGTTATTCTATATGTTTTAGGAGATAGTGATTCATCCACAAAAATGGATATTATAAGTAAAGAACAAGAATATATTGATTTATATAAACCCGTTCTTAATTTAAATCATGTGGCAGGGTCTAGCATGGGGTTTAAACACTCAGAAGAATCTAAAAAACTTATGTCTGAATTTCGTATAGGTAAACCTTTATCAGAAAAAAAAAACTTAGTATTTTATTTTCAGGGAAATTAAACCCTTTTTGATCTAAAACTCACTCACTTGAGACACTAGAAAAAATGAGTATATCTAAAAAGGGTAAGTTAAATCCTATGTTTAATAAAGAAAAATCTAAAAAATTTATTGAACAAATGTATAGAGATAAAAGGGGTGCTAACAACCCAATGTTTGGTAAAGCTAAATCTGAAGAAACTTTAGCGAAATTAAGAAAAAAAGTTTATGTTTATGATTACAATAAACAATTTATTAAGTGTTACGATAGTGTAGGGTTTGCAGTAAAAGACTTACGTTTTTCAGCAAATACGATTAAAAAGTATCTAAATACTGATAAAAAATATAAAGATAAATACTTTTACTCAAGTTTGCAAAAATAAGCAAGATATATATTTGCTACAAGGAATGCCACGTAGAATCTCCGATTATCCTGATGCCTTCGCAGGTTGAAATTTAATTAGTAGTTTCGGTTCTATTGTAAGTGTTGTTGCTTCAGTTGTGTTCTTATATGTTGTTTATGCACAATTAGTTGGAGGATCCGCTGCTGCAAGATTCCCATGATCGACTCCACAATACTTTACTGATTCTCTACAAGCATTATTAACTAGAAATTACCCTAGTTTAGAGTGAGCCTTAACAAGTCCACCTAAACCTCACGCATTCGTAAGTCTACCTTTACAATCAAATGTTGTTGATTTATAATAATTCTAAGTAAAGATAAATGTAAAAAAAATAAAATATTTTACATATATATAAATATATATTTATATACTATTAACTTAAGGCAAAGAAAAAAAAATTTTTTTTTTATTTAGTTCAATTCTAAATTAATAATAATATAAACCTATTTTA
Source organism: Leptographium flavum (assembly GCA_963580335.1). Taxonomy (NCBI): domain Eukaryota; kingdom Fungi; phylum Ascomycota; class Sordariomycetes; order Ophiostomatales; family Ophiostomataceae; genus Leptographium; species Leptographium flavum. The sequence continues at coordinate 60,498 of OY756937.1, forward strand.
TTTTGATTATAATATATTGTATTATTTTCAAATTATATAAAATAAATTTAATAAATTATATAAATGTTATATTTTCCTACTTTAATGTCTATTTTAGAGGTTGTTTTAATACTAGTGCCTGCCTTACTTGCTGTAGCATATGTAACAGTAGCAGAAAGAAAAACAATGGCCAGTATGCAAAGAAGACTTGGACCCAATGCTGTCGGATTAAAAATTTAGTCCTCCTTATAATTATGAAATTTATAAGGAAAACAGGGGATGAATTTCAAGAAATACTCTTAAGTTAACTTGAAGCGAAGCTTATTGTTAATTCTCGTCGTCTGATATTTATAGCGTAGAATATAAACTTTTATAAGATCGTTCAACGACTAGAAAAATTTTTTTTTCACAGCGTCCCCCTTCTTACCGACTTTAACCTAATTAAGCTAATTAATTGTATTGTAAAGTAAGTTGAAGACATAGTCTGAACCATTTTGTGAAATGTGGAAGAGTGCACTTACTTAATATACTTGTGCATTTATTAACACAATTGATTACGGACTTTTACAGGCATTAACAAAAAAGAAATCAATTAGAAGTTATCATACTACACCTGTATCTAATAATAATAACAAGGATGATTATTCAGATGTTATTAAAACTCTTTACATTAATAGAGTAGCAAAAACAATAGTTTTTTCAGAAAAAGTTTTAGTAGCTTGTTCAAATATTTTAGACTTAAACGAAAGAAGAGAGTTTTTAAATAAATTAAAAGAAATATCTTCTTCAGATAAAGGAGGTATTTACATTTTTCAGTTTAAGTTCGACCCTAAAGTTTATTACATAGGTAGAACTACTTCATTTAACGCTAGATTTAAAACCCATATTATCCGTAAAGATCCTGATAAATTTCATGTATTTGCAAATATAGTCGGTTGAGATAAATTTAATGTAAGTGTGGTTGAAATTTGTGATAGAAGTGAACAAGGAAAAAAAGAAAATTATTATCTTCAAAAATATTTACCTTTATTAAATTCTACTTTTAATTCTAATTTTTCTGAGTCAGCTATATACGACTCTTTAAGAAGTACTTTAAAATTAAAACAAGCTGCTTTTAATGAAGAAATGAAAGTAAATAATGAATTAAATACTTATTCTACTTTAGGTAAAAAAATTTGGGTTTATAGATATATTAATAAATCTATTGATGCAAATTATGAATGTTACTCTAGTTTTAGTGAAGTATCTAAAGCAACAGGCATAGCTCGTGATACTATTAATAGATATTTAAATACAAATGTACCTATTAAAAAGGTACTGCTTTTTAGTGAAGAAATTAAAGATTTAAATTTTGTCTTAAACTTAGTTAATGAGTCTAAAATAAATTTACCTGATGTGGAAGCTAAGCCTGTTTGGATTTATACTATAGACGAAAATAACCCCAATAAAGGTATATTAATTAATGATGCTCCATTTAAGTCTAGAGAGTCTGCTGCAAAATTTTTAAGCACTAGTCATAATATGGTTAGATATTATATAGATTCCTGAGAAGGAAAAGGTTATAACGGTTATTTTTTTTTTAGTAAACGATTAACAAATCAAGAATTAGATAGTCTGCTTAAACTATGGTTATTAGAAAATAAACCTAATAAAGTTAAAGTTTGAGCTTATGATGCTAATACCTTTATGTTAATAAATAATTCTCCTTTTACTAGTATGCAAAGTTGTGCAGAGTTTTTTAATGTAGATTACCGAAGTGTATCAAATAATTTAGATACTAAGTTAGCTGTATTTAAAAATAATCTTTTAGTCTATTTTTTATCTAAAGAATTAGATAAAATAGCTTTAAATGAAATTAGTTTAAGTCCTCAAAAAGCTAAACATAGTTTATCTCCTATGTGGGTATACAATAAATCAAATAATCAATATCATTTATTAAATGAAAATCAACCTTTTAGCGCGAAGCCGCGAAGCCGCGAAGCCGCGAAGCCGCGAAGCCGCGAAGCCTTAAATTACAAGTTTCAAAAGAATTAAATATTTCAGCTAAAACTCTTACAAAATATTTAGATTCTAATTCTGAATATAAAGGATTCTATTTTTTTAGTGTAAAACAATAAAGTTATTATTAATAACGTTCAGGGGTGGTAGGGTGGCATAATTATTATTAATATAGATTGTATAAACAATACTTCTTTTGATCAGCAAGTGCCTTAGTATTATACATAGTAAATATCTTTATATTTATTTCCTTATATTTAATCTGGTATTTATTATAATACTAAATAAAAAATAAAACAAATTGCTGGAAACCCTTATAACATATAAGACAATCAGCAGGGGATTTTTATTATAATATTTGAGATGTATTAGGCACTTAAATTAGCATATAATAAATTTACCTTCAACGACTAAACGTTTTACTTATACTTTGTCTAATTTTAAAGGAAAGAAGTATAAGATGATATAGTCTAATTAAAATGGAAACATTTTATATCGCAAGTTGCGGATGCCTTAAAACTTCTTATAAAAGAATTTGTAGCACCTACTCAAGCTAATATGATCTTATTTTTTTTAGGCCCAGTTATTACTTTAGTATTTTCATTGTTAGGTTATGGAGTTATCCCATATGGACCTGGATTAGCTATTAGTGATTTTAATTTAGGTATATTATATTTATTAGCTGTATCTTCTCTGTCTACATACGGTATTTTGTTAGCTGGATGAAGTGCCAACAGTAAATATGCTTTCTTAGGTTCTTTAAGAAGTACTGCTCAATTAATTAGTTATGAATTAGTCTTAAGTTCTGCTATATTATTAGTAATATTTATAACTGGTAGTTTAAATTTAACAGTTAATATGGAATCACAAAGAGCTGTATGGTTTATATTACCTTTATTACCCATATTTATTATATTCTTTATTGGTTCTGTTGCAGAAACTAATCGTGCACCCTTCGATTTAGCAGAGGCTAGTGAAGATTTGGCCTCATTAAAGATCACAAATTGCTGGAAAATCTTAATTAAGATAATCAGCAGGAAAGCTACTTTGTAATAAAGTTGAATCCTCAGAGACTAGATATGATCATTTAATATTATATATTAAACATAGTATAGTCCAAACATTTACGTAAGTAGTTGATTAATACTATTTAAAATTATACACTTATGATAAATATGTTTCAATCTGTAAACATACAATTTATCCTTATAAAGTAACTAAAAGATTTTATTCTTCTAAGCCTTCTTTTAGTGAACTTTACCGTATTAACCCTGTACCTGTTTTAGTTTTATATAAATTAGCAGATATATCTTATATTAATTTATTTAGAAATACATTAAAAGATAAAGGAGGTATTTACTCTTTTATAAATACAGTTAATGGTAAACAATACATAGGAAGTGCAAAAGATTTATATATTAGATTAAATGAACATTTAAGTAACAAAAAATCTAATTTACTTTTACAAGCAGCTTTTAATAAATACGGATTAGATAAATTTAATTGAATTGTTTATGAATATTTTACTTATGAAAGTAAAATTATAAGTAATAAAGCTTTAACTGACTTAGAGACAAGTTACATTAGAAGTTTTGATTTTTCTACTTTTTATAATTTTAAAGTAGAAGCTACTAGTATGTTAGGATATAAACATACAGATGAAGCTAAAAAAAAATGGTAGAACGATTTAAAGATATTACTAATCACCCTATGTATGGAAAAAAAACATAGCGAGGAAATATTAAAATTAATAAGTAAACCTGGGGAGTTAAATCCCATGTCTGGTAAAAAACATAGTAATGAAACTAAAAAAACCATCTCTCTAAAAATGAGCAAATATCCAGACGGTGTAGGTATTTTTGATTTAAATGATAATTTAATTAAAAAGTTTAACAATAATACTGAAATAGCCAATTACTTAGGTATATCTAAAGTTACTGTAGGTAAATATTTAAATAAGGATTTAATCTATAAAGATATGTATAAATTTAAACCCATATTATCATAAGCGTATAACTTAAAAATTATTTGGAATCAGAGCTTGTTAGTGGATTTATGACAGAACACGCTGCGGTAGTTTTTGTATTCTTTTTTTTAGCTGAATATGGTAGTATCGTTTTAATGTGTATATTAACTAGTATATTATTTTTAGGGGGATATTTAACTTTAGGTAGTTCTCTTGTGGATACATTTTTCTATTTTTGTGGGACAGAAAATTTAATTAGTAATATTATTAATGATAGCCCTATTTTAGAGGGATTAATTTATGGTTTAACTTTAGGAATTAAAAGTTCTTTCATGATTTTTGTATTTATCTGAACAAGAGCCTCATTCCCGCGTATAAGATTCGACCAATTAATGGGATTCTGTTGAACAGTGTTATTACCTATTATTTTTGCTATTATTATACTAGTGCCTGCTATAATGTATAATTTTATCTTGTTCCCCATCAATATTAATTTACTTTAATCTATAAATATTTATAGATAGATAACCATAGGATTTCTTATATATGGTGTATATTTTTACAGTTAAATTTAATATTTTAGGACAACTTTTAAACTATTAAAATAAAAAAGAATGTTATTATCTTTTTTATTATTAGTACCTTTAATAGGTATTTTCTTTATCGCTGGAACTATTTCATACGAAAATAATGTAGTGAGTACTACATATTATAAAAATATTGCTTTAATTACATCAATTGTAAATTTAATTATATCTTTATTTGTATATTTATTGTATGATTATAGTAACAATCAATATCAATTTGTGCAAGAGCATTATAATTTAAGTTTCTTTGATATTTATTTAGGAGTGGACGGTTTATCTATATATTTTGTATTATTAACAACAATAATAATGCCTATAGCTATATTGGCTAATTGAAATTCAATTACTGAAAATATAAAATCTTATTTAATTATAATGTTATTATTAGAAACATTATTGCTAGCAATATTTTTAGTTTTAGATCTTTTATTATTTTATATTTTTTTTGAAAGTACATTACCTCCTTTATTTTTATTAATAGGTTTATTTGGATCTAGTAATAAAGTAAGAGCTAGTTTTTATATTTTCTTATATACATTTATCCTTAAGTGTAAAAGAGCCAAACACCGGGGAAGCCCTAAAGCTCTAGTAACCAAAGCATTAAAAGAAATTTCAATGCTGGCCTGATTAATCACTCAGGGTATGGTAAGATCACTAGTTTTCTATTTAGAAAAGTTATTTTTTATAACAGATATATGGGTAATCGCGGTTCTAAATCATCTTTTTTTTTTTAAAGGTGTAAAAGAGCAACGAGTAGATGGTTCTTCAATATCTAGAAATTTAGATATTGTAAGGTGTACTCTAGTCGCAGGGAAACCAGTTTTAAGAAGAAAAATTTATTCAGATTCTAATAAAAATATAGTTGTAAATAAATTCATAAGATTTTCATCTTCTACGTCAAAGATAGATCCTTGATTCATTACAGGATTAGTAGAGGCAGAAGGATGTTTTATGCTAGGGTTTTTTAAAAGTGATAATTATAAAAATGGGTACCAGATACAGGGTATCTTTAAAATTACTTTACATAAAAAAGACTATGATTTATTATATCAAGTTAAAGGTTATTTTGGGGTAGGAACAATAACAAATCACGGAAATACTACTTTACAGTATACTGTAAAATCGATAAAAGACTTAGAAAAAATATTATATCATTTTGATAAATTTACATTACTAAGTCAAAAATCAGTTGATTACATTTTATTTAAAAATGCAATTACGTTAATTAAAAATAAAGAGCATTTAAACAAGGAAGGATTCAAAAAAATCCTCTCTTTAAGAGCTACTATGAACTTAGGTTTATCAGAAGAGTTAAAATTATCTTTTCCTGATATTATTCCTTTTTCTAGACTTTCACCACTAAAATTAAATAATATAAATTATAATTATATAGCAGGTTTAACTAGTGGAGATGGGTGTTTTTATGTATCAGTGCGTAATTCATCTAGCACAAAATTAGGTAAATCTGTAACATTAAAATTTCAGATTGTTCAACATAGTAGAGATATTGAATTAATGAAAATGTTAATATCTACTTTAAACTGCGGGAGATTAGAATTAAATTTAAAACAATCAGCTGTGTATTTTGTAGTAACAAATTTCCAAGATATTATTGAAAAAATAATACCCTTATTCGATAAATACCCGATTAGAGGTATAAAATCTTTAGACTATAATGATTTTAAATCAATAGTTAACTTAATGCATAACAAAGAACATTTAACTGAAAAAGGACTATCAAAAATTCAATATTTAAAATTGAATATGAATTTATTTAGAAAATTATAAAAATTATTAGCCTTGTCGGTTAGCCGATATAAATTGAAGTAAACTTAAATTAAAGAAAACACATTAATTTGTGAACGTATGAGGATCTTTATTCTTGTTATTATGTATCTTAGCTATATCTTCTATAATGGGAACTACAGATTTTGATGCATTATTCAAAACTAATTTTGATTATGTAACACAATTATTTTTATTTGGAGGAATATTTTTATCATTTGCAGTAAAAACTCCTGTGTGGGGGTTAAATTCTTGATTGCTTAAAGCACACGTTGAGTCTCCACTTGGAGGGAGTATCGTTTTAGCAGCTATAGTACTTAAAACCAGTCTATACGGTATGTTTAGATTAATTTTACCTATACTGCCTAAAGCTACTCTAGATCTTACTTATGTAGTTTATGTTATAGGAATTATTACAATAATTTATGCCAGTTTTAGTACATTAAGAACTACAGATATTAAAGAATTAATTGCATATAGTTCTGTATCTCACGCAGCTGTTTATTTAATAGGAGTATTTAGTAATACGGTTCAAGGAATTGAAGGTAGTATACTTTTAGGATTAGGTCACGGATTCGTTTCAAGTGGTCTATTTATATGTGCAGGAGGTATACTGTATGATAGATCTGGAACTAGAGCTATTTATTTTTATAAAGGTATAGCTCAAATTATGCCATTATTTTCTATATTATTTTTTATATTATGTTTAGGTAATTGTGGTGTACCTTTAACATTAAATTTTGTGGGTGAATTTATGTCTTTATATGGTTCTCTTGAAAGATTACCACTTTTAGGTCTATTTGCTAGTTCATCAATAGTATTTTCTGCTGCTTACACTATGTACATGTTTAATCGTATAGGGTTCGGTGGTACATATAGTAAATTTTTTAAAGAAAACATAAGCGATCTTACAAAAAGAGAGTTTACTTTACTATTTATATTAGTTGCCCTTACTGTTATATTAGGTATATACCCTAGTTTTATACTAGATGGTCTACACTATTCTGTTACAAGTTTAATATATTATTCATAAAAAAAGTTTTTATTAAAAAATTATCGTTAATACTAAAGTATTTAATATTATAAAAAAAAACACAATGCCTCAACTAGTACCTTTTTATTTTTTAAATGAAGTAGTATTTGCTTTTGCTGTAATTACTATAATTTTATATATTTCATCTAAATATATATTACCTAGATTTGTACGTTTATTTTTATCACGTACATTTATATCAAAACTTTTTGATAACAAATAATTTAAGGCGTGAGCTCTAAATTATAATGATTATAATACAAAATATTATAAAGGATTTTTCAAGACATATAATATAGCTTAAAGTACCATGAATACTTTAAGCATAAACACAATTAATTTTGAAATACTTAGCCCTCTAAGTCAATTTGAAATAAGAGATTTATTAAGTATAGATGCACCTACAGTTAAGTCTGGGAAACTAAACACAATGTGGGTTAAATTGCCAAACTCCAGGGACTCCTTAAAGCTTTTGATACCAAGTTATAATTTAAAAGTTGTTAACGGGTGAACTAATTATTCATGTATGGTAACAAGTCAGAAGATATTCGAAAGAATAATAGGATATCGTGGATCTAAATTAGCAACATTTATTTTATTAGCACTAGGCTTTAATGTGGTGTTTAATTATAATAGTCTTTTCGACTTATTATTGATATCATTACTTTTTTTACCAAGTGAAATAATAAACATAGTTACTATAAAAGAGCAACGAGTATATGGTAGTTGACAAAAAGATAACACTTCTTGTTTAAGATATACTCTAACAGGCTTCGAAAGAAGTCATTTAATAAAAATCCCTTCTTCCCTGCTATTTACAAAAAGACATTATTCAACTAATAATACTACAACTAACTTATGTGATGACGAAGATCTCGAATTAATATCATTTTCTACAGATTCTACCGAAAATAATGTTAGTGGTAATTCAAATACTATCGATCCTTTTTTTATTGCTGGATTTGTTGATGCTGAAGGATCTTTTATGATTTCAGTAAGAAAAGCTACTACATATCGTCAGGGTTGAAAAGTGCAAGCTTCATTCATTATAACTCAACATAAAAGAGATCTTGAGCTAATTCAAAGCATTAAAGCATCTTTAGGTGGAATAGGGAGTATTGATCGTAGAGACGAAGATGTTATCCAACTCAGGGTATTCTCTATCGAACAAATTACTAATGTAGTTATTCCTTTTTTTGATAAATATCCTCTTTTAACTCAGAAAAAAGCTGATTTTGAATTGTTTAAATTAGGAGTTAACCTTATGAATAGTAAAAAACACCTTACTGAAGAAGGTCTACAGGAAATTGTTAATATTCGGGCCTCAATGAACAAAGGTTTATCTGAAAGTCTTAAAGAAGTGTTTCCTAGCTCTATCCCTGTAACTAGACAATTAATTGAGGGTGAAACACAACAAATTTTAAATCCTTACTGATTAGCTGGATTTGTTACAGGCGAAGGATGTTTCTATGTTAAACAACGTGAGTCTGCTGCAAACAACAAAAAATTTGTTGAGTTAATTTTTATGATTAATCAACATTCAAAAGATAAAGATTTACTACAAAGTTTAGTTTCTTACTTAGGGGCTGGAAGATTCTCATTATCTAAAAATGTAGCTTACTATACTTGTTCAAAACTTTCAGATAATTTAAGTAAAATATTGCCTTTTTTCCAAAAATATCCTATTCTAGGTATTAAATCTAATGATTTTAACGATTGAAAGAAAGCCTGTGAAATAGTAAAAACTAAAGATCATCTTAAAGAGGAGGGATATCATCAAATTAAATTAATTAAAGAAGGTATGAACAAAGGAAGATCTACAAGATAATTTTATCCTTCGTTCTACAAGAAAGCCTAATCTCCTTAAGTGTAGTATTTATTATTTATATAGGTTATTTATAAGTTGTATTAATGTAAATGTTAAATATCTAGATGATAAATTTGAAAGTCGTGATATTAGGAAATTTACATATTTCTTTAACAAACATAGGATTTTATTTAACAATAGCTCTTTTTATTATATTAGCCTTAAATTTATTAAGTACTAATTATAATAAATTAGTAAGCAATAGCTGATCAATAGGTCAAGAGTCTTTATATGCAACTATACACAGTATAGTAACAAACCAAATAAACCCAAGAAATGGCCAAGTTTATTTTCCCTTTATTTACACTTTATTTATTTTTATATTAATAAATAATTTAATCGGAATGGTTCCGTACAGTTTTGCTTCAACAAGTCATTTTATTTTAACATTTTCACTTAGTTTTAGTGTAGTTTTAGGTGCAACAATTCTAGGGTTCCAAAAACATGGATTAGAATTTTTTTCTTTATTAGTTCCAGCTGGTTGTCCGTTAGCATTAGTACCTTTATTGGTATTAATTGAATTCATATCATATTTAGCTCGTAATGTTTCTTTAGGTTTAAGATTAGCTGCTAACATAATGAGTGGTCACATGTTACTTCATATTTTAGCCGGTTTCACTTACAATATTATGTCTTCAGGTATTATATTCTTCTTTTTAGGGTTATTACCTTTAACATTTATTATAGCTTTCTCAGGGCTAGAAATAGGTATAGCATTTATACAAGCTCAAGTTTTTGTAGTTTTAACTTCTTCTTATATAAAAGATGGATTAGATTTACATTAACAAAAAAAAAAATTTTTTTGTTGGGGGTAAATATGGGAAAGTCTATTGGTTAAAATATATATATATGTTAGATTAAAGTCTTAGGTTTTAAATAGAAAATATCAATATATTAATAAATAATTCAATATTTAATAACATAATTATATAGCGGACAGGTAATCTTATATATATACTTTGTTTTTAGAAAGAAGTATTTACTAGATATAGCTTATTTTTACCCTAACAAAAAAAAATTTTTTTTTTGTAGACCTTTAAGTGATGTAATTCATCAAAAAATTACATTATAAAAGACGAGTTTGGTGATGACTCTGAATGAACACTGTCCAAATGCTTGACACATGCTAATCGAACGTTTAATTTAACTATTAGTTTCATTAAAAGTGGTGAACAGGTGAGTACTGATTTTAAATCTACCTTAAAGCAAGGGAAAAGAATCCCTTATATTAATAAAGGTTATCCGCTTTAAGATGATAAGATTATCATAGAGATAGGTAGTTGTTAAGGTAATGGCTTAACTAGCCCACAATTCTCTTAGTCGAAATTGAAAAGGTTGATCGACCACATTGGGGCTGGAAAAAATCCAATACAATCGTGTACAGCAGTGGGGAATATTGGTCAATGGCCTAACGGCTGAACTGGCAATATGGAAGAATGACCTAGCTTACTGAGTAAATAGTAAGAATTAGAGTGAAATTAAGGTTAAATCAAATATTGAATGAAATTCGAAGTATATAAATTATAATGACTATATATATATTCAAGTCTTGACTAATATGCGTGCCAGCAGTCGCGGTAATACGTAAAAGACAAGTGTTACTCATATTATTAGGTTTAAAGGGTACTCAAACGGAAGAGATGGCCTTTTAAGGGGTACTATTTCTATCTAGAGTTTAATATAAGAAGGTCGTACCTGCGGAATAGAGTTTATATTCTTTGACACCCAAGGGACTGGTAAGGCGTAAGCAACCTTTTATGTAAAAACTGACGTTGAAGGACGAAGGCTTTGGTCACGAATAGGATTAGACACCCTAGTAGTCTTAGCAGACAAAGATAAATGCCATGGATTAGGTTATACTTAGTCTACAAATGAAAATGTAAGCATTTCACCTCAAGAGTAACGTGGCAACACGAAAACTGAAATCACTAGACCGTTTCTGACACAAGTAGTGAAGTATGTTGTTTAATTCGATAATCCACGAAAAATCTTACCACGATTAGTATTGTATCTATAGTATTTTATTATAGCTATAACGAGTGTTGCACGGCTGTTTCCAGTTAATGTTGCGAAACTTTGGCTTCGGTCATATAATTAACGAAAACCCTTGCTTTATTTATTATTATTTTCTATAAAGCAGATTTTATCAACATACCGATAAAATAGTAAGGGCAAAATACAAGTCATCATGGCCTTCATGTTGTGGGCTATAGACGTGCCACATTAGCCTAGACAAAGAGATGCGAAAATGTGAATTTTAGCTAATCTCAAAAAATAGGGCAAAAATAATAAGGATTGTAGTCTGAAACTCGACTATATGAATATGTAATTACTAGTAATCGTGAATCACCAGGTCACGGTGAATTTCCTTCGGATTGGTACTAACAACTCGTCGCATGTTGAAAGGAGCGCGTGCAGTAAGTTTGCTATCAAGTTGTAAGTAAGTAAATGTATAGGATTTAGATGTTACAATAAGATTCTTCACGTGCATAACTCTGATTAATGTTAAGTCGAAATATGGTTCGTGTAGTGGAAGTTGCACGGGGATCATTGAACAATTAACTTTATAAGTTATGTATAATTTTTATATTATACATTAAGGAGGGTTCCTTTATTGGCAAGAAGGGTTGAGCTGTAGATTCAATAGCTATATATGCTTTAAGAGTTCGAATCTCTTGTCTCCTAGTTCTTTGTTTAACCTTCTATAGCTCAACGGTAGAGCATGATACTGTTAATATCAGGATAAATGTTCGATTCATTTTAGGGGGGCGATATAATATGTATATTCTGACTATTATAATTATGCAAACAACATTTAATTGAAAAAAAAATAACTAAAATGACTAACTTAATAAGAAGTAATTTTCAAGACCATCAATACCATTTAGTTTCACCTTCACCTTGACCTCTTTTTACATGTTTATCCCTATTTTCATTAACTTCATCTGCAGCATTAGCTATGCATAATTTTAGTAATGCTTATATATTCGTATACTTATCCGTATTGTCAGTCGCATTTTCAATGTTTTTTTGATTCCGTGATATTGTAAGTGAGGGTACTGGAATGACTAGTATCGCGGAATTTTTTAGATTTTATTTGGATATAATTTTTATATTTCTATACTTATTATTTAGTACTTTTAATATTAGTAGTAATCGTGCTACATCTAATCTAAAAACAGCTAGAGCTTTATCTACAGATGAAGTGGAACAAGCGTTAAAGGAGTATAAATTGAATTATAATTCTTACAATCTTTATGTAAATAATCCTAATGATTTTGGATATTATTTGGCTGGTTTATTAGAAGGCGATGGACATATATCCATTCCTGTTTTATTTAAAAACTCTAAATCCACGAGAGTATTAAATCCTAGAATAGTCTTTACATCACATATTAACAACTTAGGTTTATATACTTATATTCAATCAGAGTTAGGTAATATAGGACGTTTTCAAACTACAGGGGATAATGTACTCCGTTATATAATTGGAGACATAAAAGGTATTAATATTTTTATTAAGTTAATACACGGTAAACTAAGAACGCCTAAAAATCAAACCTTTAATGATTTAATAAAATTTATAAATGATAAGTATTCTTCTGATTTTTTAGAAAGTAAATTGGATACTTCAAGTTTTAATCGTAATAGTTGATTGACGGGTTTTTCAGATTCAGATGGATATTTTGGTATAAAATATGTTGAAGCTAAACCTAAATCAGATATAATGAAAAGATCACGTAGTGAACATGTAACTCTTAAATTTAGATTAGATCAAAGAGCTTTTGATAGACCAACATCTTCTTCTATGAAACCATTTATGGAAAGTTTAGCTTTATTCTTAGGTTGTACGTTAAAGACTTACGAGTCTAGTAAACGAACTGAAGTATTGTCTTTAACTGTTTCTGCTTTAAATAAATTAGAATTAGTTATTAATTATTTTGATGCGTACCCTTTACTAGGTAATAAATATAATGATTATAAAAATTGAAAATTAGTATATAATATGATGATTAATAAAGAACATCTTACTTTAGAAGGAAGATTAAAAATTAAATCTCTAATAAAAAATAAATAAATATATTATTCAAATTCACTAAAATAGAATGTGCTCTCATTAAATTTCACTATGTGCTGGAACATCTGATAATTATTCTCAGGCAATCAGCAGGAAACCAACGAATTTATAATTGTTCTATTAGGTTCCTCAGAGGCTATATGTGAAAAATTTATGCATTATACTAAAAAAAATCCATAAATTAAGATATAGTCCAAACAATATAGTAATATATTGATAATAAAATTTTGACATTCTTAGGAGACCACACCTTCGCCGTACAAAAAGGATTAAACTTAGGGGTTTTATTATTTATAGTTTCTGAAGGATTATTTTTCGTCGCTATTTTCTGAGCTTTCTTCCATAGTGCTTTAACACCTACAATAGAAATAGGAGCTCAATGACCTCCTTTAGGTATAGAACCTGTAAACCCGTTTGAATTACCTCTATTAAACACTGTATTATTATTATCTAGTGGTGCAACAATTACATATGCACATCATGTGCGCGACGCGACAGTCGGCCATCTAATTTCTTCGGGAAATATTCAGTTCTCATGCCTGAATGCAATCACAGAGTCAAGCAAGGGGGAAAGCCCCAAGCCCAACAGAGCATCTCTGAAAACTACTAACGAAGTCCTGAAACATCTACAAGGCTTCAAAGTATCGATTGTTTCTCCTATGGTTAAAGCTATACTGCCTGAAGTTCATTTACTATCGTCCTCAAGCATAGGGATATATCTTTGATGAAATGGGATATATGAATTCTCTAGTCTTTTGTATGGTGTCAGACTAGAATGAGAGAATTACACGAGTTCCGCAAGAAGCTGAATAAAAGTGAAGAGTGAACAACCTAAGGGAGACGTAAGAATGGCTGTACAAACCGTTGGACTGCCTAAAGGGAGTAATCCCCATGGTAGCAGAGTAACCGTAGTACCTGAAAATGGTCCTAACAGACCAATAATGTGGGGAAGGGTTACAGTATCTTCTAGCAACAAGATTCGTAGCTATAGCACAGGACGTGCTAACTATCTAGAATTCAATATAGCGAAGAAACTTGAAGACCTATACCTAAGATCCGAAGGACATCCGCAAGCCTTAGTGGACCGTAATCTATACAAACTCCTATGTGACAAAGAACTTCTTCTTCTGGCGTACTCTAACATAAAGAGTAAACCGGGCCAAATGACCCCGGGTTCAGACATGGAAACTCTAGACGGAATGTCTAGTGCAGTTATGGACGAGATCATATCCAAGCTCAAAGATGAGTCGTTCCAATTCCGTCCCGGAAGAAGAGTGATGATTCCGAAAGCCCACGGAGGTGAAAGACCCCTGACAATTGCACCCCCAAGAGATAAACTAGTCCAAGAAGCCATGCGAATGATCTTGGAGGCAGTCTACGAACCTACGTTCTCGGACTTTAGCCATGGGTTTAGACCAAAAAGAGGGTGTCATACTGCGCTCTTAAAAGTTAGCCAAACATTTGACACAGCCACATGAATAATCGAAGGGGACATATCTAAGTGCTTCGACTCCATAAATCACCATAAACTTATGGCCCTTATAGAGAAGAAAATCTCGGATCGAAAATTTACCAGACTCATATGAAAATCCCTCAAAGCTGGATATTTTGAATTTAACACCGTTAAACATAATATTAACGGAACGCCTCAAGGGTCTATTATAAGCCCCATACTGGCGAATATATTCTTATCTCAACTAGATTCATTCATCGAAGACCTCAAAAGGGAATTCGACGTCGGCTCAAAGTCCAAAGTAAGTTCCGCGGCAAACGTTCTTCATAATAAAATATGGAGAGCTAAAAAGAGAGGATTAATAGATTTAGTTAAAAGCCTCAGCAAACAATACAGACTCATCAAAAGCGCGAACTTCGAAGACTCATCCTTTAAAAAACTATCTTATGTAAGATACGCTGATGACTGAATGGTCGGAGTTAAAGGTACTCTCGCGGACGCGACAATGGTCAAATCTCGTATAAGCGACATGCTTGCTAGCATCGGACTGGAGCTGAGCCCTAGCAAGACTAAAATCACTAATACTAATTCCTCTACCGCGACCTTCCTTGGAACCGAGATAACTAGAGCCAGAGAGTATTCATATGTCCGTCCATCACACAATCATATCCTTAGAAGAAACCAAAAGAAACTTAGATTCCTGGCTCCAATAAACAGAATCGAAAGTCGTCTTAAGGCCTCGGGATTCATGAAAGAAGGTAAAAGCTACCCAAAATTCGTATGATTGTCACTAGAACACCGTCAAATTCTCCATTTATACAACTCAGTACTAAGAGGATTCTTAAACTACTACAACTTTACCCATAATTACGGAAGAGTTGCCAGTAGAGCGGAACATATCCTAAAAGCCTCTTGCGCTAAACTACTAGCAGCCAAGTACAAATTAGTCACAATGAAGCAAGTATACGAGAAATTTGGACCTAGAATGCAAATTACCCATTCTACAACTACGGTTAAGGGTACCAAGGTATCTAAAGTCTACGAATTCTTTAAGCCCAGCTATCAAATAACACTGAAGTTCCTCAGAAGTTCGTCCCCAATCATTAAGGCCTTATACGGTACTGTATCCCTATCCTCGTTGGACGAGCTGGCTTGCGCTAAATGCGGCTCAGAAATACAAGTTGAGATGCATCATATAAGAATGATGAAAGACTTGAATCCGAAAATCTCATATATTGATAAGCTTATGGCCAAAAGACGTAGAAAACAAATTCCACTATGTAGAGTTTGTCACTTAGAACACCACAAAAACTACCCTTCTCCAAAGAAACAGGTTCGTAGAAAAAGCAATAGGAGTAAACTAAGATAGATAACAGTCGTCGATCTGAAACAATAGGGAATAGAAGATATGGAGAGCCTAGTGACTCGAAAGGGTCCCGCTGGGTTCGGGAAAGAGGGAGTAAAGGCCCTAGGGTCCTACTTACCTTAGTTCATACTTTTATTAATGGAGGAAGAAAAGGGGCTTTATATGGGGGTATAGCTACTGTAGTATTAGCTTTAATCTTTACTGGCTTTCAAGGTGTAGAATATAATTTTGCTTCTTTTACTATTAGTGATGGAGCTTTTGGTTCTTGTTTCTTTATGGGTACAGGGTTCCACGGGTTAACTAATGTAGCCCTTTTTATATTAATTTTTCTATTTTTTGTTCTTGCTACTGTGTATTTAGCTTATTGCTACTTTATTTTAGCTATAACTTATTATACTACTTCTAGCGCTAGTTTAAATAAGGATTTACTAATCAGTTGTCCAAATAAAGGTAATTATTATTTAGATAGATATTTTATTGAATGACTTGTTGGATTTACTGACGCTGAGGGTAATTTTAACATTAAGCTTACCGACTTTAAAGAAAATAGCTTTAAATACGTTCAATTTACATTTCAGATTGGTTTACATAAAGACGACATTAAAGTTTTAGAGTTTATTATGAATACTTTAAACTGCGGACATATTTCTAAATCTGGAGACAGAGTCAATTTTTTTGTGAACGATAAAAATTCTTTATTAAATATTATAATTCCTATTTTTGATTATGTTAATTTAAATAGCTCTAAATATCATCATTTTATTTTATTTAAAAAAGCAGTGCTTTTAATTAGAAACAATGAACACCTTACAAATGAAGGAAAATTAGCTATTATTGATTATAAATTAAAAATGCAAAGCATGGCAGGTAAATGAGTACCAAGTTCTATAAATAATAAAATAAATATAACTAAAAATTGATTAAGTGGATTTATAGATGGTGAAGGTACATTTTCAACTAATAAACACGTCCCTAGATTTAAATTAGAAAACCATATTAAAGAAATGGAATTATATAATAAAATTAGGGAATATATAGGTGTAGATAAGCTTATTTATTCTTCACAAAGAATTGATAAAGTTGATAGTAATCCTACTATAATATTAGAGATTAACAAAATTAAAGATATTAAAGAAAAACTAATACCTTTAATGTACGAGAATAATGTTCTTTTATTAAAAACCTTGAAATCTAAGGATTTTATATTATGATTAGATTTAATTGAAATATATTATAATGGTTATCATACTACTTTAGAGGGTAAATCTATATTTGACTATATAAAAGTTCATATGAATAAGTATAGATTAAGTACTAATAGTGGCCCAATAACAGAATTAAAGCCTTTATCTGAAATAAAGTTGTTATTACTTAAACTTTATTCCTCTGAGAGTCCTTATGAGATAAAAGAAGGCGTTAGATATTACAGAGGAACTGATAAATTAATCGGTGAATCAAATCAAATTATATCTATAGATAAAGATAGCCGTAATATTATACACAGTAGTATGACTGATGCAGCTAGTACGCTAAACATTTCTAGAAAAAAAATTAAAGAGTGTTTAACTTCAGGTAAAAGCTATAAAGGGTATACTTTTACTTTCAATTAGAAAATTAATATAAATTTATAATAGAGTAAATAGCAAAAAAATCTTTAAGACAATTTGCTGCCAATTATGTATTTAATGAGATATATATAGGTTCAACGACTAGCTAATAAATATAGATTACTTAATTTTAAGTAAAAGAATGGCAATAAAACTCTACTTATTAATTACTAAATTTATATAAATTTTAGTAAGCACTAATAAGAAAGACATAGTCTAAACAATAATGAGAATTATTGATTAATAAATTTTATTTGTACACGTTATAATAGGTACTATTTTCTTAGGATATGGGACTGTACGTTTATTTCGTTACCAACTTACAGACACACACCATGAAGGACTTGAAGCTGGTATTCTATATTGACATTTTGTTGATGTGGTGTGATTGTTTCTTTATATTTCCATGTATTACTGGGGATCTTAGTCCAATAAATAAATTTATAAGCATAAAACTAAAAAAAAAAAGCTAATCTTTTATTATCTATAAGTTTATTGCATTATTACAGTTTGTTTGCATTCGTTTACTTTTAATTGACTCATTAGAGTATAACATTGTGTTTAACTTTGGTATTATTTTATCCTTTAATAACATAAAAATTTTATTTATAAGATGTTTATTTAGAGCCTGTATTCTATATTTACTAGCTTCTATTATTTTTATAACTTTATTTATCGTTGTTTCTGTTCAAGATGATCTATTCTACTTGTAATGTATATGAGGAAGTTATTTATTTTATAATATTGTTAAATTTATATTTTTTGTAAGAAAATATAAAACAAATGTTTATATATTTATTTTAGGTATATCTATGGTTAATTTAATTTATTCTATAATATTAGTAGTAATAAATATTCTTATGTTTGATATATTAGGATTAGAAACTTTAGATTCATTTTTATGTAAGATTTCAGGTACTTATGATGATTTTTCTTCTGCATCTGGTAACGATACCGCCAATGGTAGCTGCGATAGTGGTGGTGACGGTGGTCGCGGAGGTAACGGAGATAACGGAGATAACGAAGGTGGACCTGAAGATGTTGTGCGTCGTATGTCTCCGTTCCTTGTTTTTAAAGAGCTAGCAGAGTTAAGACGGGAGGAGTCTGAATTAAAAGAGGAAATGGAAAGTGAAAATACTCAAGCTAGTCGTGAAGAACTTAAGGTATATAGTATCAAAGCTTATATCGGTAAATATGATAATATAGCAAATTTAACCGAGCAAGAAGCTAAGGAGTTATAAACTCTTAAAGAGGCACACGCAGAATATTTAAGAAAAGCAGAGGAATGTATTAAAAATGCAAAATAAGCAGCTGAAGGATTAGAAAGTGTACAGAAATATATTTCTGACATGGAAGAGCTTGTAAGATAAATTTCTTAAGTATATATTGTAATATATATATCCTTTTTTTTTTATTAAATTCTATTATATTTTAATTATAATATCCCCCAAATTTAATTATAATTAACAACAACTACCAAAATTTCTTTAAATTTTGGTAAGGGATCTTTGTATAATGGTAATACATGTGACTTTTAATCATCAAATTGCTAGTTCGAATCTGGCAGATCCTAATATATTAATAAAGAATTAGTAACTTAATTGGTCAAGAACTTTCCTGTCACGAAAGTAGATAAGGGTTCGAACCCCTTCTAATTCGCGATAAGGTATATTTTTTTTTTAATGTAATTATTCACCTATATATTTAGGTACTATGTAAAGAAAAAAAAATGAATCATATATCTACTATAAATGAGTTTTCTACAAAATTTTTTAATAGTTTTTTTTTTACTTAACGAATATAACAGTCGCAAGATTAACGGGTTTAATTTCGGTAGTGCTTTTAGGTGTTACACTGCCGGTAATTAAAATACAAATAGTTCTTTAATAAGCAGTACTTCTGATACGGGGCACTTGTTAGGTCGTCGCCCTGAATTTTATAAATGATTCCGTGGGTTTATAGATGGTGAAGCTAACTTTTATTTTGGGCGTAGAGGTTATACTTATAATTACGTATTTATTTTTCAAATTTAGTTACATGTTGACGATTATAATGCTTTAAATTATATTAGAGATACTTTAGGGTTTGGGAAAGTATCCTAAAGTAAAATTACTTGGACATTTAGGGTGAGTAATTTTGAAGATATAGAAAATATAATAATAATTTTTTAACTATATCCTTTAAATAATACTAAGGAGCTAAATCTCCTGAAAAGCCTATGAGTTATATATTAATCCTAATAAAATACAGAACTTGGTTAAACAACTTGAAGAGATCAAAAGTGGTGTTAATAGTAAAAGAATTGAT
Source organism: Leptographium flavum (assembly GCA_963580335.1). Lineage (NCBI taxonomy): Eukaryota > Fungi > Ascomycota > Sordariomycetes > Ophiostomatales > Ophiostomataceae > Leptographium > Leptographium flavum. The sequence continues at coordinate 80,524 of OY756937.1, forward strand.
TATAGATTACCCGCAAACCATGAATATAAAGAGTAACTCCTTATTGACTATCAGGGTTTATAGAAGTTTAGGGTTCATTTTTCATTAAATCTAAAGAATTAAGCTTAATTTTCAACATTAATTAAGTGGCTACTGATTTATAATTATTAAAGGCTATACAAATATTCTTACTTAGACTAGGGGCACCTGCTACAAATATAAATAGTGATAATATAGGGCAAGATGGACTTTAAGTAGGTCTTGTAACTAGTAAAAAAGAATTAGAATCTAAACGATTATGTCAAATAATAGTTAATAAGCACGATTTTATTAGAGAAGTCTTAATACCTTTTCTTTCTTTGCTGGATTAGTTAACAAAGAAGGAAAAGATTTTTAAGATTGAACTAGTATTTTTAAACTTAGAGATACGGAATTTCATTATACAAATGACGATATAAAACTAATAGAGTTAATTATTAATCAAGTGGACAATCGTAAATTATCTAGCTTTAATTTAGTAACAGTAAATAGGGAAAATTTATATGGAGATATTAATAATATGTTAAATAAATCTTCTAATTTAGAAGTTAGAAATGGTAATATTTGGGTAATTTCACAAAATAGGTTTGTTAACAGAACAGCTGGTGATATAATACAACTTATAGGACTAGACAGTGGAGTGGTTGCTTAATTCGATACCTTTAAAGATTGTGCTAAATATTTAGATGTGTCTATCCAAACTATACCTAATAGAATAAAAAAAAAGAAAATTTCAATTTAAAGATAAGATCTATATCCTATAAAAAGTATAGTTATTGTAGAAGGTATACACATTAGAATGACGACATTTGCGTTATTTATAGTAATAAGAGAAGTCAACTGTATTATAGTACGAATCCGTTCTAATTTGTATTTAGGAAAAGTTTCCATTGGTAAGGTAAGGTACTTGCTATGTATTGTGTTTATACGCTTGGGTGTTCGATTCGCCTCTTTTCCGGTAAATACAAAGAGTATAATTTAAAGGTAAAATCTTGAGCTTCAACCTCAATCTTCTCTGTTCGAGTCGGAGTACTCTTGGATGAAGTACATTTTTATAAAAATGTAATTATTTACCTATATGTTTAGGTGTTATATGTAAAAATTTTATAAAATGAATAATTTATTTATTATTAGTGAAAATTTTACAAACGGGTATAAAAGTGAAATATTAGATATTATAAGTGTACTAATAATTTTATCTGGTATATTTGTTATTATAAGTAAAAATCCTATAATATCATTATTGTTTTTAATAGGGTTATTTGGAGGAATAGCTTCTTATTTATTAATAGTAGGTTTAAGTTTTTTAGGTATATCTTACCTAGTTGTATATATAGGTGCTGTATCTATATTATTTATATTTATTTTAATGTTAATCAATATTAGAATGAGTGAATTACAAAGCTATACTAGTAATAGTATACCCCTGGCGGTCAGTGTAGCTATTTTATTTAATTATCCTTTATTTCAAATATTACCTTATGATATAGCTGTTTTAAATAATTGTAATAATTATTTAAATAATATCTTATATAATGTTTCATTAAATAAAATTAATGGGCCTTATTCCGACGTATATGTCCATATAAATAATAATGATCCATTACTTGTTACAAGTAAAACCTGAGATGGAAATTTAACAGAATTTAGTCATATTTCTAGCATAGGAAATGTGCTTTATACTAACTTTAACTTATGATTGATAATGGTTGGTTTTATATTATTACTAGCTATGGTTGGAGCTATAGTTATAACAATAAAGCAAAAAAATTAATATATATATATATAAACATATCGCAATTAGACATTAAGATTTATTTTAATATAAATTTTATTAATAATTTTATGTTGAATTACAATATAATTAAACAAAATTATATGTAAAAGAGGTTAGCTCAACGGTAGAGCGATTGACCCTGTAGTAGTATTTGACGATGCGGCTACAATGAAAGAGGATGTTTTAAAGGAAGTAAAAGGAAAATCAGGTGTCTACAGGTGAGTACATAAAAAATCAAATAAAAGTTATGTAGGATCTTACATTGTAAAATTACTATGCGTAATGTGTATTATAACTGACATTGTTATATATTTTTAGAAAATTTTAAGTAAGAAAAGAAGAATTATTTTATCTGAATTAGTTAAAATGAAATTAGACACTGTATTTTATTAAGAAGCTATCGTTAATGTGAGTTTTTAATATATAACTATTAAACATTTTATATTTGAAGGTTAGCAAAGACCTTTAAGTAGTGAGATTAGCAAGGTTAATTATAACTATACCGTTTTACTATTTAGAAAAATATGTTCTATTTTTATAGACAATAAAGTTAAAAATCAATGAATTCTTTGGATTATTAAATTCTCTGAATTATTAAATATAATAAATTGTAATGATTATATTATATTAAAAGATCTTAGTATAAGGACAATGCGTATAACTTCTGGTTATTAAATTATTGGTTTAAATCCAATAGATCTTAATTTGAGAAAATATGTTCTCTTTTAGGTTAATTAAATAATAAAAACATGAAAAATTTCGATACAATTACAATAGAAAACTATAAAAAAAAGAAAATTTTAGCTCAAGATTTTGCTGATTTATGTACATTTTTATTGCAATTTTTTTATCCGTAAACTACTATAGTAATTTATATTCAATTTATACTTTTAATTATTATATTTTATTTAATATCGGTTTTATTTTATATGGGTTAAATTTTCTATTTAAATAATTAATTTATGAATTAATTATTAGTTGTTTTTATAGAATTTTAAATATAAATATCCTTATTTGTATCACTTTTTTTATAATGATACTATTTAACTATCATTCTTACACAATACCTGAGTTATTATTTTTTTTTTCCAGGTTTGTGTGAACAAGTACACTGTCTTGCTTTTTTGTTAAAAGTTTAATACATATGAAAATTAATAAACAAAATTTGATTTATTTGTTTACTATATTATCTTTTTTAAGTTTATTTTCTTATGTTAATTTTTTAGTTGTACTCGGATTTATAGGTATAATTGTAGATATGGACCATTATAATTTAAAAATAAATGGGGAATCAAGTGGACAAAATAATATTAATCAAGATCCTAATCTTAATAAGAATAATCCCAACCCATCTGGATCTGATACAAACGGTTTAACACCTTACTCAAAGGATAATTCTAAAGATAAACCTGGAGATATTGTTGAAACAATAATAAAAAAAAAAGCACAGTTAGACTTAAAAAGATTAGAGGCTAAAAAAGATTCCCTGTATCGGGAAGAATATTATAATAATTTTGATACACTTACGGATAAAGAAAGTAATCCTAACCCTCATAAAGGTGCTTATGTTAAAACTTTATCTGATATATTTTCTAAAGCACCTGTATCTAAAGAATTAGCTCTACATATGGCTTATTTAAAGGCAGAAAGAGACTCACTGAGTCTTGATAGCCAATTAGCCTTAGAAGAGCATAAAGACATTATCAATCGTGAATCTAGATTAAATACCGATAACTTAGAGGAATCCAGGGTACAGCAAAAAGCGAAGGAAGTAAGCTTATCCAGATATTCAAAATTAAGTGCAGAACTTGTATTAAAAGATATGCATTTAAGAGGTTTAGTCAAAGCTTCTAATATGCCGGCACAGGGTGTTTTTGATGAAAAGGTTTAAGAAACATAATATATAAAATAAACAATATTTTATAAAAGATATAGTTTAAATAAAACAAGTTATAACCCCCACATTATAAACTTATTCAGGTGTGATTCCTGATATCTTTACCGATAATATATGGTATATATATATTCTAGAGTATAAGACTCATAAAAAAAAATAACAAAACCAATGAAAAAAAAATAATGATATATAATTTAATTAATATTAGACCACCGAGTAAAGCATACTAGACCCTTTAGCAGTACAATTAATAATTTAAATGAAGAATTTAACATTAATACTTTTAATTTAAGTTAAAATGATATATTATTAGGATTAACCATAAACAACAGGGACTTAAATGAGAATCTTTCTACTTTAATAGGAAAAATAATAATTTTGAAAGAAGATGTAGAAATTAATTTAAGTCAACTGTCAAAAGCATTAAACTTAGTAGGTATAGATCATTTAAATATTTTTTATATTATAGGTAATGATATAGGATATATGGAGAAAATTAGAGTAGTAAACCCTTCTAATATAAATTTTATAAAAATAAGTATACCTGAATATAGTAAATTTCTAAGGGACCCTGAAAAGAGATTCTTAGATTATAATAAAGATTCTTTATACATTTTAAAAAATAGTAACTATAGAGATGTAAAAGTTTTATTTGATAAAATTAGTACACATAGTATAGATATTGGAAGAGGTTCTAGTCAAAAAAGTCATATGGTTAGCCCCTTAGACCTAAGAATGTCTTGTTATTTAATATGTATGTTTAACTTTAACTATCAAAAAGTCTGTTATCTAAATAGTTTCAATGATTTAGATAAAAATAGATACTTGCCATACATTAATAAAAAAAAAGTAAATAAAAAGTATAAGGAGCATAAGCCAGATTTTAGTTGATACCTAGATCCTTTAAATAGTTTTACCAATATTAAGTAAAAAATATTAAGTAAAATATTATATTATACTTGCTTAGTATAAAGGGATTAGCTCAATGGTAGAGTAGCCGTTCAACACACGGAAAGTTATTAGTTCGATTCTGATATCCTTTACACTTAGAGAAATTATTGTCTCATTTTACATTAAAAATTTAAATTTTACCATGAAAACAACATCTATAGTAACTTATTATAATTTAGATAAAAATAAATCAACTATTTATAAAGAAAATCTAAATAAAAGCGGTATTTATAAATGAAATAATTTAGTTACAAATAAAATATACATCGGTAGTGCTAACAATTTAGCTAAACGATTTAAAGACTATTTTTCACCTAGTTATTTAAACAGGGCTTTATTAAAAAGTAGAAGTTTAATTTATTCTTCCTTATTAAAGTACGGTTATACTGAATTTAACCTCGAAGTTCTAGAGTATTGTGATTCTACTGTTTTAGTGGAGAGGGAACAATATTACATAGATTTATTAAACCCGAAATATAATATATGTAAAATAGCCGGCTCTAGTTTAGGTAGAAAACATTCACCTGAAACAATATTAAAAATAAAAGCTTATAAACATAGCCCTGAAACTATTCTTAGGTTGAAAACTGCATTGGAAGGACGTAAGCATAATCCAGAAGTAATAGAAAAAATAAGAGTCAAATTAAAAGGGCGTAAACTTAGTATAGAAGCTAAAGAAAAAATCAGATTAGCTAGAGAAAATTATAGCGACTTATGGAGAATTAATTCTATATTAGCTACTGGGCATGAGGTAAAAGTAGTTAATATAAAAGATAATAGTACAAAAATATATTGTTCTATACGTGAAACTAGTAGACATTTAGGCGTAAGTCACACTACAATTGTAAATTATGCTAATGCCAATAGAGTATTAAATCTAAATTACCTAATCTTTAGAAAAGTTAAAGAATAATAAGTATTTATATAATGGAGATTAATTCAACGGTAGAATAACTGTGCTACACACAATAGGTTAAGTGTTCGATTCACTTATCTCTTAAAAAATAATTCCTTAGCTCAATAGGTAGAGCGTACTTTTGATAGAGGTAGAATCAGTGTTCAAGTCTCTGAGGAATTAGTACATAGAGAATTGACTGAGAGGTTTAAAGTGATAAATTTGAGCTTTATTTAATTTTTTAATTACATCCGTTCGAATCGGATATTCTCTGATATACTCCCTTTTTATATCGATTCAGGGTGTAAACAAGAAGATACGGAATGAAGCCAAAATGGTTGAGGCGATCTGTTTGGGACGGATATAACAAAGTTCGATCCTTTGCTTTCCGATAATAAAAACTTAATAGAAATATAAACGATACGAAATAAAAATTTATACATAAATATATGTGAGTATATAAAGAGACTATTAGGAAATACTAGCTATGTATTAAAGAGATTAATATTTATCCCATTAATTAGGATAATAAACTCTAAGAGAAATCAGATAATAAACGAAGCGAATTGAATTATCTTATTAGCTTCAGGAAAAGAAATCAAAAGAGATTCTATGATTAGCGGGAGCCAAAATAGATAAGTCTAAATAATAAGTAAAATGACTTGAAAGTTGTTTGAATATAACGGGGAACCTTCCTCAAAGACTAAATATAATACATAAGCGATAGTGAAAAGTACCGTGAGGGAAAAGTAAGTAGAATTAGTAGTTTTATAAGCAGCTTGAGCGTAAGCCAGAGCGTACCTTTTGCATAATGGGTCACCAAGTTAATTTTAGATGCGAGCTAATTAAAAAGCGTAGTTAAACCGGTCATGAAAAGAATGAATAGTATTTAAAATTAGACCCGAAGTACAGTGATCTTACCATAATCAGGACTATAAAGGTCTGAACGGGTTATCGTTGCAAAGATATCCGAAGAATTATGGTAAGTATAGTGAAAGACAATCCGTGACTGTATTAGCTGGTTTTCTGCGAAACCTATAACAGTAGGCAATTTAAGTAACATCTTTACAGGTACAGAACTTAATCTCAGACAAGGTGTATATTAAAATACATTTTATTTTGTATAGATCGGGGGATCGTGAAGATTTTACCGGTGAGTTTGTGGACTCGAAATGGTAAAGATGAATCTTGAATTATCGGACATAGAATGATAAGGTTGAATAAATACAGCCTTTTTGTAGAAGTGAACCTTCTGCTATAAACCATCAAATTGCGGGAACACTCTAAAGCAATCATAACTAAGTAAGAATAGTAATATGTCTTATGGCTCAGGTAATGACTCGAGGTATAGTAAAATCATGATTGATAATTTAATGAGTTATCCGCAGCCAAGCACCTATTATTTAAATATATATTGAGTAAGGTGTGCAGTTCATCGACTAAATGTTGGTTGGCGCAAGCTTAAGATATAGTCAGGCCTCATTCGAAAGAATGCAATGGCAATAAAGTAATTTGTATTTAATTTATAATAAAACTTATTTAAGTAATTAAATAATTATAGCCGGCTCTTACAAAAGACTTAATACAACAGGCGACTACCTTTCGAAGGGTAACTAGTTTAAACGGGCTGACACCCTGGTTAATCAGTGTTAATAGGTTAAGGTACTGTAAGAAAAGATGTTTTAAGCTTGCTAATAAAAATTTTATTGGCCGGACCTAGAGGAGACTCTAGTAATCTGAGAGATGAGTATGGAGAATATTTTTCATAACCCATGTTTGGTATGAGACAAACACTAAGCTATCGGCTTTTAAAAATATAATAACATCAAAAGTCACAAAAAACTATTTATCAAATAATAAAAATATAATTGCTATAAAAATTTACGATGATGCTTTGTTAAATAAAAATACCATTTTACTCGAAAATAAGTGTAAATCCGGTATTTATCGCTGAATTAATAAATTGAATAATAATACTTATGTAGGTAGCGGATTAGATTTATCAAAAAGATTAGGGGAATACTATAATCAAAGTGAATTAAAAAGAAATCCTAGACCTATCCATGCTGCTATATTAAAATACGGATATGAAAATTTCAAATTGGAAATATTAGAATATTGCAAAGCAGATGAGCTTATTACAAGGGAACAGTACTATTTAGATCTATTGGATCCAGATTATAATATATTAAAATATGCTTATTCGTTATTAGGGTATAAACATACTCCTGAAACTATAGCAAAATTAAAATTAAAAAAAGTTTCACAAGAACTTAAAGATATATTATCTTCTACCCATTCGGGAAAAGAAGTTAGCCAAGAAACTAGAGATAAATTATCTCTCGCTATAACTAACTATAAAAAAAATAATCCTCTTTCACCTGAAGGTTTAGCTAATATAACTGCTAAAACGACAGAACGTGAAGGAGTACCTGTTATACTTTTAAATACCCAAACTAATGAAGAATTAGAATTTCCTACTTTAACTAAAGCTGGGGAATATTTGGGAGTAAAAAGACAAGCTATACGAAACGCAATAAAAAGAGAAAGTCTTGTTAAAGGACTCTATCGTGTTTCAGAGAAAATTTAATAGGCAGTATGTTCATATAAGTACTAATACAATATAAAAAAATAAAAATTAAATTACTTTAATTTCAATAATATAATTATTGAAGTCAAGTTAGTAAATAACTTGTTGTCTAAATGGATAGTTCATAGAGTTGTGAATTGTTTAGGGAGAAGATTTAAACTTATCGAGTATGTAAGTTAAATTTCTGTGTATGTCAAAAGGGAAACAGCCCAGAACAAGAGTTAAGGTTCCAAAGTTATTGTTAAGTGAAATTAAGAAAGTTTTTATCTAAGTCGACAAGGAGATTGGCTTAGAAGCAGCCATAATTTAAAGACCTCGTATCAGAGCACTTGTTAAATGTTAAAAGCGTCGAAAATTTAACGGATCTAAATAATACACCGATACCTTGTCTATAGATAATTATATTTATTTATAGGGTAGCAGAACGTTGAGTTAATCTTGGTGTTTTTTTTTATAAAAAGGATAATATTATAACTCAAGTGAGAATGGTGACATGAGTAACGAAAAAGAAAATTTTAATTATAATTTTTATTATGGTTAGAAAATACTCGCCTTAAGCTTATGGTTATGATAAGTAACGGCCTCTAAGTTTATAATCTGAAGGTTAAAACGATGAGAGAATTCTTATTACTATTAATGACAACATTTTTAAGTGAAAAGTGTGCTGGAAATAACTAGTAATACTGTATTTAAAATACAATAACCGTTCCTAGGAACTGCAACAAGTAAGCTAGTAGAGAATACGAAGGCGCATGAGATAACAATCTTTAAGGAACTCGGCAAAATGACCACCGTAACTTCGGGACAAGGGGGGCTCATTCTCCTGATTAATATCAGGTAAAAAGGAAGTAGCATAAAATAATATTGTACGACTGTTTAATTAAAACACAGCACTTTGCAGAAAGATGATAAATCTAAGTATTGAGTGTGAAGTCTGCCCGATGCCGGCTGGTTAACGAAATCTACTAAATTAGGAAAAATTTGGTTTTTAAGGAACCCCCGGTTAATGGCGGCCTTAACGTGAGGGTCCTAAGGTAGCGAAATGCCTTGGCCGTTAAATGCGGTCTTGCATGAATGATATAACGATACAATAGCTGTCTCTAAGATTGACTCAGTGAAATTGGAATAACTGTGCAGATACAGTTTACCTCTAGGTAGACGAGAAGACCCTATGCAGCTTTACTGTTACTAATTATTGTGTGTAGTTCAAACAAAATTTAGTTTAGAAGGTTCATTGGTTAGATTAAAGTGAAAGACCTTTATTTGTTGATTACATTATAAACCTTGAATTAAAAAGGAACAGTTGTTAGAAGACAGTTTATGTGGGGCACAGACCCCTTAAAGAGTAAAAGGGTGTATCTAAAATTATAACTTATATTTTTATATAAGTTTATTATATTTTAATTGTTTGTAATTTTTTTAACTTTGTTATATTTAATCCTATATTATTGTGTATAAATATATACATGTTATTAGGTAAGATTGCCCTATAGAGAAATTAGGGGTAGGGTGGTATATTGTACTTGTATAATATATTATAATTATTATGGTTTAATCATTAATAATCGTGTTTAATACTTATTAAGTTGAATGGTTTAATCTTGCTTTACTGTTTGATTCACAACAAATCTTACAGTCGCGTAAGCGGGGCATTAGATCACAAGATACATAAAGGAAAGGTCTTGGATTATTGGAAAAGCTACGCTAGGGATGTTTGTCCTTCAATATTTTTTTTAATAATTGATATATATATATTGGGTTAATTTCAAGAATTACTTAGATTGTTCTAAGTAAATTTGAAGCGAAGTTTATTAAAAAAAATAAAATTGTTCAACGACTAAGAGTGAGTATACAACAATAATCTCTTATTAATACCCAACATTTTTTTTTTAATTGTAAGTTAGTGTTATAAATAATAAAAGAATAATTGCAAAAAAATACAAAATATTTAGATAAAAGTAATATATTTATAAAAAATATAAATAATAAATATAAATTAGTACCATTCAATGTGAAAATTAACTTTGTAGGAGAAAATATATATTATCCTTCTGAGTTTAAAGAATGAAATAATAATATCTATTATTTTAATTCTAATAACATTAAAAATCTTCCTTCAAGTGGTTTATATTTAAATAAATTATTAAAAGGTTATTTTGATTTATATTTTAATCGAGGAATTCTTAAATTAAATTTTAAATCTTTTTTTAATATACACTTAGCTTTTAATAAAATATTAGTAAGTAAACCTGAAATAAAACATACTAACTCTAAAACTATAATTACGATATATATTTATAATAGAGAAAGAATTGTATTATTAAGTAAATTAATATACCTAAGAAAGACCTTGTTTAAATTAAGTAATTTTTTCTATAGATGTAAAAGTATTTCTGAGGATTTGTACGGTAAATATTTTTTAGATGTTTTATATGAAGAATTAGTTTATATAAGAAGGTTGAAATTAAAACTGAATCTTAACGAATTAAAATTTCAAGATACATTTTTACAAAAATTAAGTATATTGATAAGTAAAATTTATAATAAAAAAGTAGAGTTTAATATTATTAATTTAAAATCTATTTTTAATAACCCTTGTATTTTTACAGATATAACGGCTAAAGCTATAAGAAATAAAAATAGTGATGTTTCAGAGATTTTAGAATTTATTATAAAAAATAGTAGTGTTTTAGATGAAAACAATAAAAAAGAAGTAGGTAGAATAACTAACGGTGTAAATTTAAATCTCATAGAAAATAAATATAAAAATCTTAATATTAATTCATTTGTAAAAGATATAAATCTTAATGAGACAATAAAAGATTTATATAATATTGAGAATAAAGATAATAAAGATATTATATTTGATTCTATTAAATATAAAAACATAGGAGGTATAAGATTAGAAGTTAATGGTAGATTAACTAGTCGTGTTAAATCGGAAAGAACACAGTTAAAAGCTAATTGAAAAGGGGGACTAGAAAATATAGATTCATCTTGTAAAGGTTTATCTTTAGTAAACTTTAGAGGACATCAAAAATCTAGTATAGAATACTCAATCGGTGTATCTAAACGTCCTACTGGAGCATTTGCTGTAAAAGGTTGACTTTCTGGTAGAAGTTATTCTACATCATCTAAGTAATTTGTGGATTTAGTTACTGGTGTTAATATTTATTATAGGGTTTGTTGACGCTGAGGGTAGTTTTATTTGAAAAATAAGAGATAATAATGAATATTCTACTGGTTATTCAATAGAACTATCTTTTCAAATAACTTTACGCAGTAGATATGAAGCACTGCTATTATTTAAAGAAACAAAATAAAACTCAACTACTTGATTGGAGTTTAATGTTACAAAATTATCGGACATAAAAAAAAAATTCTGCCGGTTTTCCAAACAAATAAAATATTAGGAGTAAAGTTTCAGGATTTCGAAGATTAATGTAAAGTTGCTAAGTTAATTGAAAAATAAAAACCATTTAACTGAAGCAGGTCAGATGAAGGTAATAAAATTAGGATTGAATACAGGTAGAAGTTTTTAAATTAATATTTAGTGCTATATGTACTATTAAAGAAAAAAAATACTATCTAATACAGCTGAAAGTGGTTACATATGCAGTGGAAAATATTAGGGTTTAATTACAATTAATGAAAAAAAAATGAAGAAATAGTCTGAACCATTTTGTGAAAAATGGAAATAAAAGTTTTATGATAACAAGTTGAACAGGCTAATTTGCGCAAGAGTGTACAAAATGAGTGCGCGGTTTGGCACCTTAAAAAAAAATTTTTAATCGCATGTTATATAATATATTATTCATAAAAAAAGTTTTAATTAAAAAATTATCGTTAATACTAGAGTATTTAATATAAAAAAAAACAAAGACAACAAATGACAAATTTACTAATAAATTATTCAACTTCAGTAGCACAGGTTAACAGTTCACACCTTGATAATTACATTTTTGATATATTGGTGGGGTGTATACTAGGAGATGCCCATTTGGGTAAAACTAAAGACAATAGAGCTTTCATAACTTTTGAACAAACAATTAAACATGAAAGCTATATTAAAGAATTACATAAAACTTTAGGAAATTCTCTTTTAGGCTTAACAGAGATTAAGATTTATAATAGAGAAGATTCCAGACATAATAGTACTAACAGTTCTATTTATTTTAAAGTTTCGAGTACTGAATTATTAAATCCTTTAGCTGACTATTTTTATCTAAAGATAATGTTAAAATTATTCCTGTTAAGCCTAAACGAATTGTTAAATCCTGTTACGCTTGCTTATAGGAGAAAACCTTTAAATGGGAGATCATTTAACCCTGTTTTTATTAGTTGTAGAAGTTATCACCATAGTGTGAATCTTTATAATAAAAAGTTTGATTTAAATTTATCTGATATTACACCAGAAAAAATATATCATAATACGGGTAAAGATAAAATTTTAATTTATGAAGATAATCGTAAAAAATGTGGAATTTATTGTTGAATTAATATTGAAAATAATAAATTTTATATAGGAAGTAGCAATAATTTAAGTAAAAGATTTAGTTGATATTATCGTTTAGATTCTATTAGAAATGCTAGTGAATCTAGTCTTATATCTAAAGCTTTATTAAAATACGGTTATTCAGGGTTTAGTTTATATATTTTAGAATATTGTGAACCATCTATATTATTAGAAAGAGAACAGTATTATATAGATAACTTAAACCCAGAGTATAATATATTAAAAATAGCTGGTTCTTCTTTAGGGTTTAAACATTCTGAAGAAACTATAGCTAAGTTTAAAGCTAGAAAATTTTCACCTGAACACTTTGAAATGTTAAAAGAAAATCTAAAGAAATTTAATAGCGAAGAACAAAGAAAAGCGGCTAGAGAACGGATGTTGATTATTAATAAGGAAAAAGGAATAAAGGTTGAAGTTTTTGACAATGAAACTAATATAATAACTATTTATGAATCTATTCGTGATGCAGCTGAGTCTATAAATTGTGCGAAAAATTCCTTACATTTTAATGAAAAACAACAATTAAAAACTAGGCAAATAAAACCAATTAAAGGAAGATACATAGTAAAAATTATAAGAGAGTAGACGATGGTCAACATGTAAAAAATGGAGGTATTACTTTATGTACTGATAACTATACATTAGAAGAAGTGGATATTTTAATTAAAGCTTTAACTAATAGATATAATTTAACTTGCACTATTTATCGTAAAAAAGGTAGAACAGGAAATATATATCATAGAATATACATTGGTAAACATTCATTCGATACTTTGAAACCATTAATAAAAAGTTATGTCCATCCGTTTTTCTTATATAAATTACATGAGGAGTCTAATAATTAATTAGAGTTCTTATTTTTTTTTATTAATTAATATATTATATGATATTAATTGCACATCGGGGGGTTTTTATAGTAATATAAAAATAGAAATTGGTTAAATTGCTAGAACAACTTAAAATTTAAGTAAATTAGCAGGGAAAGTTGTAGATTAAAGCGTGAGCTCTACAGAACCTTCAACGATCAAACACCAACATTCCAGAGATACATTTTCACTCTAATCTCTGGATAAAGATATGATCTAAACCTTAGTGAAAACTAAGGGATATAATAATATTAGCGATGTCGGCTTAACTTATCCTCATGGATGCAGTAACTATGTAGGGTACGACTGTTCGTCGATTAAAAAGTTACATGAGCTGGGTTAAGTACGTCGTGAGACAGTACGGTTTCTATCTTCTAGAGGGAATTAGAATATAATAAGGATTAACCTTGTACGAAAGGAACCCGGGCATCGCCTTATTCCCTACGGGAGTAAAGGTTTTATTAACCTCTGGTTTATCTGTTGTTTATGAGCCCAATTATTAATTTAGGTATAGTAGTAATATTATACAGGGATGTTACTTTCACTTAGGTAAATGTATAAGATAGGCATAGCAGAAAAGCTAAGTTAGTCAGAGATAAGTGCTGAAAGCATATAAGCACGAAGCTCACCTTAAGATATTTCTTAAATATACGTAAAATAATATTACGTAATAGGCTTAGTTTGTAATAATTAGAAATTTTGAGGTACTAAGTACTAATTTTATAAATAACTGAATATTTATCGTATCTTATATTTAGCTTGGTTAGCATAAAAGAAATGCAATTGCTTTGTAAGCACTGGACACAAGTGCGATACTTGTACTGGGCTTAGGACTAGTAGACAAGTGGCTATGTCATAGCTTTTTCAATGCTAATATCGCGGGTTCGAATCCTGTTTAGTCTAAGAATATTTTTTTTTAATAAGAGGCTATAATTTAACTGGTATAGTGTACTGCTCATAACAGTAATTGTATAAAAACTTCTTAAAAAGAAGTTTCTATTAAAAAATTATCGTTAATACTTAAGTATTCAATAACCTAAATTAAAATAAAATGATTAAAAATAACAATACTTTTCTTTTACATTATTCTAACTTGTTTTGTAGCAGATTATACCGCACTAGTACTAAAAGCTCAATTTTAGAGAATCTTGAGTTTATAGATTGATTTATAGGTTTTACTGACGCCGAAGGTTGCTTTTTAATCGCAAAAACTCGTAATACTTTTTCGTTTAGATTCATTATTAATTTACATACTGATGACTTGGATCTTTTATATTTCATCTAAAGTTCTTTAGGGTTTGGTTATATAGTTAAAACACCTACTATATCTTCTTTTAAAGCATCTTCTAAAGAAGATATTAAATTTATTATTGATTTATTTGATAAACATAATTTAAATTCAGATAAACATTTTAATTTTAGAAGTTTTAAAGAAGCCTATGAATTATATGATTTAAATAGAACTCCTTCTACTATAGCAAAGATAGATGAGATTAAAAGTAGCATGAATAAAAAAAAAAGAACTGAATGTAACTTAGTCAACCCCATCTATATAACAGAAAATTGATTACTAGGGTTTTTAGAAGGAGATGGTAATTTTAGTGTAGCTAAGTCTGGTTTAATATTAACTTTTTCTATAACACAAAAAAATAATTTAATATTAATGGAGGCTATACAAAAATATCTTTTAAATTTAGTTACTGTTTATGAAAATCCTTTAAGTATAGATGTTGATAATCTTTATGCTGTTTATCTTACTAAATTTGTCGGAGATAAGGAACCTATTTACACCTTAATTATAAAAAATAGACCTTTTATAGACTTTATTTTAATACCTTTTTTAGACAAGTTAACCTTTCGCTCTAAAAAGAAATTGGACTATTTAGATTGAAAGTCTGTAGGTAAATTAAAAGATTTAGGATTACATTATACACCAGAAGGTCTAAAATTAATAAATTTAATATTAAACCAAATGAACAATAATAGACTTTCTACTTCTACTAAATCACCCGTTGAATGCAGAGATTATATTTTAGCCGAGGTAGCTAGGCTACTAGGTGGCCCTTCGAATTATGAATTAAGAGAAGGTAAATTATTTATTAAATCTTTAAATAGTCTCACACAGGAAGAGTAAAAAGTAGAGTTTAACTTGTAGATAGTGCAGGAACAAGTTTTAAAGTATTTAATTCAAGAAATGAATGTGCTAAATATTTAGGTGTAAGTACTCATACTGTAACTCATAGAGTTAAAAATAGTACTACTATAAATTATAGTAATGTTAATTATTTTATAAAAGAAGTTAAATAAGTTATTAAGATATGTTATATCAGAATGAATATACTATAAATTTATAATATATAGAGGTTATAGCTTAATTGGTAAAGCATACTGCTCATAACAGTACCATTGAGTGTTCGAGTCGCTTTAGCCTTATATACTAATTAATGTTATAAAACCGTGTGCGGGTTAGTGTAATAGTAACATATTTGACTCATGATCAAAAGTAAGAGGTGCAAATCCTTTACCCGCGTTATTTTTAAGTAAAGCCTTTAATAACCTAAGTGCTGGAATTGGTAGACCTTTCTTTTTGCATGGTCGATGTTTAAACTTTAAAGCTAATAAGTTTAAGATATTAGTACAATTATGTATATATTATAGTCAGCCCTTCGATGTATACGTTGTATAAGTAAACTGTTAAAGATACACTTTGATATAACCTGAGTGCTGAAATTGGTAAACAGGGAGTACTTAAAATATTCTGACGATAGTCTTGGGTGTTCAAGTCACCTCTTAGGTAAGTGTTATTAGACTTCTTTTATATGTCCTATTGTATTTATTCTACTTTTAATGTAATTTAATAAAACTCATTACACCGGCATTTAATTGCTAGTGTTGCTACCCTTGTTGTTAACTTATTACGTAACTAGATGGTGAGTCTTCGATGGCTAAGTAAAGAAGAAGGCTGACCCCCTACCCTTTTTTGCTCCGGCGGTCTTAATTTAGTTAGCTTTAAGGTGAAAGTCTTCACTGAGTAATATAGACAGATATAATATTAGGAAAGTATTAGTTATTTCTGTATTATTTTTTTTAAACAAGATGGTTAAGTCACAAGGTTAACCGAGCATCCTACTTTTGTCGCTTAGTAAAATTTAATAGTTATACTAATTGTAAAAGTTACCCCCGTTCTATATTTCATAAATATCTATAGTTTGGAAACTAACCCATAATGTTTTAGGGTAATCCTTTTAAGGCCCTTAAATTGTAAAGATTATATTGCGGACTGGTTTACAAGAAAAATTAAGTATCAATAAATCGCTGCTAAGGAAGAAAATCCCTTAGGCTACAATTCCTTGTTTATTAAAAAGATAGATTATAACCTGTATGGAACTTCTGGAGTTACCTGTTTATATTATGTATGTTTTTTTTAGCGTCAAAGACTTTTCATATAATATAAAACTCGTCACAAAAAATTTCTTAAATATAATTTATTATTCAACAGTTGCTTGTACACATCAAGAGGGGGCAGATCGTCAAGATATTGTTCCTGTAGTGGTTTACTCAAATGCGGATACTCAAAAATTAACTATCTTTAAAGAAAATAGGAATAAGGCTGGAATATACCGGTGAGTGAATTTAACTAACAAAAAAACGTACATAGGTTCATCTGTGGACTTAACTAGAAGATTTAAAAGTTACTTCACTATATATTACTTAGAGAATGAAGGAAAGACAAATAATAGCCAGATTTATAGAGCATTGCTTAAAAATGGTTATTCTAATTTTAGATTGGAAATTCTAGAATATTGCGAACCTCAAAGCCTAATAGAAAGGGAACAATTTTATCTGGATCTTTTTGAGCCTAAGTATAATATCTTGAAACATGCTGGATCTTTAAAAGGATTTAAACATAGTGCTGCTACTCTATAGCGGTTAATAAAAGCAAGGCTAAGCAGTACAAGGGTTCCCACAAAAGAGGAAAAATTACAACAAATTAATTCGCTATTGAAAGGAGTTCAAACTATTGTAATAGATGTTGAGACAAATGAAATTAAAAGTTTTATATCTGGAAGGGAGGCTGCTAAATTTATTGGTATAAATCAAAGCGGGTTAGCTAAATATTTAAGTAAACAAAACTTCTATCTAGGTAGAGGTTATCTTGTCCATAAATCTAATATTAATTTTGATGAAATTATAAAATCTGAAGCATATAAAAAGGCTTTAGTAAAAGTAAAATCTAAATCTGATAATGAAGATTAACCTGTGAACCTGGTTGGGGGTACTGTTGTATAAGTACGCTATCTATAGCTTATATCTCGTTTGATATATTATATTAGTTTTTTTTATCAGCATAGTAAATAGGAATCTATTTAAGCTGTCCTGAGCTAGACTCGTATGTGTTCAAGTCACTTCTTAGGTATATATAAGTTTTTTTTAATTGCAGTTAATTTTTATAAATTTAATATCGATAATATAAAGAAAGGATCGTTAAAAAGCATACAGCAAACGCAAACATATTAAACATAAATCAAAAAAAAATTTGTCAGATTACTAGTTGCATATTTTTCTACAAATATTTCTAAATTAGTTCCCGTTTATTTAAATGCGGAAACTGATAAATTAGATATTATAGAAGATAATAAAAACAAAATAGGAATTTATATGTGAACTAATTTAATTATAAGTAAGACTTACATAAGTTTATCCGGGAATTTAGCTAATAGATTTAAACAGTACTATAGCACTAAGTTTTTAGAATATTAAGTTATAAAAAATAATAATAAAATTTACAGATCTTTAATGTAAAATGGATATTTAAACTTTAAATTATAAATTTATAGTACTATGAGACGGGTGTATCATTAGATATATAACAATATTATTTGGATGCGATGTCTTCTGATTATAGTATAAAAAAAAAGTTGGATATAATTTAGGATTTAAACATAGGGAAGTTACAAAAGAACTAATGAGTTTAAATAAATTTTATTACGGTAATGGTTATTTAATTTTTAGCTCTTATACTTCTATAAATTAAATACTAAATAGTGATAAATATAAGTTATCTATTAGTGGAAAATCTTCTAAGCATACAGAAAATCTAAAGAATTAATTAGAAAAGCTAACTTAGGTAAAATTTCATATCGAGAATTATATATAAAATTCCGTAAAAAGTGTTAACGCTAAACCTGTATTAGCTATAAACAATGGAATTAGAGAAGTATTAGAGTTTTTCTTCCATAGCTAAGGCCGGACAGTTTATAGAGGTAGATGAGTCTATGTACATAGATGTATAACTTCAGGTAAAACATGTAAAGGTATACAGTGACTAGAAAAGAAAACTAAACTTAATGATACCCAAAGGACTAATTATAATAAGTATTAAGATTTAGATGGAATCTCTTTTATTGATTAAGTGTATAATTAGAGAATTTGTACCTTAGCATTAACAAACTTAAGCTTTGCCGGTGAATAACCGTGAACATTCAAGTCGTTTCTTGGGATAAAGTATATAATATTAATAATTTAACATACTTTGAGTAATTATGTACTCTTTTTATAAAATTCAATATTAAAATGATAAACAATAATAATATAAAAATTGTACCTATTTCAACTTATAATAATTTGGAAATAGATAAAGAAATTATTTTTAAAGATAACAGAAATAAAAGTGGAATTTATAGATGAGTTAATAAACTTAATGATAAATCTTATGTAGGAAGTTCTGTAAATTTAGCTGAGAGGTTAGCCGATTATTATTCTATTAATAAATTAAAGAAAATAATAATTAGAGGGACTAGTCTTATATCAAATGCTATAATTAAATATGGTTATATAAATTTTAAGCTTGAGATATTAGAATATTGTGATAAAGATTTAGTTTTAAAAAGAGAACAATATTACATTGATAATTTAAACCCTGAATATAATATTTGTAAAATAGCTGGGTCAAGTTCTGGAAAGAAACATAGTTTAAAAACTAAAAAAAAAAATATCTTTAGCTTTAAAAGGGAGAAAACTAAGTTTAGAACATGTAGCTAAAATGAAAGGCCGTAAACATAGCATTGAAACTATAAATAAATTAAAAAGCCATAAACGTAGTCTAGAGTTTATAGCTATGTTAAAAGAAAGAACAAAACTACATTGAGCTAAATATGGGACATTAAAAAGAATAAATCTAGCTATTAAATTAGGACATAAAACTGCAGTAAAAAATATAAATGATAATTCTATTCAAGAATATAATTCTATACGTGAGGCAGCTAAGCATTTAAAAGTAAGTCATACAAGTTTATTAACTTGTATAAAAACTAAAAAATTATTAAAAAATACTTATATAATAACAAAAAAAAATTATAAAGCAACTATAATTTAAGGGTAAAATGTTTGTCTTCCATACAAATTTTGTCGGTTCGATTCCGACTAGTTGTAAATAAGGGAAAATGGTGAAATGGTATCACATTGACTTTGCTTGTCGAAGTTTCAGATTCAAATTCTGATTTTTCCATAGATATAATAGAGTATTATATGAATAATGATTAAAATTATGACAATTGTTAATATAATTACAATAAATAAAAGGGGTTATAGTATAAAGGTAGTACAATAATTTAGCCCATTATAAATCTAGGTTCAAATCCTAGTGACTCCACTGATTTTAATCTTTGATTCGGTTAAATTCCAGAGATTTAAGTCTCTTTTTAATAATAATAAAATAAAACATGACAAAAAACAATATATTAATGTACGGTATAGCGAGGAAAGATTTATTATAGTGGACTTTACAAAGTTGGTTTAGCGAGGAGAGTTTCATTCGAGGTTTTATAACAGTCTATCTAATGATTTAAAAGAAAGGTCCTTAAATTTAGATATAGGTTCTAATGATATATTATTAGGATTAACTGTAAATAATAATGAATATAAAGAAAAAAATTTTACAATATATACAGGAATATGGGTTTTCTTAATTTTATTTATACATCTTATAATATTGTGAAGTTGAAAATTTAATAGAAATAGAACAATATTTATAGATATTTTAAACCCTGAGTATAATATATTAAAGGTGGCTGGGTCACGTTTAGGTACAAAACAATCCCTTGAAACAAGAATTTTAATAGGAAAATCTAGTCTGGGTTAGACATATCGCAGAGTCAATAGCTAAAATGAAATTGATGGCTAGCGGTCGTAAAGGGGAAAACACTTTATTTTTTTTTTTCAGGTCACATACAGGGGAATCCAAGTTAAAATTTGGAGAAAATAATTCTATCTTAGTAGAAGTAAAAAATGTTTTATCTGGTTAAATAAAAGTCTTTAACGGTAACGCTAAAGCAGCAAAGTACTTAAGGATCGAAGAATCTACACTTCGTAGATATAAAGTTAGTAAAAACTAGGTAGAAAATAGATACTTAATCTCCAACGTAGACTAAGAACTACCGTTTCTCTCAATTAATTATAAATTATAGTATTTATTTACATATATATATATATATATATATAA